>CM052800.1:72763663-72844548 GCA_028533885.1 Nasua narica | reverse complement strand
ATCCTACAGCAGCCCTATGAGGTGTAGGTATTATTATCCTTAATTCAGATGAGGAAACCAGGGCACAAAGAGATTAAGTAATTTTGTGTGACTTGCTCAAGATCGGACAGCTAATAAATGGTGGGGTGGAGTTCAAACTAAAGCAGCAAATTCCAGCATATGTGTTCTTAACTGTGACACTGTCTTTCCAATAGCCATGTAATGTGTTTTCCTTATGTGATTTGGGAAGATTAATTTAGTAAACTAGCTAGGTATTTTTCTGCAGCTCTGAAAGAAAATGTGTGGATATTTTAGGCTCTTTCATACTACAGTGTTTGATAACTGATAATCGAAGTACAGTAAGAAAATAGCACTGTGGTATTAACCGATAATCGAAGTACAGCAAGAAAATAGCACCGTGGTATCTAAATCCAAGGACTAAACAAGTTGTTACATATGAGGTTATGTTTTAGAAACTGGTTCAGAACATTTTGGATAGATTACTGAAGAAAGCAAATGGTCACTTTTCTTCCGCCCCACTTCTCACTTGATTTTTAGACTTTGTCAAATCAAAGTTAAATAATTTGCCAATTAAAATATTTTGCTAGTAAATACAGTGCAGTAAGTTTTTAAAAATTTGTCATTATGGAATTTAATAACTTTGTACTGTTAGTAATTTTGGTGAAAGGTCTAAGAGTTAAGCAGTTGTTTTGAAAAAGTTTCAGTATAATATTGCTAGCCTTTTTCTTTTTTTTGACAGATTTATTTATTGTTTAGAGAGCAAGTGAAAGAGAGAGAGTGTGCGCCTGTCGGCAGGCACATGAGCACGTGTTGGGGAGTTGTGGAGGGAGAGGGAGAGAGAAAGCAGACTCCCCACTGAGTGTGGAGCCAGATGCTCAATCTCCTGAGATCATGACCTGAGCCTAAGTCAGGAGTCAGTTGCTTAACCATCTGAGGCACCCAGGTACCCTTATGTTGCTAGTCTTAAAAGTTCAGTTGTTTGAGGAAGATAGTAGTAAGACTGTTTCTTTGAAACTCAAGGGTTTGCAGTTAATTGTTAAAGCTAAAACATATATTTGCATGTTTTTAGCTTATATGTTTTTAATTTGTTACTATAAAATGCTGTACAGAAATTGTAATCTTCAGTGCTCGGCTTATTATAGTGACAGTCAATAAGATTTTTATATTTATGTGAACTAATGTCTTTTTTTTTAAACATTTTATTTATTTAGAGGAAGATAGCGCAAGCAGGGGAGGGAGAAAGAATCTCAAGCAGACTCTTTGCTAAGCATGGGGCCTGATGCAGGATTGATCCCAGGACCCTGAGATCATGACCTGAGCTGCAATCAAGAATTGGACACTTAACTGAGCAACCTAGGAGTCCCATGTTAGCATTCTTTTTTTTTTTTTTTAAAGGATTTTTTATTTATTTATTAGAGAGAGAGAGACTGAGAATGAGGGGAGAAGGTCAGAGTGAGAAGCAGACTTCCCGCAGAGCCGGGAGTCCGATACGGGACTCGATCCCGGGACTCCGGGATCATGACCTGAGCCGAAGGCAGTCGCTTAACCAACTGAGCCACCCAGGCGCCCCCATGTTAGCATTCTTATGAAGAATTTTTATGGGGTTTTACGTAGTCATCTTAGGGCAACACCTTAGTAGTCACAAAGTCTGATAACTTCCAAGTATTAACTAAGGAAAGAAAATTTAATATTTTAATGGGAAGATGAAACATCTTTTTCTTATAGTTTTCCCCCCTAATTCTCTTAATATTTTGAGATAAATAATAGCTGGGAAATTCATATTTCAAGTAATTTTTTTTCCTGCCAAGCTTAGAACTCAAACCCAGGCTCTGGCCCCAAGCTGTGTTACTATTCTGTTCAAAAAAAGGAACTGAAATTCAAGACTAAAAAGTCTTAACTACTTATTGTCAGTAAAACTCCTACCTTAAGTTGCATAGATCATCATTTTGCACGAATAAATTAAATATAAAATTCTGTCACCTGGGTGGCTCAGTTGGTTAAGCTGCAGACTCTTGATTTTGGCTTAGGTCATGATCTCTGGACCCTGGTCTTGAGCCTGTCTTTGAAAAGATATACCAAATGATTTATGGGCTGTGGCATGGAGCAATTTGGGTTTTTCTTTTCTTTTTTTCTTTTCATTCATTTGAGCTTGTACACTGTGTTTTTTAATAATGTTCAGGATTGTAAAATCTCTAGGATTTTAGTTTATAGGTAATGTAATCACCATTTAGCTTTTTTTTTTTTTTTTAACTTTTTTTCTTGAATTAGTAATACCTGCTTATGGTCCAAAATTCAAATGGGTCACTTTAGCAGTGGAGTCTACAGCCCCATGTCAGAATAATGTTTTTAAATGCATTAAGTAAAATACTTAGGGTTACAAAAGAAACTAATTATATCGAAGTACTGTAAGGATTAACCGAGTTAACATGGAGCATTAAGGATGCTGCGTGGCACAGATTTGGTCCTGTCTACCCCCCACCCCATTAAATAAACAAACAAACAAACAAACAGAACATTTATTTATTATATATATATTATATATAATATATCTTTTATATATATAATAATAAATATTTATTTGTTTTGTGGGGAGGTGTGCGTGCTAGCGAGCACTAGAGCAGGAGGGGCAGAGGGAGAGGGAGAGAGACTCTTAAGCAGACTTCCTGCTGAGTGCAGAGCCTGTATGGGCCAATCGCAGGACCCTGAGATCACAACCTGAGCTGAAACCAAGAAAGGAAGAGTTGCATGCTCAACTGACTAAGCCATGTGGGCACCCCGTCCTCTTTTTATGGTGAAAAACCTATTTCCTATCTATCTTTAACAGACATCTAGTTCCTTTCTGCAATGCATCCACACTGTTAACCAGTTTTTTGAGAATTCTTTTACATAAGGGCTGTCCAAGAGAACTTCTGTGATGGTGGAAATGTTCTGTATTTGTGCTATTTGGTACAGTAGCCACTAGCCCCATGTGGGTTTTGAGCACTTGAATTGTGACTGATTCCACCAAGGAAGTTAATTTTAAACTTCATTTAACTTTAATTTAAATGTCATTTTAATTACTTGAAATTTAATTTCATTTGTCACTAGTGGCTACCAGATTGGACAGTGTAGTTGTAGAATCTAGACCTATCTGATATAAACATATGCTTATTGTATTTGGCTTAACTTTATAAGGTACAATCGAATATAACCAGTTTGGTTGGAGAAATTATCTAATTTTATTCTAGGGAAACTTCTGTCTGTATTTTAAGCTTTCAAAGGCAGTTATTTGCTCTTGTATGGATAATTAAAATTGCCCTATAGCCGTTTTTTGGTGCTGTTTAAAAAAATTTGTGAGTAGGCAATACTTTATGTTGTTTGAAATTCAGATTTTGTACAGAAGACTGTACAGTGAAGTCTGTGTCTCAAGCTGATCCCATGCAGGTAGATCACTTTTAGACATAGCCAGCATCATCACTTCGTTCTTTCCATAGAGATTTATATATATACAACAAAAAGGGTGTATATTCTTTTAAAAAAATGGTAGTCAACTGTATACACTAATCTGGCACATTATGTTTTTCACTTAATAATAGATGCTTTGGAGCTTTGCATTTCAGCACATAAAGCTTTCACTTTTTTTTTTTTTCTGTTGGTATGTATTGCATGGTTGGGTCTTAAACATAGTTATTTCTATATTGTATTTCTATACGTTTGGGTTATTTTCAACCATTTGCTGATTCAGTTTATGGTGAATAGCCGCCTACTAATATTCCATACATGAGATAGTACAGCTGCAAGGTAAGTGTTTTGGCAATAAATTGAAAATTAAAAACTCTACTGGTTAGATAAAACACTTTGTGACTACAGTTGGCTATCAGGTTATATTTTTTTTAGAACTACACCTCTTTTTCTAATTGTGAACAATTTATATGTAAAAAACCATAAAAGATACACATGTGCATAGGTTTTGGAGTAATAAATTGATGGCTTGTGCACTAATCACCTAAGACATCATCATGTCTTTATGATGGCTTCAGCTTCCTCAAATCTCTATTAAAGCCCCACTTGGGGGAACCAAGTGCCAAAATCTAGGCAAGATCATGAACATAGTCTGGGAAACATAGGACTCCACAGTTATCTGGCAGGTTATGGTGTAGGCAAGGCAAAGAACCTTCAGTTAGGATAGTAAGATGCTTTTGTATTGTTTTAAGTGTAAGTTAAAGCTGAACTCCGGGTGAAATTTGTAGCTGTTTCAGGAGGAAGGGCATAAAGGAGGGCACAAAGGAGAGAAAGGGAGCTCTGTTAACATGGGGTTAAGTTGAGTTAAACATAGTTAAAAGTCTGGACCTGACAAACCATGGCAATCAGTTTTGTTTTGTTTTGTTTTGTTGTGTTTTGTTGTGTTTTGTTTTGTTATAAGGGTAGGATAATAAGCATCTTGATCATCACAGCCATCAGATGAAGAATGTAGCCTGAATCGCATTGCTCCAATCTGGATGTTGCTCTTTATATCTGGTGCACACCTGTCTTTGACCATGCTCGTGATTCCCTCTCATCTGACGTCTTCCTTCATGTCCCTTGTTGTCTTATTTGGTTTCCTGTTTCATTTAAGTAGATCACATTTCAAGTGATTTTTTGAGAAAAGATATAT
Organism: Nasua narica; assembly: GCA_028533885.1. Classification (NCBI taxonomy): domain Eukaryota; kingdom Metazoa; phylum Chordata; class Mammalia; order Carnivora; family Procyonidae; genus Nasua; species Nasua narica. The sequence continues at coordinate 72,839,915 of CM052800.1, read as the reverse complement.
TTTTGGGACCTGGCCTATTGAACAATGTCATATCTGTAGTTTGGCTGGGTGTAGAATTCTTTTCTTCAGAATTTTGAAGTTATTATTTCAAGTCATCTTCTGTTGTGGCTGTTTAAAGTCAGATATTCTGATGACTACTTCCTTTTTCCTTTCCTTTTCCTCTTCCTTTTCCTTTCCTTTCCCTCTTTTTCTCTTCTTTTCTCTCTTCTTTTGTATGACCAGTTCTCCTACTTCAACCCAGAAATTTTTTTTGTCCCCATTTCACAATGACATACTCTACTGTGCTAGGTACCCATTGCACTTTTTTAATGTAGTAACTTCTTTTCTTCACTTTAGATTTGTCGCTTTCATCTCTTTTTCTTTCCCCTGTTTGAAACAGTTATTCAGATACTAGATCGCCTAGCATGGTTCTCTGATTTTTTTTTTTAAGTTTAAATTTTGCTTTCGTTTTCTATCTTTTATTTTCTGGGAAATTTTATTTTCCAATCTTATCCGTCATAATTTTAATTTCCAGATGTGTTCTCTTTTTTTGTCTTCTCTCCTCTTCTGAATGTTCACTTTTATAGCTTCCTATAATTGTGATGCAACATTTTATCCTTTGGAGGATATATATAGGTTACATATTTTTGAAAGCATTTTCTTTTCCCTGCCTCTTCCCTCCAAGTTGCTTATTTTCTTTTTTATTTTTGAACTCATGGCAGCAATCCTGTGAAGGTGGAGGGAGGAAATTGAGGGATCTAGTTATTTTTCAAATAGCTTTTGCCATATTCTCTTTAATTTACCTCCTTTCACTCTCAGTTCTAAAGGCTCTGCCAGCTTTTGAGACTTTTAGGATCTAGCTGTGTATATTGATTAGTGACCACTTGGCCATTTATGTTCCAGACCTTTTCCTTTCTTTCTCTGCTCTTTCCATAGTTGTGGACTTAGAAAAAAATCTGTTATAGTTTTTAGTGGGATTTTGAGAGGAAACAAAATTAAAATCATTTATTCAAACATTTGAGTACCTACCATGTACTAGACACTTCTGAGTGCTTAACCCAGCTCTCCTTTGAGCTTGAAGTTAACTGAATTACTGAATAGCAAAATAATAATAATAATAATAAAGTAACAGTATGACATTTAAGAAGTAACTTATTGTTGGATTCTGATAATAGAAGACAGTATTACATTATTTCTGTAACTAGGCAAAAAGTGCCAGGAATAATAAACCTAGCAAGTAATTGGCCGCTTTCATGTACCCAGGTGCCAGTGCCTTCCAATGCCCAGAAATTATAAACCTAGTAATTTGCAGGATTCGTAAATGAAAACTATACAATTCTACTGAGGAATACAGTGGAGGGCTTTAACAAACAAAGTCATAATTTGCTTTTGGGAAAGATTTGATATTGGGAAGATGTTAATTTTTCCTGAATTTAATGCTTAAATTCAGTATATACTGAATCAAAATGCCAAAATCTTTGCAGTGGTATATGCTGAGGTCCACAAACTGTCCTTAGGGCTGTTCTTGTGTAGCCTGCTAGCTAAGAACATGTTTTGTATTTCAAAGAGTTGTAAAACAAAACAGAATAAGTGATAGAAAGATCATCAGTCTAAAATATTTACTCTCTGACCCTTTATAGAAAAAGTTTGCAAACTCCTGCTTTATAAAATGATTGTAAAGTTTATTTGAAAGAATAAATAAATGAGAATTGGCAGTAAATTTTCGAAGAGGAGGAGGGCTGGAGAACTTCCCCTCCAATGAGAAAAAAAATATTGAACAAAGTTAACTCTTAAAAATGTATTGGTGTAAATGGGACTGACAGATCACTAGAACAGACTGAGCAGTCCAGTAGACTCAAGTATATATTTGGTTTCAGTATAATTTTGTTGTAATAAATTCAGAACATTTAGATCTGTGTGAAGAAAATAAAAGTTATCTATAATCACAACAACTAGGTTTTCTTTGGTAATATTTTGGTTTATTTGTTTGTGGACTCTTTTTCTTACCTCACTTTTTGTACCTCTTTTCCTTTTCTTTAAATGATTTATTTATTTACTTGATAGGAAGAGTGGGCATATGAATGGGAGGGGCAGTGGCAGAAGGAGAGAGAGAATCTCAAGCAGACTCCACAATGAACCTGGAGCCCTATGTGGGGCTCCATCTCAGGACTATGAGATCCCAGCCTGAGCTGAAACCAAGAGTTGGAAGGCTTAACCCGTCTGCGCCACCCAGGCGCCTCTTTTGCTTTTAAATAAGAGTGTTTTTTTAGAGCAGTTTTAGATTCACTACAAAATTGAGAGGGAGGTTGAGAGGGCATACTTCCTGTATGCGTAGCTCACCCCCCACCCCCAACATCCCATACCTGAGTGGAATATATGTTATATCAGATGAACCTACATTGACACATCTAGTTTACATCATTGTGTCTGAAGTCTCTAGTTTACATTAGGATTCACTCTTGGTGTTGTACAGTCTTTGGGTTTGGGCAAATAATGACATGTATTTACTATTGTAGTATCATTAGAAGGAGTTTCACTGCCTAAAATCTTCTGTTTTCTGCTTATTCATCCCTCCCTTCTAACCCCTGGCAACCACTGATCTTTTTACTGCCCCCATAGTTTTGCCTTTTCCAGAATGTCATATAGTTGGAATCATTGAGCATGTAGTCTTTTCAGATTGACTTCTTTCACTTAGTAATATACATTTATCATTCCTCCCTGTCTTTACAATTTGGTAGCTCATTTCTTTTTGGGCAGAACAATATTGCATTGTGTGGATGTACCATAGTTTATTTAGGACCTCTTAAAAAGTGCCTCCCCTCCACTAAAAAAGTAAAGTGCTTCTTGTTTGTACAGTTCTGTAATCTACCTTTTCCCACATTTACATTAGCATTTGAAAATAATTTTCTAAGCATTCCATTTAGTGCTTGTATTGTGAACACCGTAATATATCTCTTTATTTTTTGGTCCTATCTTTTGATATATGTTGACTGTACTTTTTATTTACTAACATAAAATACACAAAACTGTTAGGTCCCTGATACTTTCTTTGAAGAAATCTTAGAAGTATAATTATTGAGTTAAAGAATAGAGCTCTTTAAAAAAAAAAAAAAAAAAAAAAAAAGAATAGAGCTCTTTTCATATTTGGAAGCTTGTAGTTCATTAACTTATGCTCAGTAAGTGGAAGGATATAACCTACTCTATAAACCTGGGGACATATGAAACTGTTACTGGCCCTAGTTTTCTAATTTTTTAAAGAAATATAGGTTGATTCATTTAATGTAATTTAAATGTTTGAAATATGAAAGGACAACTCTAATTTTCTTACTAAAATTACTGTTTTGGGGTGCCTGGCTGGCTCATTTGGTAGAGCACGTGACTCTTGATCTTGGAGTCATGAGTTTGAGCCCCTCATTGGGTGTAGAGATTACTTTAAAAAAAAACTAGTGGGGGCGCCTGGGTGACTCAGTTGGTTGGGCGGCTGCCTTTGGCTCGGGTCGTGATCCCGGAGTCCTGGGGTTGAGTCCCACATCGGGCTCCCGGCTCCGCGGGGAGTCTGCTTCTTCCTCTGACCTTCTCGCCTCTCATGCTCTCTCTCACTTTGTCTATCTCAAATAAATAAATAAATAAAATCTTTAAAAAAAAAAAAACTAGTTTAGGGCACCTGGGTGGCTCAGTTGTTTGAGCAACTTCCTTCGGCTCAGGTCATGATCCTTGAGTTCCAGGATCGAGTCCCACATCGGGCTCCCAGCTCCATGGAGAGTCTGCTTCTGCCTCTAACCTTCTTTCCTCTCATGTTCTCTCTCGCTTTCTCTGTCTCTCAAATAAATAAATAAAATCTTTAATAAAAAAATAAAACTAGTTTATATCACAATTTTAATCTTTAACTTTTAACATTATAGAACTTCTAAAAAACATGTAGAATTCAGAAAATTCAGCTGTAAAAAAAAAGTAACTGCTTACTTGTTTAACTGGGACTGTGAAGATTTTAATTAGCGTCGTGAAATTTTAGTTACAATTTTAAAAGGAAGAAACAAAAAGAACCAGTAAATCCTTTAAGATGTTTGCCTTTCAAATTGCAATTGTGAAGCTTTAAAGAATAATTGAAATAGGAATTGTCATGCACTGGAACCACTGTAATTTTGTGCAGTGAAAGTACTTGTCCCAACATCATTTTAATGTTATTTGGAGCACTTTTTAATTTTGAATAATGTTTAACTTCTGTAAGTTTCCTTAGTTGTTATATATGAGTCTTTTTATATATGAATCTTTTGGTAATCTTTGGTTTAAGTAGCATTAACATTTAAATTTTATAATTAGCCTTGTTACCATTCCAGATCATACATGTTTATATCTTATGTCTTTATAATCACGTTTTCCTTTCTGAATTTGGAATCATCTCCTAAGCTACATAAGATGTGCAGCATAATTTGGCTGACAGAATTCAAATGAAACAAGATGCCTACAAGTCTTTCTAGTAAAGAGTTAAAGATATATGCATCCAATTTTTAAAAATTGTATTCCATAAGGTCAGAAATTCAAATGTGGCCTGTAGGGAATTTTTTTTTTTTAATATTAGTAAAGTGTGGTTAAGTATATCTTGCTGTCTATCCAGAAATAACCATTTTTAGCTGTAGAGCAGCAAAGTTAATCAACTCTGTTCACCAAAAAATTTAGTGCTTGCTAGTCATTAATTTTAGTCAGGTAATTAGGTTATTGTTACTTACATAGATTAAACAGCTATTAAATTTTGGCGGTACTTATAGATATGACACAATTTGTACAGATCATCACATTCCCTTCTATACCTCAGCTTCCAATATTTTTTGTTATATAGATGCCATTTTACATCAGTTGAAAAGAATATTAAAAAGTACTGTCTTTTGAATCAGAATTGATATATAGGGTCTCACAGTCCTTTACATGAAAAAATTTCTCCATTTGAGCAGTGCTTTCAGCTTAAAAGGTTTGTATTTTGCTAAATCTGCATATGTTGTTTTTCTACTTTAGCATTTTAGTTTAGAGCATGAAAGTCACTATTTTGATTCTTTATTACAGACAAGGAAGATCTGCAAAGTCCACAGCCTCCACTTTTGTGATGAGTGATGCCAGATTAGCTGATATTACTTTGACAACCAAAACAGTTGATTTAATTATTTGTGGTTAATTTTCAGTGTTTACACCAATTTTTGTTTTATTCCTTACAAGGCAAGTGGTAAGACTACTTGTTCTTATGTACTAGTTAATTAATCATACTAATTTACATATGGAGGGTCCTGGGGGGATTACATTGTTTGCTAAAAAGAGACCTGGAAACTGAATGTTTGGAGACTAAAGGGAAGAGTAATGTATCTTGAGGTCTGTTTACGTATCTTGTATGAAATGATTTTCTGCTTTGTATCCATAAAGAGAGGATTTTATTTATACTTGCTTATATTTCTGAGATATTTGACCATATAGGCTTTTAGTATGCTGTCTTACATAATACTATATATAGTGAGTTTATATATAAACTCACTGTAATTGATCATTGGCATTTACTTGCTTTTTTTCCTGGTGGGATTTTGTGTGTTGGGAGTAAGATATACCATTCATGCCTTTTTTTTCAGTTTCTTGGCAGTGGCATGCATGCATTTGCAAGATAGTGAAGGTATTGAGTCCAAGGCTGTGGCACAAGGCATAGTACAAACTGTAGTGTTATGCGGCCTGGAAAGAGTACCTTGATAACCTTATATAATTTATTATCCAACTTGGGGCACTTTTGGGAATGAACGAAGATTCTGCTGATACACTGAAATAATAAACAGGTAAAACCAGGACATACAGTATCCCTCGCTGTGAATCCCAATAGTCCTGGGTTCAAATGTAGAATACAGCTAGAATACAGCTGGAATACAACTTCCAGCACTTAAATTTGAAGACCAGAGAGCATTAGTAGTTTCACAGTATTGTGAAGATTGAATATATTGATATTATATAAATATTGAAATAATGTATATAAAAATATGTAGCACATTATTTAATAGTAACTGCTTGGTAAATGTTACTATCAAGTAAAAACTCATAGTTTGGATGAAGTGTGAGGGTGGGTGTTACCACTTTAAAAGTAACAAAGCACCATTCTTTTCTGTTCTTATTTGCTTACTCTTTTCATTATTCATATCTTTAATGTATGTAGTGCCTTCAGTTTACTGAAATGTTAGGTAACTTGAAGAGATAATTACAACTCTTTGCCAAAATAGCATTTACATTTCTCTTAAGGCCACAAATGGTGCTTTCTAACTCAATTAAAAAGCAGTGAAGCAAGGAAGGGGGTATATATAAGGAAGTGCTATTGAAAACAGGATATTATTTATTATCCATTATTCAGTGCTCTGTTGAACTTCCCTGAAATTACACAACTGTGAATGGTAGAACTGGGATTCCAACCTGGGTAGCCTGGTTCCAGAGTATGAGATCTAAACCAGTGTCTCATACTGTGGTAGAAAGTGAGTTTGTTATTTATTTATTTGCTTATTTATTTTTAAAGACTTTTTAAGTAATCTCTATACCCAATGTGAGACTCGAACTTACAGCCCCAAGATCAAGAGCCAAATGGCTCTATCGACTGAACCATTCAGGCACCCCATTTATTTTGTTTTTAAATAATTTTTCTCTCCTTTTTTTTAAAGATTGTATTTATTTATTTATTTATTTATTTAACAGAGAGAGAAAGAGATCACAAGTAGGCAGAGAGGCAGGCAGAGAGAGAGGGGAAGCAGGCTCCCCGCTGAGCAGAGAGCCCGACATGGGTCTTGATTCCAGGACCCTGATATCATGACTGGAGCTGAAGGCAGAGGCCCCAGCCCATACCACCCAGGCACCCCTTAAACAATTTCTCATGTAATGTTTTTATAAATCATAAGAATAGGATAAAGAAAGATGAAAAAATGCACAAATGTGTAAGCTTGAATTTGCTATTACTAGTTTCAACAGGTACAAAAATACTGTCAGATTGTTGTAAAGTTTTCTAAGTACTTTACATTTCTGTACCTACCCTGGTTTTAGACTATAACCAGCAGAAATCTGTGGACTGCATTTTGAGTTACTGCTTTAACCCTTTTTAGTGCCAGGGGAACTATCTTACTTCAAATTAAGGTTTATGTGATGTCCCAAAGCTATGTGTGTGTGGAGGGGGGACCCTGGAAGTTCTTAGTAATAATATTTGTTCAGTGAAGTAACGGAGGGCACTAATTGAGTGTCCTGAAGGGAAGGCTCATTGTTATTTCTAGAAAAGATAGTTTGTAAGTGTGAATTGAGAGTTAATGAAAAATCCCGAGTGTTCACAAACATGGAAGAGCAAGAGCGTACCATGGTTTTGGAATTTAAGCACTGTAGACTATAGATTTGAACATGGCTGGAAGGAAGAATCTAGACTTTAGTCAGATTGGAGAAATATTACTGTATCTGGGAAGTATTTAGCTTTATTTAGGTTTGTTTTGTTTTTTAAGATTTATTTATTTATTTGATACACACACACACACACACACACACAGCAAGAGAGGGAACACAAGCAGGGAAGTGGGAGAGGCTCCTGGCCAAGTAGGAAGCCCAATGTGAGGCTCAATCCCAGAGTCCTGGGATCATGACGTGAACTGAAGGCAGACGCTTAATGACTAAGCCATCCAGAGTTACCTGTATTTAGCTTTATAATAATTAGGATTGTCCAACAAAGTTAATATTGTGTTTAATACATGTGCTGGTTTTTGCAGAATGTTACTACATTCTGATAGGTGGCAACATTCAAAAGTTTCCTGAGATTCTTTGCAGCTGATTGTTAAACTTGCCCCACTCTTGCTCTACTTTTTTTCAACTTTCTTCTCTTGTTATGACAGTTACTGACCTCTGGGACCACTAAATTATAAGACATTTTTATTTGAATCTCATAAACTCAGCAAATCCAAAACCATGTTTAATATTTTGCACTTAAACTGCTTGTCTTTTCTATTCCCGTACTTGTCATCAGTATTTAATCACTTTGATCTCTCAGTGAATGGCTTCCATTGCTCACAAGATGAAAGGTATACTTTTAGTTTGACTTTTAAGGTCTTTCAGTTTCCCTTCAGCCCTACTATTCTAGTCTGTCTTTGGTTTCATGAGCCCTCTCTTTCAGTCTCATTGATTCCTTACCATCTTTTAGTTAAATCCTGTACCATCTCATAGCTTTGTGCTCTCCATTCTACTCACCTGAAAATAGGTTATACAAGAGTTTTTCAAGTATAGTTTGTCTTTTAGGTTAAAAATGTATTTGATAATTTAGACCAAAATTAACACAGTAAACAACAGGTGTTGGTGAGGATGCGGAAAAAGGGGACCCCCTTGTGCACTGTTGGTGGGAATGCAAACTGGTGCAGCCACTCTGGAGAACAGTATGGAGGTTCCTCAAAAAGTTGAAAATAGAAATCCCCTATGATCCAGCAATTGCACTACTAGGTATTTACCCAAAGGATACAAAAATACCGATTCAAAAGGATAACATGCACCCCGATGTTTATATAGCAGCATTATCAACAATGGCCAAATTATGGAAAGAACCCAAAGTATATGTTTACTGATAAATGGATAAAGAAAATGTGTGCGCGCACACATGCTGGAATATTACTTAGCCATCAAAAAGAACTAATTCTTGCCATTTGCAACAACTCGGATGGATAAAGAATGTTATGCTAAGTCAGTCAGTCAGAGAGGACAAATACCTTATGATTTCACTCATATGGAACAAAATAAGCTAAGTAAGTCAGAGAAAGACAAATACCTTATGATTTCACTCATGGGAAATCTAAGAGACAAAACAAACACAGGGTTTAAATAAAAGAGACAAACCAAGAAAACAGACTGTTCACTATAGATAAGAAACCGAAGGTTGCTGGAAGGGAGATGGGTGGGAGAATGGGTGAAATAGGTGATAGGGATTAAGGAGTGCACGTGTGATGAGCACCAGGTGTTGTATGTGAGTTTGGAATCACTAAATTCTATACCTGAAACTAATATTATATGTTAATTGGAACTTAGATAAAAAACTTGGAAAGAAAAAAATGGCATTTGATTACTTTGAGAGTACAATATATTAAATTAGCCTTTTGCATTTTATTTGCATAATTTTTAAGTTTATAAATACTGGTAAAACATGGTTATTTTTTAAGATGTAACTCTCAATGAAATTTGCTTACAGAGGAGCTTAGAGCGTAGGTAGAGGGTTGTGGTGGAACTTTGCAGTAAAGAATTTTGTTTTTAGGGGCACCTGGGGGGCTCAGTGGGTTAAGGCCTTTGGCTCAGGTCATGGTCTCAGGGTCCTGGGATCGAACCCCACATCGGGCTCTCTGCTCAGCAGGGAACCTGCTTCTCTCTCTCTGCCTGCCTCTCTGCCTACTTGTGATATCTCTCTCCTCTGTCAGATAAATAATAAAATCTTAAAAAAAAAAAAGAATGTTGTTTTTATCTTTTTTTTTTAAGATTTTATTTATTTATTTGAGAGAGAGAGAGTGAGAGAGAGCATGAGAGGAGAGAAGGTCAGAGAGAGAAGCAGACTCCCTGCAGAGCTGGGAGCCCGATGCGGGACTCGATCCTGGAACTCCAGGATCATGACCTGAGCCGAAGGCAATTGCTTAACCAACTGAGCCACCCTGGTGCCCAAGAATGTTGTTTTTAAATTGAATGTAAATTTATATACAAAGCCACCATAAAAATGACAAGTTATAAAATACATTTTTTAGTTCTTAGATCATACAATAATCTTGTTTGCTTTTTTTGCTACTTTGATGATCTTACATATTTAAAATAAATAACTGAATCAGTTGTTAAAGATAGTTTGAGGGAGAATTTTGTGAAGTTGGTGTTAACAAATATCACATAGTCTTCCTGTATCAATTTTTTGGTAATCCTAAGTCTCAGATAGCTTTCTAAGATAATTTTATTTTCAAATTCAATTTATATTAGAAGTACTTAGTAAATTAGAAAACAAAGTGAGTAATTTGGAGATTTGTTATGGTTAGAGGCTTATGCTTAACTGATGAGCGAACTGAAATTATTTTTGTTCTAGTTCTTTAAAAAATACCTTTTTTTCTGATTTGGTATATGCTCATAATTATAAATCATTTTTTAATTAAAGAATTTAATATGGTATGGCCGTCATTCTGGACATCACTTCTCATTTTGAACATCTCATTCTCATTTCTCATTGCTATAGATTCAAAAGTTTGTATAGGACTTGGACTTTTTCCATAGAGAACTACTGTCACAGAATTAGCCTGGAAGTCTTAAATAACCTTGATAATTTTTCTTTTGTTTTATCCAAGTTTTTTTTAAAAAAAGCATCTTGATTATTTGAATCAAAGTTGAGGTCTTATAACAAATAGTAAGTTGAAAGAAATGAACAGAGGCATGTCTCAGTCTGAAACAAGTTTTTTTTTTTTTTTTTGTGATAATTTACAGTATAGTTGCAAGAAACTTAAAAGGTGAATGGTCGAGGGGTGCCTGGGTGGCTCAGTGGGTTAAAGCCTCTGCCTTCAGCTCAGGTCATGATCTCAGGGTCCTGGGATGGAGCCCCGCATGGGTCTCTCTGCTCAGGAGGGAGCCTGCTTCCCCCTCTCTGCCTGCTTCTCTGCCTACTTGTGATCTCTCTTTCTCTGTCAAATAAATAAATAAAATCTTAAAAAAAAATAAAAGGTGAATGGTTGATAAATTTTGGGTTAGATTTTGGTTTAAATTTCTGCTGATTAAGAATGAATTGGTGACGGGGCACCTGGGTGGCTGAGTGGGTTAGGCCTCTGCCTTTGGCTCAGGTCATGATCTCAGGTCCTGGGATCGAGCCCCACATTGGGCTCTCTGCTCAGCAGGGAGCCTGCTTCCCCTCTCTTTCTGCCTGCCTCTCTGCCTGCTTGTGATCTCTCTCTCTGTGTCAAATAAATAAAAATCTTCAAAAAAAAAAAAAAGAATGAATTGGTGAGACAAGAAAGATGATCATAACAAAATATGGCCTAAATAAGAAAATGTATGCCAAGAAAATATGACTTTCCTTTTTATTTTAATGTGCCCTTTTATGTGGTTTTTAATATTAATGTTTTCATAAGTAATTTCCATCATGAGGTGATTTCTAACTTTTATTAGATTTGGTTTGTGCCATGTTAAAGAGTATTTTCATTCTAGCTTGGAAATAATTGGCTAGTAAAACCATTGTTGCTTTATTAAAAGAGTTTGAAAATTTCGTAAGTTAAAAATTTGAACATGAGGAGCGCCTGGGTGGCTCAGTCAGTTGAGCCTCCAGTTCTTGGTTTTGGCTCAGGTTGTGATCTTAGGATCATGAGATTGAGCCCTGCGTAAGACTCTCTCTACCTCTGCCTCTCCACTCGATGCAGGCATGTGCTCTTTCTCTTTCAAATAAATAAAATCTTTAAAAAAAATTTTGAACATGAGACTATTAAAACTGCAGATAGTAACTTAAAAGTAATAAAAGAAAGGTCAGTCCACTGCTTAAACTCTTTAAAAGGGGGGGAGGTGCCTCAGTGGCTAAGTAGGTTAAACATCTGTCTTGGACTCAGGTGGACTGAGCCCCCAGTCAGGCTCCTTGCTCAGTGGGGAGCCTGCTTCTCTCTCTCCCTCTGCTGCCTTCCCTGCTTATGCTCTCTTGCTCTGTCTCTGTCAAATAAATAAAAAAAACTTAAAAAAAAAGTTTTAAATACTGAAAGATGATTGTGTTTAATAATTTTTTCAGAGTGTTTGTCAACATCTAGCATATTTGTATAATATTAAAAGTGAAGGCTGGAAGATTTTACATTTTTATACATCCACACATTTATTTAAAGTCATAGTTATTTTAATTTTAGTTATAAGAAAAATACAAAATTATAGATTTCATAATGTAAAGACTAAAACATTAATTAAGGTAGGACTTTTAATTCAAGAGAAACTTAAATTCTAGGAACTTAATATACTTTTTCCTGAGTTATTACCTGCTTTTAGTTCCTGTGTGTCTAGAAATTTTTGATACCATCTAAGTTTTTCATCATTCTCCTAATTGTGAAAAGATTCGAGTACCCGAAAAGAAAGGAAAATACTGAGTTAGCCGGTCACATTTTGGATTTCGCGAAACTTGTAATTATTCGTATTATAATTAATTCATTGTTTTTATGTGCTGCTGACATAAACTGTTTAAGTAAATGTTGTGAAAGTATGGTTCGTATTAGGATTTGGAACTTATGAGTAACTTTTACTTGTCTCTTAATGTAGATAAACAAGAGAATTTATAGTACTTAGCTTCTGGAGGAAGAATGTGTGTACACCCAACCTTACAAATATATATATACCCAGTCCTTTGCTAGAACCATCATTTTTAACCACCCCCCCGTAAGACATCATTATTATTGTTCTTCTAAACTGTTCATAGTCTTCGACAAATTGATCCACCTATTTACATTTCCAGTGCTTTTCATTCTTTTTTTACATTTTCATGTTTCTGCCTGGGCTCTGTAGCCTGAAGAGTTTTCCTTTGGTGTTTGTTCCTCTTCATTTTGGACCTGTATGTATGTTGGGGGAGAGGGGGTTGTGTCTGTCTGTGTGCATCCAGTTCTGAAGGGTGTTTTTTCTAGGCACGGAATTCTAGGTTAACAATTTTTCTTTGAGTGTAGAAATGTCATTCTGTTGTCTTAATGACTTCCATAGTTTCTGTTGGGAAGTTAGCTGCTAATCTTATTATTCTTGTGAAAGGGGTGTGTGTGTGTGTGTGTGTCCTCTTTCCTAACTACTTATAGTGTGACTTTAAGGTTTCAGTAGTTTGAATTTCATATACCTGGGTAGTTTTGTTTGTATTTTACTGCTTAGAGTTCCTCAAGCTTTTTGAATCTGACTTGGCATTTCTGATGAGATTTGGTAAATTTTGGTCATTGTTTGTATATTGCTTCTGTTTCATCCTCTCTTTTTTTTTTTTTTTTTTCATCCTCTCATTTTACCCTTGAACTTTTTAACTATCTTTCACAGTGTTTACCATTTATTTCTCTCTATTTATTTGAGTATCTTCTGTTGACCTGTGTTTGAGTTCACCAGTCTCACATTCTGCAGAATTGAATTTGTTGTTAATCATTCAGTGAACTCTTTAAGTTTTATTTATTTATTTATTTATTTATTTGAGAGCTAGAGAGCATGTGCAGGGGGAGAGGCAGAGAGAGCGAGAATATCAGACAGACTCCACGCTGAGTGTGGAGCCCCACATGGGGCTCATTCATGACCATGAGATCATGACCTGAGCTGAAATGGAGAGTCAGACATTTAACTAACTGTGCCACCCTGGTGCCCCATAAGTAAATAAAATCTTTTAAAAAATTCTTTGCATGTCTAGTAATGTTTGATTGTTGGGTAGGATATTGTAAATAACATTCATAAAGACACAGAATTATGTTCTCTTCTGAAGAATGTAGACTTTGGTTCTTGAAGGCAGTTAATTTATAGGTAGATTACCTTGATCCTGTCAAAGATTGGTTTTAGGATTTGTTAGACAGATGTATTTCACCTGATTCCTGGGGCGTGGCCTTTCTAGGATTTCATCTGAAAGCTGAGGATTTACACTCACCCCTTCTGGCTGGGTCTGGGAATACAGTCTTCCTCATGGTATTCAGCCTCTGAAGTCTTGGCTCAGCTCTTCTCTGGTAGACTACCCAGAGCTGTACTCTGAACATCACAGCTTAGGAACTAACCAAGGATCTCTCAGGGACTATTACATAGATTTTTGAGGCTTAACATCTCTGTAGCCCACTTCTCTCTACTACCCTATCTCCCTAAGCCCACTTAGTCCCTACCTGTTGCCTATTTCTTGAGCCTTTGAGACTGCTTCTGTCTGGAAATTACCCCAGTGGGATAAGGAATGGCATTTTGTAATTATCTGTATGAAGATGTAAATTGTGATGGACAAATCCTGGTAAAAAATGGTGATTTTTAGGGCATTGAGTACTTCTATGTAAATTTTAGGGTCTTAATTTCTTTGTAAACATTTACATTTTAGGGGCATCTGGGTGACTCTGGGATAAGCCTCTGCCTTCAGCTCAGGTCATGATCTCAGGGTCCTGGGATGGAGTGCCACATCAGGCTCTCTGCTTAGCAGAGAGCCTGCTTCCCTCTCTCTCTCTGCCTGCCTCTCTGCTTACTTGTGATCTCTCTCTCTCTCTCTGCCAAATAAATTAAAAAATAAAATAAAATAAAAACATTTACATTTTATTACTTAAGTAATCAAGCAAGTTCCTACTTTGCTCATTGGCATTACAGTTATGAGCAAAATCAAGCTATAGCCTCTGTTATAAGCGACTTCATAGGCTAGCAGAAATTAGCTCCTAGACATGTTATGTTGTTAAGAAAAATGTATTTTGTAAAATGAATATTTACCTCCTGTACACTAGGATATCTTTTAGATCCTACATCCCTGATTTGCATAATCCTGTTAATGTGAGCATACATCTCTATTATTTTGCTGGTTCAATTTAAATTTGATTCCCAGACTCTTGTTGTGGTGCCTTTTTTGAAAATCAGCTTTTGTTTTAGCTTCTGGTGCCTTTCCTTGGTATCCAGTTGTGTTGACAGTAGTTTATAATTGAGTGAAGAGCTACATGGAACAATGTGGAGAACACAGATTATCCCCAAGCTCCTTTTTTTCCCAACATTTTTTTTTTAAGATTTTATTTATTTATTTATTAGGAAAGAGAGAGAGCATGAGAAGGGAGAAGGTCAGAGTGAGAAGCAGACTCCCCATGGAGCTGGGAGCCCGATGTGGGACTCGATCCTGGGACTCCGGGACCATGACCTGAGCCGAAAGCAGTCGCCTAACCAACTGAGCCACCCAGGCGCCCTTTTCCCAACATTTTTAAAGGATTTTTGTTTTTAAGATTTTATTTATTTATTTGATAGAGCACAAGCAAGGAGACTGGCAGGCAGAGGGAGAAGCGGGCTCGCCACTGAGCAGGGAGCCCAATTCCCAGGACTCTGGGATCATGACCTGGGCCAAAGGTAGAGGCTTAACTGACTGAGCCACCCAGGCATCCCTTTTCCTGACATTTGTAGATGACAATATTTTGTCTAACCTAGAAGATTTAGGTTCAAGCCAACATCAAGCTTTTTTTTGCCTGGCGCCATTTGAAAATGACAGAAGTTGCTGAACTTCTATGTTACTGTATAATAAATAATATGACAAGTTATATGTCAAGGAAGAGCCTGTGCAGTATTGGCTTGGCTTTTCTTTTGTCATATTATACTCTCCAAACTTTAGTCACACTTCCCCCACCCTCCAAACCGTACTTAGTAGTTCAGTGGTATGCTAGGAAAGACAGCCGATTTTCTTAACTTTGTTGGCTAGTGTCTAATAATCTTTCTGATACCAAAATGTGTAAGTGACAGATAGCAGTATGTAGTATTGTTACTGTATTTTTATTGAGAAGACTTTTGCTTTTAGTGAAGAGATGCTAGAATGGAGAATCTGGTGCTTTTCTTAGCCTTTGGTCTGTGGCCTATTTTATGAAATGCTTTTATAATTCTTAAAAAAAGAATATTGGCAGTATTTGATTTAGAGTATTGCTATCATAGTTATGTTAAGAAATTTAAAATAATGTTTTATTATTTTCCATTAGGAAACCACCCCTACTCCTAATCCCCCGCCTACAGAAGAAGAGAAAACAGAATCTAATCAGGAGGTTGCTAACCCAGAACACTATATTAAACATCCTTTACAGAACAGGTAAGGCTTCTGACACATTGGGTTCTTCTGACTCAGGCAATTGAGGTAAATGGTAAAATAGGACAAATTTGGGGGGAACAATTAGGTGAGACTAATTTTAGTTATATTAGGTTGAGGATTCCATTTTCACTTGGATAACCTGTTTCTAGCAAGCAGTTTTATGTGTGAGTCTTGAACGCAGAAAAGAGAACTGGTTGAGACATTGGGTTTGAAATTTATCAGTAATTGGTGGTAAATGAAACTATAGTAATAAATGAATTCTTTTTTTTTTTCAAGATTTAATTATTTATTTGATAACAGAGAGAGATCACAAGCAGGCAGAGATGCAGGGAGAGAAAGAGGGGGAAGCAGGCTTCCTGCTGAGCAGAGAGCTCGATGCAGGGCTCAATCCCAGGACCCTGAGATCATGACCTGAGCTGAAGGCAGAGGCTTTAACCCACTGAGCCATCCAGGCGCCCCTAAATGAATTCTTTTTGAAGTGAATTTGACTGAAGACAGAGAGGCTTGGGATACCAGCTTATAAGGGATTTTTTTTTTCCAGGGATAGTGTCTATGAGGGGTTTAGACATATAAACTGTATAAACTAGGACAGTGGTGGTCAGGGAAACAAAGAAAATGGTTTGTTTTAAGGATAGGTGGAAAATAGCAATGTTCCACAAAAGAGTCAAATAACTGTTGGATTAAACAATTCTAAAAAGGCTCAAAATGGCCGTTGGAGTGAATGATAAAGTCCTTGCTAATGTAGGAGGAAGTTTAGTAGAATGTAGATGATGGAAAAAGCTTGGAGTAGTTTGTATAGTGTATACAAATGTATTATAGAGCACGAATAAGCAACTTGAAGTCGGCCTGTGAAGGAGAAAAGGCTGGGAGATGTGGAGTCTGGATGTTAGTTGGTTTCTTTTTAAGGAGAGGAAAAGAGGAGAGGTTAGGATGAATTAAGTTTCAGGGCACTTAGCTGGCTCAGTTGGTAGAGCATGCAACTCTTGATCTCAGGGGTCATGAGTTCAAGCTCCATGGTGGGTGTGGAGCCTACTTTAAAAAAAAAAAGGATGAGTTAAGTTTCATAGTTACAGTGTAGTAGTAACTCATTATATAGTTTTCCCAGTTCTACCCCACCCCTTCCCAGTATGTTTGTGGTTTTATGATTTATATGATGAAAATTAACATGAATCCTCTGAGAGCTGATGGGGGGGAGAAAAAGGCAATGCAGAAATATTTTAAGAATCTGGAAGAAAGTAAATTAGAATTTATTTGAGCATATTTAAGTATTTCAATTCCTTTTATGTCTCTACCCCAAGACTTTTTAACTCTATCTACTTTAAAAATCCTGTAAGCCTATGTATGTTTCACAGGCATCCTTTGTTTTATTGCATTTTGCAGAAACTTCATTTTTTACAGATTGAAGTTTCGTGGTGACCCTGCTTTGATCAAGTCTGTTGGTGCCATTTTTCCAACAGCATTTGCTCATTTTGTGTGTCTCGGTCACATTTTGGCAACTCTTGCAATATTTCAAACTTTTCATTATGTTTGTTATGGTAATCTGAAATCAATGATCTTTGATGTAATTATTATAATTTTGGGGCGCCATGAACTGTGCCCATATGAGATGACATACTTAAATATTGTGTATTCTAATTGCTTTACTTACTAGTTGTTCCCCATCTCTGCCTTTCCTTGGGTCTCCCTATTCCCTGAGACACAGCAATATTGAAATTAGGCCAGATAATAACCCTGTAGTGGCCTGTAAGTATTCAAGTGAAAGAAAAGAGTCCTACACATCTCACTTTAAATCAAAAGCTAGAAATGATTAAGCTTAGCGAGGAAGGCATGTTGAAAGCTTAGATGGGCCAAAAACAGCCTCTTGCACTAAACAGTCAACTTGTGAATGCAAAGGAAAAGTTCTCAAAGGAAATTAAAAGTGCTACTTCAGTGAGCACATGAATAATCAGAAAATGAAACAGCCTTAGTGCTGATATGGAGAAAGTTTAAGTTGTCTGGATAGAAGATCAAACCAACCACAATATTCCCTTAAGCCAAAACCTAATCCAGGGCAAGGTCCTAAGTCTCTCTTCAATTCTAAGAAGACTGAGAGGTGAGGAAGCTGCAGAAGAAAAGTTTAAAGCTAACACAGGTTTGGTTCATGAAGTTTAAGGAAAGAAGTTATCTTGGTATCATAAAAATGCAAGGTGAAGCAACAAGTGCTGATGTAGACACTGCTGCAAGTTATCCAGAAGTTCTTGGTAAGATCATTATGAATGATAATGATTTGAATGACACTAAATAGTAGGTTTTCAGTGCAAATGACAAAGCCTTCTAGTGGAAGATGCCATCTGGATGGACTTTTATAGCTAGAAAGAAGTCAGTGCCTAGCTTCCAAGGACAGGTTGACTCCTGTTAGGGTCTAACATAGCCGGTGACGTTAGCAAGCCAGTGTTTACTTATTGTCCTGGAAATCCCAGGGTCCTAAAGAATTACGCTAAATCTACACTCTTGTGCTTTGTAAATGGAACAGTAAAGTCTGAATGACAGCACTTCTGTTTTACAAAATGGTTTACCAAATATTTTAAGCCTACTGTTCAAACCTGCTCAGAGCAAAAAAATACTAATGCTAATTGAACAATGTACTTGGTCATCCAAGAGTTCTGATGTACAAGATGCATGTTGTTTTCATGCCTGCTAATATATCTGTTTGGCAGTGTACACAACATCTGAATAAAGGAGTAATTTTGACTTTGAAGTCTTACTGTTTAAGAAATCCGTTTTGTAAGACTATAGCTGCCACAGATAGGGATTCCTCTGATTGATCTGGACAAAGTACACCGAAAACCTTCCAGAAAGGATTCACCATTCTAAGATGCCAATAAGAACAATATCGACATGAACAGGCATTTGGAAGAAGTTGATTCCAGCCCTCCTGGATGATTTTGAGGGCTTCAGGACTTTGGTGGAGGAAGTAACTGCAGACATAGTCAAAATATCAAAGAACTAGAATTAGAAGTGGAGCTTGAAGATAGGACTGAATTGCTGCCACTCATCATAAAACTTGAACAGATTAGGAGTTGCTTGTTACGGATGAGCAAAGAAAATGATTTCTTGAGATGGAACCTACTCCTGGTGAAGATGCTGTGAAGACTGTTGAAATAACAACAAAGGACTTAGAATATTACATAAACTTAGTTGATAAAGCAGCAGCAGAGTTTAGGAGGATTGACTTCAACTTGAAAGAAGCTCTGCAGATAAAATATCCAAACAGCATTGCATGTTACAGATAAATCGTTTGTGAAAGGAAGAGTCAATATCAATTCATTAAGAGTCAGTTCATTGTGTGTCTTACCATAGCTACCCCATCCTTCAGTAACCACCCCCTGATCAGTCAGCAGCCAGCATCATTTAAACAGGACCTTCCACCAGCAAAAGGATTTTGACTCACTAAAAGCTTAGACGATGGTTTTTAGCAATGAAGTATTTTTAAATTAAGGTATATACATTAGTTTTTTAGACAATGATGTTGCACCCTTACTAGAGTACAGTGTAGTATAAATATAATTTTTATGTGCATCTGGAAACCAAAAACTTCAGTAGTCTGACTTACTTTATTGTAATATTTGCTTTCGTATGGTGGTTTGGAACTGCATCTGCAATATCTCTGAGATAAACCTACAGTTTCACCTATCCACAAAATACATTTTCCCTTTATAGGCTGAATATTTTTATCATTTCTTCATTATCATGGTAGACTTATTGAAATAAAAGTCTAAACATGTTTTAGGTAGTTTTTTTGTAAGAGACCTGTGGTTCAGCATATCCTGTAGTGAGGAAGAAATTCATTCCTAATACAGTGAGGATTGTCAGCTAATGAGTGAACGAATCATCAAAGGTCAAATAGTCCATAAAGGGTAAAATCCTTCCTCAGGGGAAAGCATTGTACCAAAGTTGAACAATTGATTAGCGGCAGTTTCATATAATTCAATATAAGAGTTGCACCAAAACCCTTAAGGAAGGTATCTTTAAAGTTTTTTTTTTTTAAGATTTATTCATTTTAGAGAGACGGTGAGCACATGTACAAGCAGGGGAAGGGGCAGAGGGAGAGAATCTCAAGCAGACTCCCCACTAAAAGTTGGAAGTTCAACCGACTGAGCCACCCAGGCTCCCCTAATTTTTTTTCATGTTTTTAGTGTTATCTTACAGAAAGTTTACTCTGTATGCCTTTTGTCTTTGAAGCCAGTTTTTGGTATCGTTGTTATTGTTGGGAGAATCAAGGCATATATCCCTCACAGCTTGAATAAAATTTGAGAAGAGCCTGAGAAATGTCATTAGTAGATAAATTGATTAACCCTAAAATGAAGTCTCTGAAGATTTCAATTTTTCTATGAATTCTATTTCAGTAGTAATATCATTGTGTAAAATAATATCATTTAGAAAAATATTCCAAAATGTTTTGTGTTCAGATCTTGGTAGTTTCCTCATTATTTACTTTTTATAAATATTGCATAATTTATTATGCATTGTTAAAAATGTATAATAATTATAAGAGAGTAAATCATCAGGGTACAAGTATATACATATATATATAAAGGTTCTCTGTTTTCCTCAGATACTCTCTTTTCCATTTTACTTTTCTCCACTCCCTGGAGTAGTCAGTGTTAATTTTGGTTTTGTAGTCTTCCATAGCTTTTCTTTTCTTTTTTAAGATTTTATTTATTTATTTGACAGAGAGAGAGATCACAAGAAGGCAGAGAGGCAGGCAGAGAGAGGGAGGGGGAAGCAGGCTCCCTGCTGAGCAGAGAGCCCCATGCGGGGCTTCATCCCAGGACCCTGAGATCATGACCTGAGCTGAAGGCAGAGGCTTTAACCCACTGAGCCACCCAGGTGCTCCTTCCATAGCTTTTCAATGTGCATGTCTATCTTTTTTCTTTATACAGGTGACAATACTCTTGACATTTTTGTGCAGACTTTGCCTTGTTATTTTAAACTTCTTTGTGTTAAATGAACAGTCATGTATTTTGTCAGGCTTATATTAATGGGTATGTAGACTTTTTTGTTTCCTCTTTACATTGTTGTGTTGTATTCATTCCTGTATGTTTTTTGTGCACTTGTGTGAATATATAGGATAAAATTTCAGATTTTTAGAAAAGATTTTATATATTTATTTGAGAGTGGTGAGGAGGAGCAGAGGGAAAGGGAGAAGCAGCTTCCCGGCTGAGGTGGGAGCCTGATATGGGGCTTGATCCCAGGACCCGAGATAAGGACTCAAGCCAAAGGCAGACGCTTAACTGACTGAGCCACCCAGGAGGCCCAGAATTTCAGATTTCTTAGGTAAAAGACTGTGCTTTAACAACCCTAATAGATAATTGCCAAATTATCCTCTATCAGCTTAGGATCTTGGCAGTGTGAGAGTTCCTGGTTTTTACATCTTTGCAATTTGTTGGTCCTAGTCTGATTTATAAAAAACAATGATTTCTCATTTTAAACTTACATTTTAAAAAAGATTTTATTTATTTGCCCAAGAGAGAGCAAATAAGGAGAGGGAGGGAGAAGCAGCCTGGGGGCTCATTACCAGTACCCTGGGATAGGGAGCTGAGCCAAAGGCAGACGCTTAAGTGACTGAGCCAGCCAGGCATCCCTAAATTTGCGTTTCTTTTATTGACGTTGCAAAGCTGTGTCATATATATTGAACATTTTTGTTTTTATCTGTGGACAGTCTGCTTAGCTCTTTTGTCTAGGTGTGGGGGGCAGATATTCTTCAAAGTTTATTTCCAGGGTGCCTTGGTTAAGTTAAATGTCGCTCTTCTGAGTCTGACTCAGGTCATGATCTCAGGGTTGTAAGATCAAACCCTGCATTGGGCTCTGTACTGAGCAGGGAGTCTGCTTGAGATGCCCCTCCAAATCTTTGTAAAATAAATAAATCTTTAAAACCAAGTTTATTTCTAGGCATTGTAATTAAGGATCCTGACTTATCCATGTAGGACATTAGGTTGAAAATGAATTATCCAAATAATTTGTCTTTTAACATTATCTGTGGAGTTTTATATATATTTTTACAGGTTTTTGGTTTCTGTGTAGTCCAGTAGCACCTTTCCTCTGTGGCTTCTGGGTTTCATGTCCATCTTAGGAATAACTTTATCCACATTATTCTATCTAATAGCTGCATAGTGTTCTATTTTATGGGTATATATTTAAGTCAGCAGTTCTTAAATTTTTGGTCTCAAGACCTTTTTTTTGAGAACCCCACAGAGCTTTGGTTATATAGATTTTTATGTTCCCCTTTAGTATATTAGAAAATAAATCTGAGAAAATGTAAAATTATATATTCATTTAGAAAATCCATTGCATGTTAACATAAATATTTTTTATGAAAAAATTCAAAAATACAATGGGAAGAATAGCATTTTTATAAATCTCTTTAAGTGCCTGATGTAACAGAAGTTAGTGATAAATATTTCATAGCTGCTTCTGTATTCAGTCTGTGAAGGAGATAAGTTGTTTCATAGGAAGTATAAGAATATATGACCTCATACAAGTACATGGTTGGAAAAAGAAGATTTTTAATAGCTTTCTAAGTTAATTATAGATATTCTCCTTTGATAATAGGTTTTTTATAGGTCAACTGCAATGTAGAATCTGAAACCATATCCAAGAACCTTTCCTTCTCTGTTACATTAATAACTATTGGCCTGTCTTATATTTGGCATGGATCTTTTACACATGCATGATTTTGCAACACCAGTGGTCATTTGGAAAACATTGGTTCAGTGAGTTGTGCAGATCTTCTGGATTTTGATACTTCTCATTATGCAGAATGAAAACAGTAACATTCATTAATATCACTGCTAAACTCATCAGAAATATCTTTAAGTTTTAGAAAGTTTGTCCCAGTGGCACATGCAGGCTTTCCAAACTTCTGATTTTCTCCTGAAAGCTCACCTTATAAGCATTAGGCTTACTCTCTTAATTTTTAAGAAATAACCATGGTTTATCTATCAGTCATGGTTAAAATGGAGTTCTGTGAAAACAGTGGCTAGTTCACAATTCAATTTCTTCACTTGATCTTAGCCAAAAGGCCGAGAAGCGATCACAATTCAATTTCTTAAGCATTGATTGTACTTTGATATACAGAAATGTTTTGTTGTTTTTGATTTTTTGCAGAATATGAAAAAGATATACATCGATTAAAATTAAATGAAACCAATAATTAGGCTTTTCCAGAGGCACTGATATTTGTGTATTTTTTTATTAACATATAATGTATTATTTGCTTCAGGGGTACAGGTCTGTGAATCGTCAGGCTTACACAATTCACAGCACTCACCATAGCACATACCCTCCCAATGTCCATAACTATATTGTGAAATGATCACTACAGTAAGTTTACTTAATATCTATCACCATAGTTACAAAGCTTTTTTTCCTTGTAATGAGAACTTTTAAGATTTACTCTCTTAACAACTTTCATATACATAATATATTGTCATTAACCGTGGTCCCCATGTTGTGTATCATTAATGACTTACTTATTTTATAACTGGAAGTTTGTACCTTTTGACCCTCTTTACTTTTTTTCACCTAAGCCCTACCTCTGGCAGCCACCACTCTGTATTCTGTGTTTATGACCTTGGTTTTTAAATTTTTTTGTTTTAAGATTCCCCACATAAATGAGAATGTACAGTATATGCCTCTTTGTCTGACTTCTGTCATTTAGTTATATGCCCTCCAGGTCCATCCAATGTCTCAAATGACAGATTTCTTCTCTTTTTTGTGGGTGAATAATATTTTGTTGTGTACATATAACATTTTCTTTATTCATTTATTCATTGATGGGTACTGGGGTTGTTTTCACATGTAAATAATGCTGCATGAATATGAGGATAGTGCATATATCTTTTTTGAGTTAGTATTTTCATGTTCTTCAGAAGTGGAATTGCTAGACGATATGGTAGTTCTATTTTGAATTTTTTGAGGAAAGATTGGATTAATTTTGGAAGACCAGAGTATATAGTACTTGACCTTATTACCTGTGTGTTTAGTAACTTCTATGCCTTTGCTTTTTTCTTTTTTGTCGTCGATTGTGGCTTGGCAAATTCACATTTTCAAGTGGATGTTGAAATGCATCTCATTTTTATGTCAGATTATCCAAGCACTAATTATGGAGTTATGAAATGTATATATGTGTTTGGAAACCTGTCTTCAGACAACCTTTTTCTCAATGAGAAAATGAAATTTCCCTTTTGGGTTACCTTTGGTATCGTAATTCAAATAATTGTACTAAAGATGTTATCTTGGGCTATTCTAAGTGTAACTTTGACGTGACATGAGTTTATATTCCAAGTATTAGAATAAAACTTTTTTAATAGTTATATACAGATATGTAGAAACGAGTATACATTATTTCAGATTATCCTTGTTAGCTTTACTCAGTGAACTCTTTTATTTTGTTATTTTCTCATTTGTGTGCTTGAGTAAACAGAGAATTGCATTTCATAGTCCCCACTCCCCCTTTTTTTAGGAGTCTCTCATTTTCCACTCTTGGCAAATACCTTTTCATTTCTCTGAAAATTCAGCTTTCTTGCTACCTGCTTTCTTTTCTGGTTAAGTGCTTCTGCTGTTTTTCTTAAGTAACTGCTTCATTATCTCTCTCATAGCAGTTAGCACACTGTAATTGTCTATTAACATTTTTGTGGATTACTCTGACGGATGAGCCTCGATGGGTCTCTAAAGTATAGCAGAGAATCTGTTAGGAAGTAGGTACAAAATACATACTTTTTTTTTTCCAAGATTTTATTGAGGGGTGCCTGCGTGGCTCAGTCATTATGCATCTGCCTTCGGCTCAGGTCATGGTCTCTATTTCAGAGAGTCTATTTCAGAGAGAGGCACAGCGACATAGGGAACACAAGCAGGGGGAGAGGGAGAGGGAGAAGCAGGCCTCCTGCCGTGCAGGGAGCCTGATACGGGGCCCAGTCTCAGGACCCCGAGAGCATGACACGAGCCGAAGGCAGATGCGTAATGACTGAGCCACCCAGGTACCCAACATACATACTTTCTAAATGAAAAGAGTGAAAACACCCATTATTTGCCACTGTAATATTATCTACCATTTAAAATTATTTTTAAATTAAAATAAATTTTTAATTGTAAAATACACCATAACATAAAATATACCATTTTAGCCATTTTTTAAGTGGACAGTTCTATAGTGTTGAGTACATCCATACTGTTGTATAACCAGTCTCCAGAACTCTTTTTCATCTTGCAAAACTAAAACTCTGTACCCATTAAACAGTTGTCCATTCCTTTTCCTTCTAGCTCCTGCCATTTTACTATCTCTGAATTTGATTACTTTAGATACCTTATACAAGTAGATTCATACTGTTTGTCTTTTGTGATTGGCTTATTTCACTTAACATAAATTCCTTAAGGTTTATCCTCAGACTTCCTTTTTAAGTCTGATACATATTCCACTGCATATTTAAACCACATTTTATTTATCTATTCATCTGTCGGTGGACACTTGGGCTGCTTCCTCCCTTTGGCTATTGTGAAGAATGCTGCTAGGAATGTGACTATAAAAACTATCATGTTTGACACTGACTTTTTACTTTTAGATGGGCACTCTGGTTTTTTAAAAATGATAAAAGCAAAACTTGGCAAGCAAACCTTCGGCTGATCTCTAAGTTTGATACTGTTGAAGACTTTTGGGCGTAAGTAACCATTTTAGGATGATTGTTTTATTAAATGTATTTTTTCATTTTAAGTCACATTTCCAAAATGAAGGTTAAGGTAAACAATAAATGTTCATCTATAGACCTACCTTTTTGTTTGTCCATCTCCTCACAGCTGTTTGAATTGGAAAGCTTCAGTCTTGTCAGTCTTTAGCCCTGTGTATATTCTATATTCCTTGTCCTAAGAGATCCTTCCCTTGAGAGTCCTTTGTTGCTTCTAGAACTTTTGACAATTTGTTGGAACCTCTCCCCTTTCTTGGTTGCCTAGATACATTGGCCCCATACTCCAGAGCTTTGTTAGGTTCCCATTTTTGCAAATTCTTTTTGGTGTAGCACCTAGGATTTCCTGTGATAAGGATTCTTAGATTTTTCAAAGTCTGAAAGTCTTGTCCAAGTATCTGTGATGGTAGTTGATTAACTTCAAGAAGAATAGTTGAAGTATCTTTGAGATTTTGTTTCAGATTTAGCAAAACGTTAAGATTTGGGGGTCAAAACTTTGCTTATCTTCAACATAAAATTTAAAATTTGTAAAGTCTCTTCAAGAAGCTTTGTAGTATTGATTCTCAAAAAACAAAATTGATTTAGTATGTAGTTTATTTGAAAAATAATTTTCATTTCAAAGATAAAACTTGTTAAAACATTTTAAGAGGTGTAAGTTAACTAGCACGTATTTAAAAATTCTAATTTGTACATCTAGTATGTTTTTGGATCCTATATATGTTGAATCAGTGATGCAACTCATATTAACATAACGCCCAAGTGTATTTTGCCTATACAAAAGAACAGATTGTCATAACATTCATATATGTATACTTCTTCCAGGGCAGAAACAGTATTTTTCTGTATCTTTGCAGTGCTTTGCCCATAATAGGCATTTAGTATGCATTTGAATCACTGGGAAAAAAAGCATAAAATAATTAGAGAAAACTCTTAAATTTTGAGCTATGTACTTTGAGTGGTCACTTTATATTGAAATCATTATCTTTTTTTAAAGTAATGGAACTGTATTTAAATCCCCACTAATTCATAGGTTTAGTTGTCTAAATTAAACTAGGTTTAGTGTGTTTTGCCCTTCATCAAAACATCAAGTGATTTTCTTCCTTGATTGTATTTATTTGAGTCCTCTAAAAAGTCTTCAGTCTCCTATGGAGAAGGAAGAGCAAGAGTCTTGAACCATTTCCCCCACTGAACCAGATCTGCATTTATCTGGTTTGTTTGGTTTTTCACCAGTTTAACATAATTGGGTTTCTAAGTGGGCCTATAATTAGAACATGGCCCCATACTTTCGTTACCTGTAAGCAGTGTCGTTTCATAGTAGACTTTTACACTTTGACATATGAAGGAATCCTTTAGCTTTCTGTAAATACCTAAGCACTTAATTTTTCACTTTTTTTCCTGGCAGATTTTGTGGTAAACAGTTGTTTAACCCTTTGGGATTTATCCAGTCTTGTCTGTAGTGCTCTGATTCTGTTTAAATGTGTCATTACAAATTCTCATTACTATAAACTTAATAGACCTTAGAGCATAATGAAGGAGAAAGACAGCATAAAGAAGCATTGGTCCATTTCTACCTTGAATGCCATTGAAGAAAGCATTTCCACCCTCTCCGATTTCATAAAGTGGTGGTACTAATTCTATAGTTACTGTTACCATCCAGGCCTCTTTTGTTGCCTTGTGGAAGCTGCCAGTGATGATGTAGTTTGGAAGAGTAACTGTTGAGTAACTACAGATCTTATTCAGCTTTGGGCTACCTTCCCTTCTCTCAAATGGATTTGTATGTTATCCTGTGGAATGTGATCCAGAGGATGCCAGAATCTTTCTTAAAACTCTGCTTGAAATATTTCTGGGTTAAAATAGAATCAAGAGAGTCTAAGGACAATAATAGCATTGTCCATGGTCTGCAGATGTAGTAAAGACATGTTTCTGCATCTAATATTGAAGACAGGCAAAGCATTCTTATTCTGTTGCCAATTTTATAATAATTTTGCAAGAAGAAATTTTAGGAGATCAAATGATTTAGCCTTCTACCTTCAGGCTAGTGAATATCTAAGTCATCCCTAGTGTTGTTCTGTTACGTTGATATTTGGGGGAAAGTTTAGAAATACAGATTCCAGGGTTCTACCCTATATACAGAGGGATAAAAATCACAAGGAATAGGGCCTGGGGTGGTTTTTGTTTGTTTTTTCCAAAGCTTTCCAAATGATTGCTTTGGTGACTGACTAGTAATGACTGCAGTATTTGAGACCCATTGGTCTGTTGTAGGACACCTTCAAGGATAATAAAGTAGTCTTCTTTCAGTCATGCAGTGCTCATAGTCAGGAAGTTTGTCTTGATTTCCCTTGATTTTTTTGTGTGTTTAAAACTGCTCATTAGCATCATGAATTCTTTCATGTATTTAAAGCAGCCTCAGACTTCCTATTCTCTTTCTTATATATACATATGTATGCACTGAATTAAATAATATATCAAAATATACTTTTGTCAGAATAAATCATTAAAAATATTTTCTTGAAAATGATGAAATGCTGATTCTTGAACTGACCATTAAGATACCTGTTTGGTCCCTTATAGAAATTGACTCAGTAAAAAAACAAGTAAACATGAACTTCTTTCTTTTTTATTTTTATCATGTTCTCTAAATGTATATGTGAATACCTAAACTCTGCATTACATGTTCTATGTTTATAATTGTCCTTTTCTTTTACCCAGTCTGTACAACCACATCCAGTTGTCTAGTAATTTAATGCCTGGCTGTGACTACTCACTTTTTAAGGTACGCTTAACTGGTGATTTCATATATTTATAATAAGACTAGACCATTCAGTTACTCATTAAGAAATCTTGTCAGAAACTTAGGAATACTTAATGCTCTGAGGTTTGGAGAATAATTAAGTTAATTTTACTGGGCTTTAGCATAAACAAATTTTGCCCTGTGACTATAAATAATTGCAATTAAGAGTCTTACTATATGGGAAAAAAAAAGAGTGTTACTATATGGGTAGACACTGTGATTGATTTTTGACAAGAGCTTTGGTCATCCAGTCTAGTTTCTCTTATACATTTGAGTAGACTAAAGTCTAGAACTCTAGAGTTTATCAGGAATTCTTAACCTGGGATGCATTGGTCTTTGGGAAATTTATATTTATAAATGGGTTTTGTTGAGTGGTAGGGGGTGGGACATTCATTAACTCTGAAATTGCATAATTTTGCATGTATTTTCTAGATAGAGAAATGTATGTAGCTTCTCAAGGGTATCTTTCTCAGTGTTTAAGAACCTCAAATTAAAGGAACCCCAAGGTTTGATAGCTAATAACTATGTTGGGACTCTAATTCTACAGTCCTATAGCTTTATGTTCTGCCTGCTTTTTTCCCCGCTACATCAATAATAGCTGTGTGGAGAACAAAGTAAGAAGTTGACAGAGTTGTTGCTTCCTCTTTCTAGTGATCTTCTCAATTAAAGTAACAATTTTGTCTAATATCATTACCTACTAACGTTATAGGATGGTATTGAGCCTATGTGGGAAGATGAGAAAAACAAACGAGGAGGACGATGGCTAATTACATTGAACAAGCAGCAGAGACGAAGTGACCTGGATCGCTTTTGGCTAGAGACAGTAAGGTTTTAAAATTGTAAAGCAGTTTTGGAATACTAAAACTTAATTTGGATTATATTTTACATTGGTTACTTAATTCAAGAGATAAGGATGCCCACCCTATAAAATCTTAAGCCAGCAATTAATTTTGTTCTATCGTGTGAGTACTGTATATTTTACATACTGGTACAGTGAAACCCCATAC
The DNA here is from genome assembly GCA_028533885.1 of Nasua narica. Taxonomy (NCBI): domain Eukaryota; kingdom Metazoa; phylum Chordata; class Mammalia; order Carnivora; family Procyonidae; genus Nasua; species Nasua narica. The sequence goes on along the minus strand of CM052800.1, from coordinate 72,810,674 downwards.
CATATTACAGATCAGATATAAAGTGATTGGCAGTTGACTCTTACCTTCCATAGTAAGCTCATCCTGGTCATTTCATTAACCTCAAAATTATAGAACCTCACATTTCATATGATACAAGTTTTACAGCCCTCTTAGAGTATTACGTTGTATACTAAATTTTTTAGATCAGTGAAGCAAACAATGAAATTGATCTTATATTTTGTGATATAACCTAGAACTTTTGACTTTATAGGATATATATTAAATAAGAGGTAATTGTCATTTTCTCTAGTGAGAAGTTCTAAACCCCAGGCTATCAGAAGTAGAGGTATTGGTCTCTTGGATTCTTAGCATTTGTCACAGTGTCTCACTTAGAGTTAGCACTTAGTAAGTTAAGCAGTTTGTCAGTATTTCAATGAATGCGTTTTTTTGTGGGTTGTTTTTTTGTTTTTGTTTTTGTTGTTTTTTTTTTTTTTAAATGAAAAGACTTAATTTTGCTTTTGGAGGAGATTGTCAGTAAATCCTTTTTAGAATTCCACTTTAAAAAGTCATTTCAGTTCTGTAAGATGACAGAAGTTCTGGAGATGGATGGTCATGATGGTTACACAGTGTTGTCAGTATACTTAATGCCACTAAACCATACCTTTTTAAAAATTCATTTTTTTGGTTAAATACCAAGACCATTAACAGTTGTTTATGATCTTAAAAATGGCTAAAGTGATTTAATGTCATGTCATCTATATTCAAATAAAAAACACTCTTTAAATGGTCAAAATGGGCAAATTTTATGTATATTTGCCACAACAAAAAAAATTTGTGTTCAGGAAAAGCAGCAAGAACAAAAGGCAGCATGAACAACTGTTTAGTTACTCCATTAACATTTGTTTGCTGGCAAGTTGAAGTAGCAACAGAGCAAATGAATATTAAGATACTTTGCCTTTTATATTTGCCCTGACATCAGTTGCCCCATTTGCTAAAAAAGCTAAAACAACTGTTAATGATCTTGGTATTAAACAAAAAAAAAAAAGAATTTTTAAAAAGTCAGGACAAAGAACTGTATACATAAATATAATTTAGACATTAAAGAAGTCAACTTTTGATGTAAAAACTGGTTTGTATATATACAAATATAAGAGATGTTTGTAGTTCATTAAGCAATGTATAATTTATTTAATGTAATTTGGGATTGAATTTTTTTTTAAGCTGCTGTGCCTTATTGGAGAATCTTTTGATGACTACAGTGATGATGTATGTGGAGCTGTTGTTAATGTTAGAGCTAAAGGTGATAAGATAGCAATATGGACTACTGAATGTGAAAACAGAGAGGCTGTTACACATATAGGGTAAGTTTTGCTGTTTGTATACTTCCTTTAAAATATTAAGATAAAAAAATATAAAGATAACTAAAAGCAGAAGTATGGTTATTTATAGCTTAAAAATACTAGGATTTATAGATCATTGTTTTCCTTGTAATGTTTTCATGAAAACTTATAATTTTAAACTGCTGTGTTATCATTTTCTTGTTCATTTTTTTTTTAACATTTTTGTAAAATTTCCTTTTCCTCACAATGGAGTATATAATCAATCACCAGAGCACACTATTTTGGCATGTAGCATTTTATTCATTTATCATATGACAGTATTGTCTTTTTTCTACTTCAAAATCATAACATTATTATTATAATACTCTTAGTAATTCGATGAGTATTAGCAAATAATATATATGTACTCTGTGCCCATGTGTGTGTACACTGTGCATAAACTTTTCAGACACATTTAACTGATACTATCTTGGTTCTGTCCATATTTTTAAAACCCACATGTGTATGTTTTTAACTTTTTCGTGTATGAATATTATTCCTTGCAAAAATTGCCTGTCATTCCTGCCCCCCTTCCCCCCCCATCCCAAACATTGGTCATTATTAACTGGGATCTTCCTTTTATTACATTTAAATTAGTAAAATTTGACTTTAAATTCTGCATTAAAATTAAGTATTGGACATAGGTCACAAAATGTTTGGTTTGCCCTTGCGATTTTTTTTCAAAGTATCAATTCTCCTATAAACATAGTTTCTTTCTGGATCTTTATGGAGATCCTCCAGGTTTCATTCTACAGAGCTTTTCTCTAAGAGAAGTTGATTTTTGTTTGTCATCATATTCTTAGTCTTTCTGTCAGTGTCAAAATTTATTAGTTGTGGGGATTTAATATTTTAAAACAGTTTAAAAATAAATACAAATTTCTTTTCTCTGAAAATCCTGTATTTGTATCAGTATTAAAGATTATTGACTTCTGTGAAATATTTGACTTCAGTTTTTCAAGGGAGGTTTTTTGTTTATTTGTTTTTAAACCCTTCCAAGTTACATGGCTCAGTGCTCTGGCTTTCTGGCATTTTTAACGATTAAGTATAATGGAAGGGAATACACTGTATCATAATATAAATCTGATAATAGTTATAATTTTGGTTATGATAAAATTATTTTTAGAAACTTTATTTGAAGGAAGGTAGTAGAATCTTTCTGGAAGGTAGAGTATGGATAAAACTATCCTAGTATCATATTGGAGAATTTAGCTCCAATATGTATAAATGTGTTTATTTTTGAAGTGTTGCTGTTTTTTCTTAAGAATAAATGCCTGGTGGTGGGTATTGAGGAGGGCATGTATTGCATGGAGCACTGGGTGTGGTGCATGAACAATTAATCTTTTAACACACACACACACACAAGAATAAATGTCTGGATTCCTAACAAACTGTGGTGCTCTCTATGGTCTGGCCCCAATTTTACTTTGTCACCCTTTTTTCTATATTCCTTTTCCTTATGAGCTGTAGCCACACAGCCTTATTTGGGTCCCCATCCTCAGATGTACTTCTTTCTCTCAGCATTTTACTTTGAACCTCATGACTTTTAAAGGGGAGATTTCTCTAATTTCACAGACAAGATTAGATCGTCCTTGTTATGCAATATCATAACCCCTATACTCACCCACTTTGGCACTCATCATAGTTTGTTCTTAAAATAGAGTCACATGTTATTTGAAAATTAGGTTGCAGAGCTAGTATATAAAGCAGAAATAATGTATGTTCTAAATTCAAAAATATAGAGTATAAGTATGGTAAATATAATTTGCAGTATATACAATATTTATTATGGTTTAAATGTAAAATATATTTAACATTTTATATCAGGGAATTAAAGTAGACATGTAGGCAATTTTATATAAATGAGTTATGCATGTGCTATAGCTCCATGTATGTATTTGTGATTGTTTGTAAACAAATACTATAAACACCCAGGGACCGTCCATGCCTTGCTTATTACTGATTTATTAGTAATTACACAGTACCTGATAAAAGGTCTCAGATATTGGTTAAGTGGTAACTGAGATTGTTGTGAAATGAAGAGTAAATTTTACTAAAAGGAAAAGGGTGTGCAGTTTCCTATTTCACACTCTGATTTTTTTTTTTTTAATGTAAAGATTAGTAATACTGAATTTGGTGTGTGTGAATTAATGGCTACTGTTTTTCTTTTTCTTCTTCTAGGAGGGTATACAAGGAAAGGTTAGGACTTCCTCCAAAGATAGTGATTGGTTATCAGTCCCATGCAGACACAGCTACTAAGAGCGGCTCCACCACTAAAAATAGGTTTGTTGTTTAAGAAGACACCTTCTGAGTATTCTCATAGGAGACTGCGTCAAGCAATCGAGATTTGGGAGCTGAACCAAAGCCTCTTCAAAAGCAGAGTGGACTGCATTTAAATTTGATTTCCATCTAAATGTTGCTAAGATATAAGAGAAGTCTCATTCGCCTTTGTCTTGTACTTCTGTGTTCATTTTTTTTTTTTTTTTTTTTTAATTTTGGCTAGAGTGTCCACTATCCCAATCAAAGAATTACAGTACACATCATCCCCAGAATCCATAAATGTGTTCCTGGCCCACTCTGTAATAGCTTAGTAGAATTACCATTACAGACACATTTTACCCATCCACAATATTCAAAAAAGAACTTGCATTTCTATACCTTACAGGAAAAAAATTCTGTTTATGTTCCATTGTATGCAGGAGCATATTTTGCTGGTTTGAAAGAGTATGATGCATACAGTTTTCTAGCAATTTTCTTTGTTTCTTTTTACAGCATTTTCTTTGCTGTACTCTTGCTGATGGCTGCTAGATTTTAATTTATTTGTTTCCCTACTTGATAACATTAGTGATTCTGATTTCAGTTTTTCATTTGTTTTGCTTTTGTTTTTTTCCTCATGTAACATTGGTGAAGGATCCAGGAATATGACACAAAGGTGGAATAAACATTAATTTTGTGCATTCTTTGGTAATTTTTTTGTTTTTTTGTAACTACAAAGCTTTGCTACAAATTTATGCATTTCATTCAAATCAGTGATCTATGTTTGTGTGATTTCTTAAACATAATTGTGGATTATAAAAAATGTAACATCATAATTACATTCCTAATTAGAATTAGTATGTCTGTTTTTGTATCTTTATGCTGTATTTTAACACTTTGTATTACTTAGGTTATTTTGCTTTGGTTAAAAAATGGCTCAAGTAGAAAAGCGGTCCCATTCATATTAAGACAGTGTACAAAACTGTAAATAAAATGTGTACAGTGAATTGTCTTTTAGACAACTAGATTTGTCCTTTTATTTCTCCATCTCTATGGAAGGAATTTGTATCTCTTATTGCCAGGCAGTCTCTATTGTGTCTTCTTGTAGTGTCTCCCACGTGAACAGCATAAGTTTGGAGCACTAGTTTGATTATTATGTTTATTATAATTTTTAATAAATTGAATAGGTAGCACCATATGTATGGAATTAAATTGATGTGGCTATCTTTGTTTTTTATGCAGGAAGGCATAGTCCTTCGGTCTTAGGTAAATAATGTATTCTTAATGTGTTAAAACTCAAGAGAATTGTTATCTTGGTGTATTACCACTTGATTGGTAGGAATGGTAGTTGTAAAACTTGGTTGCTGAATTGAGATGTTCTTTTGTAAGTGTCAACGTGATAGCATAGGGAGAGTACAGGTGGTGGGGACATATACATTAAGAATTTTGTTAGTGTTACTATCTAAATAGAATGGAATAAATAGGTATGAAGACTTATATTTATATTGGTAAATTGGTGTAGTGTGGTTTTATGTAAATTTGAAAACTTGATCTACTCTCTTAGGCACTTGAAAGCACATGCGAAAAACTTTGTACATAATAGATAATTGTGTATTTCAGATGAGATAAAATGAAATATGGCTATTATAGACAAAAGGGTAAGCTGAACTTAGAATGGAAATCATTAGATAAGAGGAAAATTTGTCATTAAATGGTGATTATGATTAATTTTAAAAACTGATGTTTGATTATAAAGTAAACATGAAATTAATAGTATTGATTTCATTGAAGAATTTTAAAACGTGTAAAGGGTACCACAGGCTACCAACTGAGTACTCTGAATACCACAAACACCTCTTATTCACTATGCTAGAAATACTGAATCTTTTGTGTTTATAATTTCAATAGACTGTACCTGATATTTGCTGCTTAAGCTTGGGTGATTGGATAAGGCGATTTATTGTCTGTTGATATGTGTAGTTGTGAGCATTACAAGAGCTTGCTTATAAGTGATGGTGGTGGTGGTGGTGGTGTGTTGGCAATGGGTAGGATTGGAGTAGTAGATCTATTAGAAATCAGTGTTCTATTTCCTTAATCCTAAGACGCAGTCCATTTTAAGAAGTGTCAGCTTTCAGGAGTGGAGGAGGAATAATGAATTAAATGTACACATTTCTAAATTTTTTTTAAAACCTGATTTATAATACTCATTTGATTATCCTTATTCTTACCATTTTAGAATCATAATAAGTTTTATTTTAAGTCTTTTCCCAGTGGGTGGGGAGGATGATGAATTACTGAGTCACTTTTGGCAGATGCCACATAAGTATTACAGTGACTTGCAACTTTTCATAACTTCATTAGCATCTTTTCTAAATATAAGATTAGACATGTACATGATTTTCTATCTTTTTTCTCCCTGTCCAACAGGAAATTATAAATAAATATATTTTCATAATAGAGAATTAAAATCTTTTAATAGAAGAATTGTAATTAATTGTAGGGATGTGACATATTTAACCAATTTAATTGTTAATCCAGTTCTAGAGAAGGATTTGAGACATACTGTGTAAGAATTAAATAATTAAAATACTTATATAGTACTTATTATGTGTCAGGCAGTGTTCCAAGCACTTTACATGCACTTTAACCTGCACAATTATCCTTTGATGTAGGTGCTGTTACCCCATTTTATAGATGAAACAGAAACAGTGAGGATGTAAGTCACTTTATAGATTTTAAGTTGCAAAATGGATTTGGTTCCAGAGATCCTATAAATCACATTATACTCTCTCAATAGTGTAGAGCCTATCTTACAGGCTATAGTAAATCACATCAGGTTGTAGTCATGTTATAGGCCAGGCATTTTACTTTCATTTTACTTACTTTGGTAATGGAACTTAAAATAGGCCCCCTAGGCTCGCCCTATTAGCAAGCAACTAAATCATTTGGGGGAGTTTTGAGAATATGGAGACAAAGATAACAGGAGTTTACAGATACATGAGTTATATAAGTTAGGCAGATATTTTCATATACAACTTTTAAGTGTCTGTATCCTGTTATCTTTTAAAATAAATGGTAAAAGAAAGCAAAATTTTCAAGCTGAAAGGAGTCGACATTTTTAAGAGCTATAGCTTGCATTTAAAAGGATAATTTTAATTTGCTAAGGTAGTATGATGATGCAATGTTTTATATTTTAAAATTAAAACAAGTTAATGACAAATCTCTGTGCTACTTTTTATCTCTAATTGTTATGGATTGTCTTTATTATTTGGGGGGGGGACTAAATTTTCATACTCAGAGTCAGACTGTCTAGACTCTAGAGTTTAGGTCAGATTGACATTAGAAAACAAAATGGTAGGTCATCGTTATCCAGTGTCTCTGGACCGGTATAGAAATTGAGAATGTCTACCTTCTATAGCAGTTTGATACTACTGTCACATTAAAGTATATGATCATTAGTTTTTCTAGTAATTTTTGAAAATGTATTTTACAAAAGTATGTTTTTGACAGAGTGCAATTTAAGGGTTAAAACTGGTCCTTCACAAACAGTTTGAGAAACACTGCTCTTGGGTGGTTTTCCTCCAGAGCCAAGGCCAGCTCATTTGCCCATCCTTCCCTGAAACAACTAGGTTTGTTATTTCTCTGCGCCTCATCTCCTCACAACTATTGGACTTGGTGTCAAGATTTCAGTCCTAAACTGTAACATCTTTAAATAATACTGTGTGGTATCCTGCTTACTATGAATTCCAAAGTAGACATCAGGCAGCCTTCCTCGTACTTTGAGTAGTTTAGACTTAAATGTTGCTGTCACTTTTCCATTGCTAGAAGCCAGAAATGAAATTGCAGGCATGTGGTCACATGTGGTACTGTGGTTTGCTTTTTTTGTAATTCAGAGGAACCAATTTTCACATTTTAATCTTGTCCCGTTTTCTTCTAATTCAGAACTTGTTATTTTTGCCCTTATAGTCCTGTAAATTGTAGTCTTACCTTTGTATACTTGAGTTTTTGGGTTTGTGTAAAGGAAATAGTATTGTGTTCTTCAGCAGTGGCACATATTCTCTACCCCTTCCCCATCCAAACTGTTCTAATCCGCATACATGAATCATCATCAGTTCTGTAACTGTGTCCTACAGTGCTTCTTTGCAAGTTTTGCAATTTTGGGCCTTGTGATTTTTTTTTTTGATTGGTTTTTAATTGCTTTACTTGTAATGAGCCAACATTTATGACTTGTTTTAAATACAATAGTTTCTTTGCGAGATTGTACTTCTCAAAGACAAGCGGTAAGACTATTGTATTTTAGGCCTGTAAACGCTGAAAAAGCTTCAATTGAATACATTGATATTGGACCCTGTTTTATTTTTAAGCAGTGTAATAAACTTAACTTTATAATTTTTGAAATGAGAGTATTTCCCAAACACATCTATATATATTGTCAAAACCATTTCCCTTGGCATTTGGTTTTGTTTTTAAGGGTATTATTTTTTTGCTTTATTTTTGTTTTCAACCTTTGACTCAATTTTGTGTAAATAGTTTCTGTGAAATGCCTGTGGATTTTGTTTTGTATAGGATACTCTATAAAATATATGAGGTGCAGGAGTTTGTTCCGACCTGACCTGCTTTGGGTTGTCTCATAACAAGGCCTGAAGTGTATTACATACACTTTTGGGGCCTTTTCTGTGTTCTGGCTCTGCCTTCCAGATCATGACCATGGTTAAATATTGCAGTGTTCTGCACTTCCTCAAGCATAAGGGATTTGTAATTGAGCCAGAGTGACATTTAAGGGAATCATGAGTTTTCATTTCACATGCTTTTTCTACTTTCAGAATTACTAATTATTTACCTCCTCATGCTTTTTTATGAAGTACTATTCTTCATAAAGTGTCTTTAAGTATTCATATTTTGCATTTCTGCTATTTTTAGGTTATCCATTCTGTCACCTTATTTGTGATAGTGACTTCCAACTATTTGTCCTTACCCATGACCTTTCTCTTGTGCCTCAGATTTGCTTCTCCCTGACTGTTGGATCTCTTATGTCAGGGGTTAGCAAACTACCAACTAACTCATAGGCTACATTTGGTCTGCATTGTGTCTTATAAATAAAATTTTATTAAAACATCCTCTTCCATTTGTTTACATATGTCTGTGGCTGTTTTGTGCTACAGTGGCAGAGTTGGCTAGTTGTGATAGAGACTGACCTGCAAAGCCAAAGATACTATCTGACCCTTAACCTTTTTCTTTTCTTTTTTTACAGTCTGATCCTTACTCTAAATGTTTCCTAGCGATGGTGTTACTGGCAAAAGCCAATACCTTCTCCTCTTCCCATTTCCTTTTCGCTTCTAGCAGACCCCTAACCCCATTCCCACCTGATGGCTTTATTATCAATACATTCAATTAAGTATGATGTGCATTGTTACTTATTTCCTTTCACCTTCCACTTACATAGTATCTCTGAGTCCACCACAGTTTCTCCTAATTGTTATTGTTAGTTTCTGGGTTTTTATTTTAAAAGTCCTTCCCATCTGAACTTCCTCCTTTTTGCCCATATCCTCAAATGCTTATTGTTTTATCTGCATGTTAAGACTTCTTTTACTGCTCTTTCAAAAGCAAAGTAACTAGGGTTTTTGCAAACTGGAAAGTACTGGAGCGTATGTACTTGTTATCAAAGTGATAGTTGGTGTGTTTCATTATAAAAATGATTGCAAAGTGGTTTTTTAATTACCCAAGAAAGCTTGTACTCACTCTATAGGACTCTTACTAATGTATTTTCTGTATTATCTAAAGCAGCATGTGGTATGTATTTATTTGTTCCTTGTTTATTATAGAGAGTAGAAGAATGAAGAAAGGGGGGAAATGTGAGAAAAGATTAAGCCAGAAGTAAGGTTAGCATGAAAAATGCATTCATTCCATGAAGTCAATCTAGTAACCAAATAAAAAGGAGAAGCAAGTAATTCAGAGATGCTAATATGCTTGGGCAACTGCCATTTGTGTCCACAAATTTTGCTGTACGTACTTTAACAGGCTATGCCAAAGGAAGACAGGATCCAGTCAATATTCCATAGAAAAAGCAAAGGAAAAAACAGCTGCCTGCTCCAGAAAGGCACACACACGTGCTTTGGAGTCTGACAGCCTGAGTTCAGATTCTAGTTCTGCTGTTAAGACACATAAATTCGTTCAGCTCTCTAAGTCAGTTTCCTCATCTGTGAAACTAGTGATACTTCAGGGGGCAGTTGTGAGACAACTGAGGTGGTATGTACAGAGTATAGTGCAGTGCCTGATGCATTGTGAATGTGTAATGGCTATTCGTCATCTCTGTGGGTCTTCATAAAAAACTGTAATGTGCTAGAATACCAGTTGTGTACGATATGCAGTGACTGACCTGTAGTAATTCTTTTATGGGACTCAACTACCTTTTGAGATAGAAGTTTATAATCCAGTCCGGTACATAGAGTCCCAGGGTATAATGTAATGGTTCTTAATCTAAGAGTTTTTGATGGAACAGAGTTAGGTGTTATCCCCTCCAGGGTGGCTATGCATATATATAAAATTGTATATAGTATTTGGGATTTTTCTTGACCTCCTGAAACCATTCCATGGATTAATTAGCCTGATCCTTGTATTAAGGACTCCTGATCCAGGGGGATGGTAATGTGCATAAATCTTTAAATCATGGTTCTTAAATCTGTCAGACATAGCACCCCACATGTAAAAGGGAATGTATCATTGTACATTCTTATTCCAAAGTGAAATTCATGGGCGATAAAACTTGCTTATTCACATTTTAAAGAAAAATTAACAAATACCCTAACCTAGAGAACAATAAAGATAACACTAGAATAGCAAGAGAAGGGAAATTAGAGGGAAGTAGTTTTTAGTAAAATTATTTTAGCTCAAGTGTAACTGCATAATGATGTCTGATAATTGACCTTCTACCTAGTATCAGTAGGAATGTGATAGTCCTAAATGTAAGCTATTAAGGGACTCTGAAATGGTGAATAATATTTAGTAAAGTTCTGGACTAAAAGTATGTTTTTTGAATTTATGGTATTTCCAGAAAATTCAAGAGTATGTTAAGATTGTGCAAAAATTGGTTAGATGGGGCACCTGGGTGGCTCAGTGTGTTAAAGCCTCTGCCTTCGGCTCAGGCCATGATCTCAGGGTCCTGGGATCAAGCCCGCATCTGGCTCCCTGAGAGCCTGCTTCCCCCTTTCTCTCTGCCTGATACTTGTGATCTCTCTCTCTCTCTCTGTCAAATAAATAAAATAAAAATTGGTTAGATGATGTTATATAGTTAAATTCAAAATTTCAATTCAAAATCAAATAGATTTTTTAAAGGGTTATGTGAATGTCTGGCAGGGTGTTTGAATGTTGTTCAAGATAATAGTCCTTAGGTGTGTATATCTGTATTGTGTATTATTTTATCTGTAATGTAATCGCTATAACCAAAGTATCCCATAAATTTCCATAGTGTGGTAGTGCTCAGTGGTACTGTGCCCATTGACAACCAGTCCTTTAGATTGTTTTCATTCTGCACATGAGTCATTCTGCTCATTATACCTGGAGTGAAACCTATAATTCTGCATTTCTAAGAAGTTTCCAGGTGATTCAGGTGACTGTTGTAATCCACGGACCATACTTTAAGGCGTAATGCTCTATATCTGCACTGTCCAAGAGGGTACATTTTCCTTTCATTGCAAAAAATTCTGTTAGGGGTCTGTGGCAAATACTGTTTCTCAAGTGATCTTTTAGTTGGTTTCAAATACCAAAGAGTTTTACTTCTGGACATTTATCTGAAGAACTAGTTATGTTTGTGATCATATGCTTTAGGAGCAGTGTTTGGAATAAGATTGCTCATTCTTTTTGTGAAAGTTGAACTTGATAAAGATGTGTACCTGAATGGGATGTCACCAAATCTGCAGAGATGGATCTAGATTGTACTGAAGGAGTCCTGAATCATAAAACAGCATTTTTCAAAATCTTTCTTACCCCAACCTACAATAAGAAATACATTTTTTCTTTCCTTTTTTTTTAAAAGATTTTATTTATTTATTTGACAGATCACAAGTAGGCAGAGAGGCAGGCAGAGAGAGAGAGAGAGGGGAAGCAGGCTCCCTGCTGAGCAGAGAGCCTGATGTGGGACTCTATCCCAGGACTCAGATCATGACCTGAGCCAAAGGCAGAGGCTTTAGCCCACTGAGCCACCCAGGCGCCCCAAGAAATACATTTTATATTGTGGCTCAGTTTATATATATATATATATATCCCAAAACAAAAGTTTTACCAAGCTGTATTCAACTTTACCGTAAGGGACCCATTCTGAGATTTATTTTTTTTCTTCTGTTTTCCTTTCCTTTTCCATTTCCTTTCCTTCTTTCAGTGCTGGTCTTGATGTTCATCTAATTAGTCACGATCTGCAGTTTGAAAAAATACCATAGGAAATATCCCTGGTAATGTGAGTCTGTTAAAATTATAAAGCAGGTTTGTTTGGTTTGATTTTAAGATTTATTTATCTGAGAGAGGTAGAGTCCCAAGCAGACTGTGCTAAGCACCTAGCCCTACCCAGGGCTCAATCTCATGGCCCTGAGAGGACAATCTGAGCTGAAATCAAGAGTCCAATGCTTAACTGACTGCACCACCCTAAAATTATAAAGCAGTTTATACCATTTGGCCACATCAGCCATGGGAAAAGTATTTATAAAGCCTTCATTTTTATAAATATAAACCATGTTTATACCTGGTTAGGTTAACTTTTTTTTTTTTTAGTTCTATTTAAGTAATCTCTACACCCAACATGGGGTTGGAACTTAAAACCCTGAGATCAAGAGTTTCATGCTCGTCCGACTGAGCCAGCCAGGTGCCCCTAGTTTAACTTATTTAAAATTAAAGTAAAAATTAGTATATAATACTAGTTTGGAGTATATGACATAATTTAATATTTGTATACAGTACAAGGTGATCACTACAATAAGTCTAGTTACCATCCATCACCACACAGTTGACCTCCACTCATTTCATTCACCCCCCAATCCTTGTCCCCTCTGATAGCCATCAGTCTGTTCTCTGTTTCTGAGTTTTGTTTGTAGGTTTGTCTTTTAGGTTTCACATGTAGGTGAAATCATGTTATTTGTCTTTCTCTGACTTTGAGTTAGCATAATATTTTTAAGGTCCATCCATGTCTCATGGCTAGATGTCTTTTTTTTTAATGCCTCAGTAGTATTCTGGTGTGTGTATACCACATTTTGATTCATTCATCCATTGATGGACTTTTAGGTTGTTTTTGTGTCTTGGCTGTTGTAAATAATGCTGTGATGACTATAATGGGGTGCATGTATCTTTTTGAAGTAGTGTTTTTTCCTTGGATAAATACCCAGAAGTGGAATAGCTAGGTCATGTGGTAGTTCTATTTTTAATTTATTTCTAATTTTAACTTATTGAGGAACCTCCATATATTTTCCATGTGTATTTAGACTCACCCATTTTTTAATAGGATTTTTTTTTTGCTGTTGTTTGAGTTCTTTTAACTTTTAATTAGATCTAACAAATATAAAATATATTCCTAGGTAAATGAGTGGGTACTGTTAAGTCTTAATCAGTTAAAATAGTCACAACATTGTAAGAACTGATAATGCTAGTTGTATTCTTTTCTCTTTTCTTTTGAGAGAGAGTGCAAGTGGGTTGGTGAGGGCAAGGGTAAAGGGAGGGAGAATCCCAGGCAGGCTCCACCCCCATCAAGGAGCCTGAAGCAGGGCTTGGTCTCCTAACCCTGAGATCATGACCTGAGCTGAAATCAAGGGTCAAATGCTGAATCAGCTGAGCCACTCAGGTGCCTCAGTAATGCTGGTTTTAGATACATACTCTGTGGAATCCTTTTTTGGGGGGAGCAATAATTACATTGCAAGCTACTTGCCTGTTTAAGGTCACAGTTGTGACAGTAAACCTGGATCATCTGCAATAACCTGAACACTTAACTTTGTATAACAAAAGAGCCTATATTCATCATCCAAGTGTGGTATCAACCTACTAAGTTAAAAATTAAAAAGAACGTGCAAGGAATATGCTCATTAACTTTATCCCACTGGAATTCTGATCTATTTAAAAGATGTTTCTTAGTACTCAGTCTCCCTCAAGTATTAATGAGCAGGCTCAGTATTAAGCCATTCAAGAAATATTGAGACATTCAAGAACCTATTATATGCTAGGTACTGCTAAGTCTTGAATAGACAATGAGCAAAAGAGGGCGTGGTTCCCCCATGATGATTATAATTGTAAATTTATATAATATAAATGAAAATAGGTTTATTAAATGGTTACTATATGCCAGGGTAGTTTATACTAACAACAAAGCAGAACAAAAATCTCTCACCTAATAAATCTTGTTCTAATAGATCTGTAGATATGTTCCTTTTCCCTTTGTATTTGTGAAAGTTTTTGCCTTATCAATTCAGTGCAAAGTTATTTGATGCTAACAGATAACATTTCAATGGTTAATGTTTCTCCATTGCAGTAGATAACCATTGATGTTATTTACCCTGAACCCCCCTCCTCTACTGCCTACTTCCTAAAGTCTCTACAGCTTTAGTGTAGGTTAGGATCTTAAATAGGTAGTTTATTCCAAAGCAATAATTAGTTATCTATGTGTGAATGGCAGAAAATATTCTGACTTTTCATTGTGACATAATTTCAAAGTTATAGAAAAACTAATAATACAAAAAATTTCTGTATACCTTCAACCAGATTCATCAATGCTAGCATTTTACCACATTTACTTTATTCTAATATTTCTTTTATGAGCCTCTTGAGAATAGCTGATATCCTCCTTTGCCCTAAATATTTCAGTGTTTCTTAAAATATTTACTGCATGTTTCCTAAATACCAGGACATTTTCTTGCCTAAGCATAATACAATGATCAAAATCAGGAAATTAGCATTGATACAATGGTATAATCTAGAGATCTTTCTCAGATATTATCATCTGTCCCAATAATTTCCTTGATAACAATTGAAAACCAGTTTATATGTCATACCCCTTTAGTTTCCTTCAATCTGGAACAGGTCCTCAGGCCTTCTTTTGGCTTAATGACAGTAGCAACTTCGAAGGGAACATGCCAGCTATTTTGTAGTGTATTTCTCAGTTTGGGTTTGAATGTTTCCTCATGGTTAGAATGAGGTTATGAACTTTTGGCAAGTATACAACAGAAGTTACATGTTTTTCTCAGGGCATCCTACCAGGGACACATGATGGCAATTTGTTCATTACTAGTGATGTTAATTTTGATCACTTGAGTAAAGTAATTTCTATGGGTTTCTCCATTGTAAACTTAATAATTTTTACTTTAGTTAATAAGTATCTCATTGTGGAACTTCCCTGTTTCTTCACAAGTTTTACCCACAAAGTTTTACCACCCAATGATGGTATTATCTTCAGTTACGATGATTGACAAATGGTGATTTTTCTACTTCATCATCCTTCTGTATTAGTTCGTTTCCTATTGTTAGAGCTTTCTCATATTTAAGTGCAAATTCATGCTTTCTGTTTGATTAATAATAATCCTTTATCATCATTATTTTGATGTTCATACCGTCTCAGATTTGACCAGTGGGAGCTCCTTCAACCTGGCTCCTCCTCCTTTTGTCATGCCATGTCATTCTTTGAATGGAATTTACTTTGGGGTACGAAAGAATGTTCCAGACTTTCCTGATTCATGTACTTTCTCTACTTCAGCTATGAAATTGGTGATCTCACCATGGAGCCCTGATTCCTTTAGTGAAGAATAGAATTGTAACCGAGATCTGGACAGTTAGTATACTCATTGCTACCAAGGTGTCGTTCCTCAAAAGATCTCACAGTAGACAGAGCTAGGAAATAGAAGTATGTATGTATTTACATTCATGTCTTTCTATAATCATATATATATACTCTTTATATATATCCATGAGTTTACACTGATATCTCTAATTCCAACTCAATATCACACAGGGGTCTTTGTATTCTCTTTTTTCATATGTGTAATTATTTTCTGTGTGCAGTGAGAAAACAGGACATCATCCCCAATATATTTATTTGTTCAATCCTGGAATAGAAAATAGTTTCATAATTTCTAACCTTTGTCTTTACATAAAAAAGAAATCTAAGAATTCAAGATTGATTCAGAGTTCATTTGATCTTTTGATGTAGGGCATTTAGTTCAAATTCTGTGTGCAAAACTTCAGTTCTCCCTCCTACCCGTCCCTTCCTTTGGTGTGGCTATGTTATTAGAGATGCCATTTGTTCATTGGTTTCTGTTTGTATTCTATTTTAGGTTCCCTTGTCCCATCACTTCTTATTTCTCTCTTGTTCTTTTTCTTTTTCCTTTCCCTCCTTTTTTTCTTCCTCCCTTCTCCGCTTTCCCTTCTCTCCTTTCATCTTCCTTGAATGTGTAAAACATTAACATGATTCCAAAAGGCAGAATGGTTTATGAGGCTATACTCAGAAAAATAATATCCTCCTCTTCCCCCTCATTCCTTTTGTTCTTTCTACCCCATTTCAACCCACCTCCTGTGGGTAACTCAGTTCTTGTATCCCTGCATTATCTTTATTTATTTTTGCACAAAGGAGTAGATACATATATATGTTACTTCCTCTTATTTCTTACACAAAGGGTGATATACTACAGATATACTACAGATGCTTTTGTGCTTTGCTTATTTTGCCTGACAGTGTATCCTAGAAATTGTTTCACATCAATTCATAGAGATCTTATTCTTATTTATAGCTACAGAATACTCCATTGTCTGTCCCATAGTTATTCAAACACTATTCTATGTATGACTGCATGTGTTCCAATATATAGAATTACAAACAATGCTGCAGTGATATTCTTTTGCAGTTAAATTTTCACGTCTTCAGGTTAAACTCCTAGAAAGAAGATTGTTTGATTAAAAGATAAGTGAATTTGTTGGTCCCTTAACGTTTGCATCTGTACATTGCCACCTGCAGTATCTGAGCGTGCCTGTTTTTCCATGACTTCAGCAACTGAGCATGTTGTTAATATTGGAATATTTGCCAGTGGAAAGTGGAGAAATGATATTTTGGTATAGTTTTGATGTTGTCTTTGAGTGATGTCGAATATACTTTAAGGGCTGAGTTTGTGTGTTTTCAAAGTTGTTCTTGTCTTTTATTTATAATTTTTCTGGTATTTTTAACAGCTCCTCAGGTAGTCACTAAGTAATCATCTGTGCAGCCATGACTGAAAATTCCTGCTCTATTCTTATAAAACTTTTCCACTTTGGCCACATTTATACTCCTTTCCCAAAATGTGTATGTGTGTGTGTGCGCACACACACACACACACACACACACACACAAACATGCATACTCTAGAATCAATAAAGATAATGAAGGAACTGGTGGTTTGGGTTCCTGGGTTCCTGGTTCCAGTTGTTCTTGAAGCCCATATATTTCTCTGCTCTTTCTATTTTTTGATCAATTTCTGCATCAGGGTGCAAATAAACCCCCTTGCCTTTTACTTAAGTTCATTGGATTTCAGTTGCTACCAGAATAGCCTAGAAAATCATTTTGTCCTTTTTTTACAATAATTTTTCATATTCTCTGGAGGAATATTCATCTGTTGGTCAGTTTTATTGTTTTTTTCTTTTTCTATTTTTTAAGACTTTATTATTTGAGAGAGAGGGAGAAGCAGATTCCCTACTAAGTGGGGTACCCGATGCGGAGCTTGACAAGCCTCAATTCCAGGACCCTGGGATCATGACCTGAGGTAAAAGCAGACCCTTAAGCGACTAAGCCACCCAGGCACAATTATTTCACTTCCAGTAGTATCTTTGTGCCTGCTTAAAAAAGTTAATTGCAAAATTTAACTGAACTTTACTGGTTATTTCTCACATACTCTGTTGCTGGGCCTTTTTGATACTAAGCTTTCCATTCCCCTTTGTCTGTGACAGTCCTCACTTTAGTTCTTGTGCTGGTTGTTGTAAAGAAGGCCAGGCATTTTAGGGTGCAAGTGTATTTTTTCTTGTCCTCTCTGAGACCTGTCACCACTGGGCTGTCTGTGTTCACTTCTGTGCAGGCTCAGGTGCTTTTGGCAGTACTTATCCATGTTTTGATGTCTACAGATTATACTTTTCCTATGTTTCATTGGGAGAGGCCACAAGGTTTCCTTCCTCCCTATATTCTTGTTTTTGTACAATTTCCAAGAAGAGAAAGGGAAAGATGCTGGTTTCTAGCTATTTTGCATAAGAAGTCCTTGTTGTTCTTCATTGTTATTTCATTATGACTATGGGAAGGAAGGGAGATAAATTTATCCTCAGTCTGTTATATTTTTTTTCTTTTTAAACATTTTATTTATTTATTTGACAGAGAGAGATCACAAGTAGGCAGAGAGGCAGGCAGAGAGAGAGGGGGAAGCAGGCTCCCTGCTGAGCAGAGAGCCTGATGGGGGCTCAATCCCAGGACCCTGAGATCATGACCTGAACTGAAGGCAGAGGCTTAACCCACTGAGCCACCCAGGTGCCCCTCAGTCTGTTATTTTCAATTGGAAACCAGATTTTGGTCATTTTTAACCCTTTCTGAGATCATCTATCTTTTTCTTTTTTTTAAGTAATCTCTACACACGATGTGGGGCTCGAACTTACAACCCCAAGATAAAGAGTTGCATGCTCTTGCAGCCCGGCACCCCTCATGTGTCTTTAATACAGAAGATTAATTTACTCATAAAACTAATGTGTTTGATGATAGTCATCTTTTTAGTTTTTCTCAAATGCTTGATTGCTACTTTTTTCAGTGTCTTGGTTTAAACTATATTCTTTGCTTTTGTCTTCCTATAATGTATTTTATTTTTTATTAATTAATAATTTGATTTATTAACTGATATTAGTGGATATTTTAAGTTTTCAAAGCATTCTTTAACTTATCTTTGTTAGTATTAGCCATGCCAAGATGTAATATTTTTAGCCACTTTTGTTTAAGAAAATACTCCAATTCTTACAATTTTCAGTTTTTTTGTTGTTTTATGAACACATTTACAGCATTAAAAGTTATCTCTGTTTTTTATTTACTTCCTGACCCTGAAGGTCATCATTTTTTAAAATAATGAAATCAGCTTTATTTTGGTCTGACTATATAAATGATATTTGCTCATCAAAAATTCAAACAATTTATAAAAGTATTGAGGAACTACTGTTAATATTTTGGTGGTCGAATTTTCATGCATTCATAATATCCAGATAAACCCAGGGCTAGTTTGGATGTTAAGCTATGATTGATCCAAATAATTTGACAAGCAGTATCAACAATAGAGGTTTATGAATTAAATACCTAACGTAATAAGGCTGCCGGTTGACAGTTATAGGGTTTACAGCAACTTAGCAAAGTTAGGGCTTTGGATTGGCTTCTCTTGATTTTCTGGGCTTTCCTGTCTTAGTCACAAGATGGCTCTCACAGTTCCAGCCATGGCTTACTCAAATAACTATATTCAAAAGCAGGAAGCAAGGAAATAAGCTACTTTTCCTTGTGTGTCTCTTTTTAAGGAAAAAAGAAATCTTTCCCAGGAGACCCTAGCATATGTTTACTTTCCATTGGTCAGGTTACATGGTTATGCCTCAGTTGCAAGTGAGACTGGGAAAGAGTGCTTCTAGCATGTTCTGCTTCCATATTGACAGGTAGACTTTGATAGCACGAAAGAATGGTGGGGAATGAGTATTAGACAACCTACAGTGTTTGTCACATGTGCAATAGTATACAATAGTGCCGAAAATTGTGTTTATTTTGGTGTGGACATTTTTCAAAAATGAATTATTTCTTTTCTTACCATATCCAAACCCCACATACCCATTATACAAATCTATTAGCTCACATTTCACTGTGCTTATAAATGCAGCCAGGTATAGAGTGGAGGTTTAGTCATTGTTTTATAAAATGCACTCATGTTATATACATTGATCTGAATCTTCCTTTTCTTGCTTACTATAGAGTAAAAATCCTTCTAAGTTGATAGGCATAGGTCTAATTTCAGTTTTTTGGGTTTTTTTTTTTTTTGTTTTTTTTTGTTTTTTTTTTGAGAGAGAACGTGCTGTAGGGGGAGGGGCAGGGGAAGGAGAGAGAGAATCCTAAACAGGATCCACACTCAGTACAGAGCCCCATGTGGGGTTTTGCGGGGCTTGATCTCATGACCTAAAATCATGACCTGAGCCAAAATCAAGAGTTGGATGCTTAAAGGACTGAGCCACCCAGGTGCCTCTAATTTCAGTTATTTTAAAGCCTGGATAATCTGCTATATACCTACCACATTTTATTCAACCATATCCTTATTGGTGAACATGTACTCATGTTGCTTGTTTTTTCCTCTACAAATATTGCTATTAAAGACTTCTTTCCTATGGAGCTTTATATTTTGGAGCATTATTTAGATTATGAGGATGGTGATCCATTGCTGTGTTAAAGGGAATGTTGTCATGCACAAAATCAAAAATGCTGTTATAAATTCATATATCCTCCACCAATATGGAAGAGTTTCATTCTCTTAGTACTTTTACCAGTGGCAGGTGTTGGCTCATTGTATGTTTGTTTATTCAATCAACAAATACTTATTATTTCAGCCATGTGTCTGGCGCTATTCCAGGCACTGGAGTGAAAAAGTTGTGCCCTCATGGAGTTTACAGTCTATTGAGGAAGACAGGCAATAAACAAGCAATAAATGCAATCTAACAAATATTGTATGCATACAATAAAACAATCCATTACACTAGATAACTGCTAAGTGCTATAAAGGAAAATAAAGTAGGATAAGCAGGCAAAGCATTATGGCAAGGGATTCTCTCTTAGGGAGATGAGGGCAAATTTCTGAGCAGTTGGTTTTTGGGTAAAGACATGACTTCCACAAGGGCGAGCCATAGTAATATCTAAGGAGGGAATGTTTCAGGCTGACCGGACTGTGTTTTTTATTTGAAGATCACTAGTTGGAAAGTGTAGCTGGGGTGGAGTGATAGGGAGAGAAAAATGATATCAGAAGGGGTGGCCTAGGGCTAGATTACAAAAGGCCTTGTCAGCCATAGCAAGAAATTTGGTAAGGTGCTGAGGCTTTCAATTCTTGATCATCTGATGGCTGTAAAAGTGACAATGTCCTGGGTACTTCATTTTTCTCTGTATAATAATGTTTTGAAAATATTTTAATATGTATATTTGGATTTACTCTCCTGTCTCTTCCTTTTTACTCCTCTGCATGTTTATATACTGAGTCCATGTTTCTGTCAAGTTGTTCTTTACTATTGTTTCCTAAGAGTTATTTGTTTCACATATAAATACTTACACAAGTATATAATTTAATGACCTGAGTTGTATTTTCTCATCCACAAATTAAATTTTCTTGAAGTCAAACCTCTCTATGTATCCTGTTAGTGCTTATAGATTTATGACCATTGTATTCTGCACAAATTGCTACTGTCTATATAATGCCTCTTTCTTCTGCCATGGCTTTTAATATTATATTGTACACTGGCTAGTATTAGCAGAAAGAAAAGGTTTTGCCATTTATTAGCTTGTGGCTTTGGGCAAATTTTTCAATCTCTCTGTACTTCTATTCCTCATCTCTAAACTAGGGATTATAACAGCATCTAACTCACGAGCTTATGAGGATTAAAGGAGTTAATTCTTCTAATGTGCTTAGAACAGTGCCTGGCACATGATGTGTTACGTAAGTCTCTGTCACCTGGCCATGATATCCTTCACTTGCTGAGTGAAGACAATATTCCCAGATAGGGAAATATTCAGAGACTATACCAGCCACCTACACTATCATAGCAAAACACTCAAGAAAACCCAAACTTGATTTAGAAAGAAGCTTAACTGATTTTACCTTGTACTACCTTTACTAGAGATAAAAAGAAGAAATCCAGTACTGATGTTTTTTGGGGTGAGAGAGTGGGGGAGAAGGGAAATGATTCTTTTTCTCTTTTTTCTTTCAGTCTAGAAGGCTGTATGATTTTATCTTTGAAATAGAGAGTTTTATAAAGCTAATCAGGTATGTATTTTCTCAAACAATCACAAATGGGATTCTAACGTCTTCAATCTGTAGACTTATGTTTTCTTTTATTAATTCGTTTCATTATTACCTTTCCTTCATCTGTATTTTCTTAACTTCTCCTGGCGCCCCTTGGTTTTTTACGAGAGATGCCTTTGGATCTATCTAGGTCAGTTGTCATCTTTTCTTTCAAGTGACATTCTTTTGGTTTGAGCTAGGCCTCCTTACTTGACCTTTAATTAACTGAAGATCTAAATAGCGTACTTCCCGTTTTGATTTATCTACTGAATTTAAAATTTTTAATCCATGGTTTGTGATTTGTAATCAGATTTCCTTAAACACGTTGACTTTGTATTGCCCTTCAGAAGATAATCTCAGTTCTGGGTGTTTTGCGTGCTTCTTCTCACTTTGGCTGCTAGGTTAAGGGCTCTGCTGTTTGCCTTTGCCTCCACAGAGCTCTGCCGTTGCTCAGGGCCCGAGTCCTGCTACTGGCGTACCTCCCTTGCAACTCCTCTAGTTCTGAGAGGCACTGGCATTTTCTGTCTTGCAACCTCCTTGTACTCCAGCAGGTACTCTAGCCTGTACTCCCACCAGAAGGTGGTTTATCCCTACTGAGATTGGTCTGCTCCCTTGACTCGTCAGATTCAGAGGCAGGAAGGATTCAGTCAGTTTATCTGTTCCCCTCACTTACCCTCCAGGGCCAGAGATATGAAAAGGAGTAAGTCATGAGATCTAGTATGATCACATTCTCAGTGACTTTGAAACCTCATCTCAGGCCTCCTGCTCTTTCTACAGGATCCCATTGTTTCATCTGACCTGGAAGGAAAGGTCCTGAGTTCACTGTCTTGGAAGATATTTGAGCATACTTGAAGATTAGCTTATACATGCTGTTGGCCTACTCAGGGGAAGTCATTGGTATTTGGGCTGGAGTTGAGAAAGCTAAGCATTAGGAATGGGTTCACACTGCTGTTGTCCCAGAAATCTTCCAGTGTTGAGCTTTTAATTTTGGGTCAGTTGGTAGACATCTTTATGTAAGAAGAAGGGTTCGTGGATGGTGTATTTTCTCAGACTTTGTCTGTCTGAAATGATCTTTTTATTTCTTTTTACATTTAAAGGAAGCTTGAAGGGGTATAAATGGTTTAACATTTTAGGGTTGCAGGGTTTTCTCTTTGAAAACTTATAAATATTGCTTAATTATTCTTGGCATTTAAAACTGTAGTCAGGTCCACTCCTAACGTTCACTGGGCCCAAGGCAAGAGTTCAAATGAAGTTCCACATAAAATATATCTAAATATTTAAAATGTTTGAATCAAGCTAACGAACTTAAATACACTGTTCTCTCACCTTGGCAAATAAATTTTCATTACAATAAAATTGAAAAAGATGTGTAACATCACAGTTTTTATATGATGAAAAACAAAATGTCAAAGATGACTGAATTTAATTATTGCGTGTGTCTGGGTTTTCAACACCAATGTTTGTGTGAGTGATAAAGACCTATGTCCTTGATTAATGCTTTTTCTTTTGTTCAGTCTCCTTCAGGAATACTTTATTTTGATTCTATTCTCTATATATTTGGCTATTCTTCCATTGTTTTTATCTTTTCTTGTCTTTGTCAAATCTTTATTCTGAAGAGCTTTCTCATTTGGCTTGCCTTCATTCTAGCAAAATCACTAATTACAGTCTTATAATAAGAATTCTCTTATAATTTCTGTTGGCAGTAATATAAAGTATAAAAAATGTATTCCAAGTATATAATATTTAAATATATTTCATCAAAAATGAAAATTAAAATAAATACTAAAAATTATTTTTATGTTTTCAAAAAGTTGTCTTAAAATACTCAGAATTATTTATAAAAACTAAAAGGCAAAATACAAATATAATTAATGTCTCAATTTTAAATAAAAATTAAAAACTTAATTTTTTGGAAATTTAATGAAATGTTATTAAATGGTTCATATAAATAAAATTCTTTGCAATTCTAATGTTCAATGTCCATCTTGTTGCCAATGTAGAGAGAACCAGTAACTCATTTCACATGTTACCTCTATAACTAAGTTCAAACCTAAGAGTAATAATGACCTACTTAATAGCATGAAGTGTTGTACTTTGTGTACTTGATGTCAATAGTTGACTATTTGTGTCATTCTTTTTATAATCTAGTTTCATTTAGTGTCTTTTAGCCTAACCAAGTCTCTGTCACTTCCCCCCCCCCTTGACCTTTGTTGCCTATTGAAAGAAATCAGATCTTGTAGGATGGCCCATAGTCTGGATTTCTGATTGTTTAACCTGTTCTTTTATCTTGATATTCCCATTAACTGGAAGTTTAACCTAAAGGTTTGGCTAGAATAATGTTAAACTTTTTTGGCAAGAGTGGTTCATGCTGTGTATTTCATATTGCATCCCATCAGTGAGCATATAATGTCAAGTTTGATCACTTGGCTAAGATGATAATACCAGAGCTCTCAATTATAAGATATGTTTCTCCTTTGCAGGAACCAAGTTATCTGTGGGGCGATACTTGGGTCCTGTGCCAGTGTCATCTTCAACGACCTTTTACCCAGTGGTTTTAACATCCTTGTCTGAATTAATTACTTCATTAAGATTTACAGAAAGGCTTTCTAATTAAATAATTCCTTCTATGTTTATCAGCTGACATTTTTTTATAAAGAAATTTCCCTCATCAACAGGAGATAAATTCTAGTTCTTCCCCAAAGGCAGGATAAAAGTTTAGTTCTTTCCTCTACAGAGTAAAGAAATGATTACTTACCTATAAGGGATGAAGAGGGCATGGGGAGAGGAGAAGGATGGAAGCATGACTTTTATATGACTTTGATATTCTTCTACCAATGTGTTTTATAAACTTGAAAAAATATTGGAGTATAAAATGTAAACATCCAAATTTAACTCCAACAAGGGGCACCTGGGTGGCTGAGTCAGTTGAGCATCCAACTCTTGATTTTGGCTCAGGTCCTGATCCTCAGGGTTTTAGGATTGAGCCCCTAGCTGGGCTCTGTGGTCAGCAGGAAGTCTTCTTGAGATTCCCTCTCTCCGCTCTCTCCTCCTCTGCCACTCCCTGCCCTCAAGTATGTGTGCACTCTCTCTCAAATGAATCTTCAGATTTAACTCCAACAATTAAAAAGCCTATTTTTATTTTTATATTGGTAGGATCTATACAGAGAAAATAATTATTCCAAATGAAAACAGTGAATATAATACTTCATCTGTACATCCTTAATGGGATGTATAATAAGAACAAAAAGAACTGCAAAGAAGTATTTTTTGGTGGGGAGGGGCAGAAGGAGAAGGAGAGAAAATCTTAAGCTGGCTTTGCACCCAGCATGGAGCCAAAGACAAGGCTTGATCTCACAACCCTGAGATCACGACATGAGCCAAAATCAAGAGTGGAGGCTTAACTGACTGAGCCACCCAGATGCCCCAAGAACTGCAAAGAAATCTTGAAACTAAACTGGATAATTTTATTGCTGATAGTAATATTGGTGTTAGACTTATCAGAACCCATGATTTTCACTGTCAGAGAAAAAGAGATACAAATATAAAAGCTGAAATTCAGAAATAACTTTATAATAGCAAATATTGATTAGAAATTAATATGAAGTCATTTAGAAAATATGAAGTCATTTAGAAATATTTAAGTATTTCCTAGTTTTGCCCATGGAAAGAGCCTAGAGCCAATGATACCCCACCTGGTAAAAATAAGATTCCCAGGTATATATGATCTCTCTCACAAAATCTGCACTAACACTCTAAAACTCCAAAGCTGGTTAAATATAACCCTCTACCTCTCAGGTAACTGGACAAAAACCCAACCAGACTAACTTAATTCATCACCCTAACCTTAGATTGTTCTCAATACCACCTCATGTATGTGATAATAGCAACTTGGTCCATTTCCTGTTCTACTCTCTTGATTATTTTACATTTCCCTTTTCTCACACTTCCAAGTCACTTTCTCTATCCTGCGATGGCTTTGCTTCCTAATTCCCTGAGAAAATGGAACCAACCAGAATAGAACTTTTTATGCTCCTACCACTGTAACTACCCACCTATACAATTACTTGTATTTTGGCTTATCTTCTACTATAGAACCTCTCTCTCTCTTCCACATAGGCAGAACGTTCATGCCCTCCCATCCTGCTCAGGGACATTGCTCCATCATTCCCTCTCTCTCTCTCATCATCGGTTGTCTCACTACTTAATTATTCCTATCTGTATATAAATATGTTGTCTATTCTCTAGGAAACTTCTCCCACTTTCTCTGCCAGCTACTTCCCTAATTCTCTGCTTTGCAGCAAAACTCAAAAGAGTTACTTGTCCTCTCTATAGGATCCATGAGCCCACCATCCATATAAATTTGTGGAACATTCTACCTCTGCAGAAGTTTTCCTTGTGCCCCTTCCTAGTAATACCACCCTCATAAGGTAATCACTATTCTGACTTCTGTTACTATTCACTAGTTTTGTCTGATCTTTAACTTCATATGAATGCATCATCGGTATGTACCATTGTGACTGCTTTCACTTAACATGATGTCTATAATATGCATCTCTTGCGTGGCAAGGATCAATAGTTTAAAAAATTAGTAGAGTATTCCATTGTGAGACTATAATATAATTGATTCATTCTTCTTTTGAACATTTGGGTGGCTCCTAGTTTTTTACTATTACGGATAATGCTGCTGTGGCCATTTTAAAAGGATTTTGGAAGATCTGTGCACATATTTCTCTCCAGTGTGTATCTATGAGAAGAATTCCCGGATCAGTGGGTAGGTACATTTCATTTTAGTACATAGTGTCATCAGCTTTCAAATTGCTGATCAGTTTTCCAAAGCGGTTGAACTAATTTACCTTCTCATAAGCAATATATGAGAGTTCCAACTGTTGCTTCAGATCTTCAGTAATATTTGATATTGATAATCTTTTTAATTTTAGCCATTCTGGTAGGTTTGTTTTAATTACTTTTCTGTGACAAATACTTATATTAAATACCTTTTCATATGCTTGTTGTTCGTTTGAATAGCCTCTTTTGTGACAGACCTGTTCAGGTCTTATGCCTGTTAAAAAAATTGAGTTATTTGTCATTTTCTTACAGAATTAGATATGAATCCTTTGTTGGATATGTATATCATGAAAATCTCTCATTCTGTGATTTGCCTTTTTACTGGTTTGTGTTTTTTGATGAGCATAGTTTTTGATTTTAATGAAGTCAGTTTTTTGTGATTAGTGTCTTTTGTATTCTATTTAAGACTGTCTTGAAGAAATATTTCTATTTTATTTTAAAAGCTTTATTGTTTAGGGGTGCCTGGGTAGCTCAGTTGTTAAGTGTCTGCCTTCAGCTCAGGTCATGATCTCCAGGTCCTGTGATTGAGCCCCATATTGGGCTCCCTGCTCAGCGGGAAGCTTGCTTCTCCCTCTCCTACTTCCCTTGCTTGTGTTCCCTCTCTGGCTGTCTCTTTCTGTCAAATAAATAAAATCTTAAAAAAACAACTTTATTGTTTTACACATTTAGAACTGTGATCTATCTCACATTTAATTTTGTATACCGGGGCGCCTGGGTGGCTCAGTGAGCTAAAGCCTCTACCTTCAGCTCAGGTCGTGATCTCAAGGGTCCTAGAATCAAGCCCTGCATAGGGCTCCCTGCTCAGCAGGGAGTCTGCTTCCCCCTGTCTCTGCCTGCCTCTCTGCCTACTTGTGATCTCTCTCTCTCTCTGTCAAATAAATAAATGAATAATCTTTAAAAAAATAAAAATAAATAAATTTTGTATACCATGTTTGGTAGGGGTCAAGTTTCATTTTGTTCCGTAAAATATCCAAATGTTCCAATACCAATTATTGAAAAACCATTCATTCCCTTATAGATTGCACTGATATCTGTCTTAAACTGGGTCTTTCTGACTATTCTGTCCCATTGATCTATTTGTATATCCTTGTGCCATTCCCACACTGTTGTTACTCTAACTTTGCATTAAATCTTAAATTCAAATATGTTCTTTTTCAAGCTTGATTGGACCCTTCTCTTATTTCTTCATACCTCAAAGCCAAAGTAATATATATTTATGGACCCAATGCCAATAAGACCAACTTAAGGTTATCAGCAATCAGTTGATAGAAAAAAATACACAGTGCTTGAGGTACATATTTTGAAAAGTTTCGGGTGGCAAATCTCACCAACAGTATTTTAAACTTCCATAGTCTACCTATTCTCATTCTTTCATTTTTTCTAGTCTAATTATGTACAGAAAAGTACCAGTTTTTAAAATGAGGGTGAAGTTATTGCATTATACTAGATCCATAATGTTCATAATGATAGCTATTTAAAAAGCACAGAATAAAGATATATTGGTAATAGATCCTCAGCTTTATCCTACGTATTATCACTGACACTACCAAGATCTATTAATAATATATTGAGGAATTTTACATTTTCACCAGTGGTTCACAACTGGGGGCAATTTTTACACAGTGTCAGGAAACTTTTTTGGGGGGATGGTCACAATTGGGGCAGGAGGTAGTAGGAAGAGGAAGGTCCTACTGACTTCTAGTGAGTAAAGGCCAAGAATGTTGCTCAATATCCTGTGATGCACCAGACAACACTCAACCACGACAAAGAAATATCCAGCCCTAAATGTCATACTGCAGAGGTTAAGAAACTCTGATCTACATGATAATTTTTTTCTCTCACTGAAAGATCAGATCATTAGGCAAATAACCCACCCATTGAATTCTGCTATGGTACTTAAAGAATAAAGTTCTGCCAGCATGTGCCTTGCTGAGTGAATGTAGCATGGGGGTGGAGAGATAGGATTTAAATGTTAGATAAACTACATCCAGTTTATCAGAATTAAATCAAGAACTGAAGGAGGACATGGTGGTACTGTGTACTACAGGGTCAATAGCACCTCCCCCATGGAGATTAGAGAAAAAGCTCACAAGCCGTCTCTCTCTTCTGTGGGAAACCATTCTCTCCCGACACATACTTGCAGCATTTACTATGTGGAAGAGGATGGAGATCTATGCCAGCCTACTCTCAGTTTTCCCAACATATTTGTTGAAGAAACTGTCTTTTACCATTGGATATTCTTGCATCTCTTATTGTCGATTAATTAACCATGTAAGCATGGATTTATTTCTGGGTTCTCTATTCTCTTCCAGTTATCTATGTGTTTTTTTTTTTTCTGCCAGTACCATACTATTTTGATTATTACAGCTTTGTAATAGAGCTTGAAATCTGAAATTATGATACCTCCAGCTGTGTTCTTCTTTTTCAAGATTGTTTTGGCTATTTGAGATCTTTTGTAGATCCACATAAATCCACAGGATTATATGTTCTAGTTCTGTGAAAAATGTTGTTGATATTTTAATAGGGATTGCATTAAACCTGTAGACTGCAATGGGTAGTAAGAACATTTTAACAATATTGGTTCTTCAAGTCCATTAACATGGAATGTCTTTCCATTTTTTTGTGTGTCATCTTCAATTTCTTTCATCAATGTTTTATACTTTTTAGAGTATAGGTCTTTCATCTCCTTGGTTAAGTTTATTCATAGGTATTTTATTCTTCTTGGTGCAATTGTTCATGAGATTGTTTTCTTAATTTCGCTTTCTGCTACTTTGTTATTAGCATATAGAAATGCAACAGATTTCTGTAATTTTGTCTCCTTCAATTTTACTGAATTAATTTATCAATTCTAATAGTTTTTTGGTAGAGTCTTTAGGTTTTCCTGTATATAGCATCAGGTCATCTGCAAATAGTGAAAGTTTTACTTCTTCTTTACCAGTTTGGATGCCTTTTATATCTTTTTCTTGTCTGATTGCTACAGCTAGGACTTCTAGTACTATGTTGAATGAAAATGGTAAGCATGGACATCCTTGTCTTGTTCCTGATCTTAGAATAAAAACTCTCAGTTTTCTTCCAATTTATTAGTTGAAAGTATTTCATAATACCCTCTAGTTCCATCCACATTGTTGCAAATGGCAAGATTTCATTTTTTGGATGGCTACATAATATTCCATTGTGATGTGTGTGTATGTGTGTGTGTGTGGAGAGAGAGAGAGAGAGAGAGAGAGAACATCTTTATCCATATCCATTCATCTGTTCATGGACATCTAGGCTCTTTCCAGAGTTTGGCTATTGTGGACGTTGGGATGCATGTGCCCCTTCAGATCAATACATTTGTATCTTTGGGGTAAATACTCAGTAGTGCAATTGCTGGGTCATAGGGAGGCTCTATTTTCAACTTTTTGAGGAACCTCCATACTGTTTTCCAGAGTGACTGTACCACTTGTATTCAAGCTGCACCAGCTTGTATTCCAGTGTAGAAGGGTTCCTCTTTCTCCGCATCCTCGCCAACATCTCTCATTTCCTGACTTGTTAATTTTAGCCATTCTGACTGGTATGAGGTGGTATCTCGTTGAGGTGTTGTTGTTGTTGTTTTTTCTCAGATATGTTTATTTTATTTTTTCAGTGTTACAAGATTGATTGTTCATGCACCACACCCAGTGCTCCATGCAATATGTGCCCTTCTCAATACACATCACTGAGGTTTTGATTTGTATTTCCCTGATGCTAAATGATGTTGAGCACTTTTTCATGTGTCTGCTGGCCGTTTGGATGTCTTATTTGCAAACATGTCTGTTAATGTCTTCTGCCCATTTCTTGCTTGGATTATTTGTTCTTTGGGTGTTGCGTTTGATAAGTTCTTTATAAATTTTGGATACTAGCCCTTTATCTGATATGTCATTTGCAAATACCTTCTCCCATTCTCTTGGTTATCTTTAGGTTTTGTTGACTGTTTCCTTTGCTGTGCAAACACTTTTTATCTTAATGAAGTCCCAAGAGTTAATTTTTACCCTTGCTTCCCTTGCCTTTGATGATGTGTCTAGGAAGAAGTTGCTGTAGCTGAGGTCGAAGAGGCTGCTGCCTGTGTTCTTGATTTTGTTGGAGTCTTGTCTCACATTGAGGTCTTTCATCCATTTTGAATCTATTTTTGTGTATAGTGAAAGGAGATGATCTAGTTTCATTCTTCTGCATGTGGCTGTCCAATTTTCCCAACACCATTTGTTGAAGAGACTGTCTTTTTCCCATTGGACATTCTTTCTGCTTTGTTGAACATTAGTTGATTAGAGTTGAGGATCCATTTCTGGGCTTTCTATTCTGTCCCACTGATCTATGTGTTTGTTTTTGTGCCAATACCATACTGTCTTAATGATTACAGCTTTTTAATAGAGCTTGAAGTCCAGAATTATGATGCCACCAGCTTTGGTTTTCTTTTTCAATATTCTGGCTATTTGGGGTCTTTTCTGGTTCCATATAAATTTTAGGATAATTTACTCCATTTCTGTGAAAAAAGTTGATGGTATTTTGATAGGGCTTGCATTAAATGTGTAGATTGCTCTAGGTAGCATAGACATTTTCACATTATTTGTTCTTCCAGTCCATGAGCATGGAATGTTTTTCCGTTTCTTTGTGTCCTCCTCAATTTCTTTCATGAGTATTTTATGGTTTTCTGAGTACATGTTCTTTGCCTCTTTGGTTAGATTTATTCCTAGGTATCTTATGGTTTTGGATGCAGTCCACTGATTTTTAAAGTACCTGGAGGTAAGCCTTGCTGACTGCAAATACAAAGTTAATTTAAGTCCCAATGATTTTCAATGCCAAATGTTATAGGAATTCATCCTCCTGCTCCTCTATCTTCCCAGCTTTGGTCCAAGATACATATTTTTAAATAACTCTTGGCTAAAGAAGAAATCATAATGCAAGTTAGAAAGTACTTAAAATTGATCGTGGAAATACTATATTTTTAAGCTAATGGGATGTCAGTTAAGTGTCTTACTCTTGATTTCAGCTCAGGTCATGATCTCAGCATTGTGAAATTGAGCTCTGAGTTGAACTTTGCACTGGGTGTGGAGCCTGCTTGAGATTCTCTCTCTCCTTATCCCTTTGTCCCTCCCCATCCCTCCTCTAAGCAACAACAATAACAACAAATGAAACAACAAAACAACATGTAGTGTAAGGATGCAAATATCCTAAACAAAATAATCTCAAAACAAATTCAGCAAAATGTAAAAAAGATAACATATCTTCATCAAATTAGATTTATGTGAAGATTTCAAGGTTGGTTTAACATCAGAAAATTTATCAATATAACTCACCAATTATTAGATTGAAGGAGAAAAGTCATAAGATTGTCACAAAAGATGCAGAGAAAGAATTTAAGTTCAACATCCATGATTTAAAAAATACTGTTAGTAAATTAGGAATAGCTAGTAGTTGCCTTAAGCTATCAAAATCTATCAAAATTTACAACAAATTCGATGTTTAACTAGAAAAAGTGAAAAGATTTTTCCTTTGCAAATGAGAGCAAGAAAAAATGTTCTATTCAACATTGTATTAGAAGTCCAAGAAAGAGCAGTTAAGTCTGGAAATAGAAATGCATAGGAGTAGGGGGGAAAATGTCATTATTCACAGGTATTAGTATTATGAAGTTAGAGTTTGGCAAAGTTCCTGGGTTCATAAGAAGTTTGTAACAGCTCAATGTGCTAACCAATTGCACAACAGCATAAGCAGTTTATAAAAGGTCATATTATATTTCTATATATCATTAACAAGCAGAAAATGAAATTTAAAATATTAGTAGCATTGAAAGTATCTGATAAAACAGATCTTATAAAAAATGTGGGGGCGCCTGGGTGGCTCAGTTGGTTAAGCAACTGCCTACAGCTCAGGTCATGATCCCGGAGTCCCGAGATTGAGTCCCGCGTCAGGCTCCCAGCTCCATGGGGAGTCCTCTTCGCACTCTGACCTTCTCCCTTCTCATGCTCTCTCTCATTCTCTCTCTTTCCTAATAAAATAAATAAACAAAATCTTTAAAAAAAAATGTGGAAGACCTTTATGCAGAAACCTGAAAACACTACTGAAATTTTCAGACTTGAGTAAGTGATGGGATCTATTATATTCATGAAATGGAAGATCCAATACTGTAAAGCTATTAATTTACCCAAATTGGCTTATGGATCTATAAATTCAATGAAATCTTAGTCAAAATGGTAAAAGAAATTATGTGGGTAAATTGACAAAGTGATATAAATTGATATGAAAATAAAAGGCTAAAAATAGATGAGACACTCAGAAAGAAGAATCTGTTGAGAGAACTTTTTCTACAAAGTATCAAGACATTTTTAAGTATTAGGAATTTTAAAAATAGTATTTTGTCAAAAGGAGCAAAAACAAACTGAGGATTTTGGAGAGGAGGGGGGTGAGGGATGGGTGAGCCTGGTGGTGGGTATTAAGGAGAGCACGTATTGCGTGGAGCACTGGGTGTGGTGCATGAACAATGAATCTTGGAAGACTGAAAAAATTAAATTAAAAAATTAAAAAAAAATAAACTGGGGGAATAGAATAGAAACCCCAGAATAGACTCATGCATATATGAACACTTTATTCACAACTAAGGTGAAACTGCATATCAGTGGGGAAAAGATGGTCTTTCGGATGTGTAGGAAAAAACTGGATATCGCTTTGGAAGAAAAGAAATTTAGGCCATTACTAATATGTACACATGAAAATAACTCTAGATGGGATAAAGACCTAATAAAAGGTCAAACAATGAAGCTCTTAGAAGACAATATCTTCATGGCCTCTGACAATGGGGAAAGATTTCTTTTCTTTTTTAAAAAAGATTTTATTAATTTATTTGTCGGAGAGAGAGAGAGAAAGAGCATTCACAAGCCAGGGGAGGGTCCGAGGAAGAAGCAGGCTCTGTGCTGAGCAAAGAGAGCAACATGGGACTCAATCCCAGGACCCTGGGATCATGACCTGAGCCGAAGGCAGACATTTAACTGACTGAGCAACACAGGTGTCCCTGGAGAAGGATTTCTTAAACAAGACACAAAGGCACTGAGGTTAAGAAAAGGATTAATTTGACCACATTAAAATTAAAAGTCTGTGCTTAAAAAAAAAAAAAAAAGACTAGTAAGATAGTAAAAAGAAAGTATAGAATGGAAGAAGAAAGTTGCAACACATATAACCAAGGACTTGTAACTAGAATATATTAAAAAAAACCCTGCAAAATCAATAAGGAGGGACGCCTGAGTGGCTCAGTCAGTTGACCTTCTGCCTTCAGCTCAGGTCATGATCTCAGGATCCTGGAATCAAACCCCACATTGGGTTCCCTGCTCAGCGGAGAGCCTGCTTCTTCCTCTGCCTCTGCCCCTCCCCCCGGCTTGTGCTCTCTCTCTCTCTCTCCTTCTCTGTCAAATAAATAAAATCTTTTAAAAAATCAGTAAAGAAAAGGAAGGATAACCCAGTGGAAAAATGGGCAAAAGACCTGATGAACTTGGGCCGCCTGGATGGCTCAGTGGGTTAAAGCCTCTGCCTTTGGCTCAGGTCATGGTCTCAGGGTCCTGGGATCAAGCCCTGTGTTGGGCTTTCTGCTTGGCAGGGAGCCTGCTTCCCCCTCTCTCTCTGCCTGCCTCTCTACTTACTTGTGATCTCTCTCTCTCTCTGTGTCAAATAAATAAATAAAATCTTAAAAAAAAAAAAACCTGATGAACTCCATAGAGAGGTTATCTACATAGTTAATAAACCTATAAAAAAGTGGAGAATCTCATTAATAATTAGGGAAATGATGAGTAAAACAGTGAGATAACACCACACTCACCAGGTCGACAAAGAAGAGTCCTAAAAAATTTAAAAGTTCAATAAAAAATGGAGGAGTGAAACATAAAAAGATAATATATTGATAGATTTAAATCCCACCATATTAATAATCATATTAAACACTAAAGAACTAAATATTTCAATTAAAGGATATACATTGTCAGACTGGATTAAAAAAGCAAGATTTACTCAATTATATGTGATCTACAAGAGATTAACTCTATTTTTTATCTTATTTTTTTAAATTTTTATTTATTTGTCAGAGAGAGAGAGTGCACATGCAAGGATGGGGAGTGGCAGGCAGAGGGAAAAACAGGCTCCCTGCTGAACAAGAAGCATAATGTGGGACTCAAGCCCATGACCCTGGGATCATGACCTGAGCCAAAAGCAAACATTTAACCAACTGAGCCACTTAGGCATCCCAAGAGATTAATTTTAAATATAAAGATACAGATAGGTTGATAACAAATGGCTAGAAGTAGATACACCATACAATCAATAGGCACAAGCAGGTTGGAATGGATTTATTAATATCAGTTAATATGCCTGTCAAAATTGCATCACAAAAGAAGGCTACAGGGTAATTTCACACCTCAGTGCATGAACCTTATATAGAATATTGATAGAATCCTGTAACACATTCATGCAGTAATAGTTTATACCCTCATAGTTTATACCCTCAGTGGATTCATACCAGGAATACAAGTACAGATTAATAGATAAAGAGGAAGAAATGATAGGAGTATTTCTAGATGTATACAGGCATTTTATAAATGTTAGCATCTATTCTTGACTTAAAGAAAAAAAATACCTTGTCTGGGGGAAGAATCCATTTGCAAGCTCCTTTAAGTTGTGGTCAGCATTCAGTTCCCTGTGGTTGTAGGACTGTGGTTCCCACTTCCTTGCTGCCTGTCACTTGGGAGTAGCTCTCACCTACCAGAGGCTGTTCATATGCTTCACCATATGGTCCACTCCATCTTCAAAGGCAAACACGGCATGTCAAATCCCCCTCATACTTGGAATCTCTCTAACTTGCACTTCTACTCCCAGGTGTTAAAAACTATGCTTTTTATAGGTTAGGTCCACTTAGATAGTCTCTCTTAAGGTCACTGATTTGTACCCTTAATTGCATCTAAAAAAAATCCTTTTGCCATGTAACCAGTATAATCATGGGAGAAACGTTATGGGACAGAGAGCATAGAGGCCATTAGGATTCTGCCTGCAACTGAAATTCAGAGGATCAAGGACAGGATTGTGAAGGTGGCATACGTACAAGTCAGCAGAGAGGTACCATGAAGCTGTGAAAAATATTAACAACCTGTGATTCTTTCTCTGTAATCCAAAAATAGACTGAGTGGGAAAAAAATTGTTCTCACAAAGAAAAAGAGTTAAAGGATGGAAAAAGAGAGGAGGACCATATGTTACAAATATTAAATTGCACATTCTTTTAACGAAGTGTCACTAACCACCTCTATCAATAATGATATGCATTATATGAAGACTATTCTGAAATTCTATTCTCTTGCCATCACAAGATTTTTGTGTGGGATAATTTGGAGATGTATATCTTAAAAACTTTTATAAAGCTTTCTTAAGTATCTCTCAAAAGTGCCTTCTACCCAATAAAAAGAACCATCAAATTGAAAGTATGTTTATTAAAAAAAAAAAAAAAGTATGTTTATTTTTCTTTTTCTTAACCCATTGGTATAAAATGGTCATGAAAGCCTTTTTCAAGGAACCAATGGAAGTCATTTGGCTACTCTGTTATTAACCATTCCACAGTATTCCAAACTAATAGGAAGTGTGTGACTAATTCTATCCTGATATGGGACACTAACACTACATGACAATTATTTTTAAAATATTTTAAAGAATATTTTTTAAATTAAGGTTTAATAAATTGAGGTTTAGAAGTCTCTAAATGATAAAATTCCATCTCATGGTATTAGGGTTTAATAAATAAGCATGAACATGTTTTATGGAGAGTTTACATTGTTCAGTGTTTATTTTGCATTTTAAGGATCAGTTGTCAGACACATGCCCAAAATAATCTCTGACACATAATATCCAGTTCACTGTAGTCCAACCCATTCTAATTTGATCCTTAGATACAGAGTGTGTAAGTTTGTTACTTAGAAGCTAACATCTTTGTTTCAACTTTTCATACCTATACACATAATCTGAATAACTGTAGCCTGAGGAAAAGGAACTTCCCCACACCATGGATCAATTATAATCCTCCCTTCTTCCTTATTTATACACCTCCGAGCTTTTAAAAAATGTCCTGATAACATCAACTGGAAAGGCATGGAAATTAATAATAACATACTTTGCATCCACTTGGGTTTTCTTGGTTTCATTTTCATAACAGGCTTTCCATAATAATTTCTGAAGTTTTTATGAGGTGGACGAAAGGCAGCGTGTCAAATAGAAAGGGCCCTGTCTTGGATCCAGGAGGTCTGGTTTCTGGGCCTGACTGCGTCTACCTACTTGGGTAATCTTAAACGAGTCTCTTAAGCTTTTTCTGGTCTTTGTTTTTCAACCAATACATTAGGTTGCATTAGAGCACTGTTTCCAAAGTGTATTTCATTCATGAATGCTAAGGTACTAAAGAAAGTTTGGGAAAACTGGATTAAACCAAGTTAAAGAGGTTTCTTTAGTGCAGGACTTCACAGAACCTTTAATGTGCCAATGTATAGTGTGAATTTGCAAGGGGAAATACATTATTTAGGATCTTTAAACTTGCCTGACTATATACTCTTTTATTGAAAAGCATGTAACACCATTGAGAAATGGTGAACCAAGAAATTCCTGAATTACTGTCCAATATTCTGCTTCTCCAGTGATATCCAAACCATTGTCCTAGCCCTTCAGGGACTACACTCATATCTTGGTATTTGACTTTAGGTCTGCTCTCTTAGAAATTTGTCCAGGGAGCAGGAGATGCAGGTAATTGGGTCTACAGTTAGTAGTGAAGACTTGAATTCTAAAATATATTAGAAGGAAAGTATAGAGATGTGTGCCATTACTGACATTATTAACACTTGTGGGTAAAATTGGTGTTTTTTGTTTTTTGGGGTTGTTTTTTTTTGTTTTTTGTTTTTTGGTTTTTTTTGACTGCAAGAAAGGAAAGTTTTAAACCGTATTGATATTTGCTCTGACTTTTTACCGAAATTGTTGAAATAAAAGAAAATCACTATTTTGGCTTTTTAATGGATGATTATTACTAGTATTAAAGCAAGAAGAAGATTCATGAAGCCAGCAGTCTTTAATAATATACTTAGCCATAAAAAAGAATGAAATCTTGCCATTTGCAATGATGTGGATGGAGCTAGAATGTATTATGCAAAGCGAAATTAGTCAGTCAGAGAAAGACAAATACCATATGATTTCACTCATACGTGGAATTTAAGAAACAAAACAGATGAACATAGGAGAAAAAAAAAAAAGGCAAACCAGAAAACAGACTCTTAAGAATAGAGAACAAACTGAGCACTATCAGGGGGGAGGTGGGCAGGAGGGGATGGTGTAAATGGGTAATGGGCATTAAGGAGGGCACTTGTGATGAGCATTGAGTTTGTGTGTAAGTGAGGAATCCCTAAATTCTACACCCCAAACTAGTATTACATTGTATGTTAACTAACTGGAATTTATTCATATATTTATTTAGAGAGAGCATGAATGGGGAGGGGAGGGGCAGAGGAAGAGGGAGAGAGACAATGTTAAGCAGACTCCACAAACAGGGTAGAGCATGAAGCGGGGCTCCATTTCATGACTCTGTGATCATGACTTGAGCCGAAACCAGGAGTTGGATGCCCAACTGATTGAGCCATCTAGGTGTCCCCAACTAATGGAATTTAAATAAAAACTTGAAAAAAGAAAAAAAATAAATTTTTAGTGTAAAAAATAGCAAATAGACTTCTAAATAACAAATAGATGTTTCCTTCTCCCTTTTTTCCTTCCTTCCTTCCTTTCTGAAAGAGACACAGAAAATCTTAAGCAGGCTCCATGCACACCATGGAGCCCCATGCAGGGCTCGAGCTCATGACCCTGAGATCATGACCTGAGCTGAAATCAAGAGTTGAATGCTTAAGTGACTGAGCCACCCAGGTGCCCCTCAAAGGGACTTTTCATTAACTATTCCTGTCTAATTTTTTAAGGAGTGATATGTTAGCACATTATTTGTAATTTAAAAAGATTATTTTAAAACCTGCTAAACTGCTCTACTGTTATTTTTGAGATATCTTTTCTTTTTTCTTTTTGTATCATGGAAACTGTAATTATTTTAAAAAAATTTTGGGGGGGGCACCTGGGTGGCTCAGTTGGTTGAGCAACTGCCTTCGGCTCAGGTCATGATCCTTGAGTTCCGGGATCGAGACCCACATCGGGCTCCCAGCTCCACAGGGAGTCTGCTTCTTCCTCTAACCTTCTCTCCTCTCATGTTCTCTCTTACTTTCTCTGTCTCTCAAATAAATAAATAAATAAATCTTAAAAAAAATTTTTTTTTTGAGTGGGAGGAGCAAGATGGCGGAGGAGTAGGAGACTGAGGTAGTAGCAGATCCCAGAAGTTCAGCTAGATAGTTATCAAACCTTTCTAAAGACCTACAAACTCAACAAGAGATAGAAGAGAAGAACAACAATTCTAGGAGCAGAAAATCGACCCCTTTCCAGAAGGTAGGACGTGTAGAAAAGTGAATCCAAAGTGACAGGAAGAGAGACCATGGGGGGAGGGGCTGGCTCCCGGCAGCTGCAGAGCAGCAGAGCACAAAATCAGGACTTTTAGTAGTCGGCTCCACTGAGGGACATCGCTCCAGAGGCTAAGCAGGGGGTTTAGTCCTTGTGGGAACAGTGTGGTTTCAGGACCCATGGGGTCATACAAAGACCAGAGGTGTCTGAGTGCGGCAGAGCTCCCAGGTATCAGAGTGAGGAAGCCAATGGCAGAGGTGGAGCCATGCATTGGGCTATCAACTTGGGCTTACCTTAGACCATAATCCGAGGAACAGTCGGGCCACTGCTCTTCAGGCAGGGACCCCACAAGGGGCAGCTAGGGAGAGACCCTCTCCTTCCTCCTCCAGGAAAAGTGGCATGGGAGCTTGCTGCAGAAATCTGCTGGGTTTGGAGACTCCAGATGGGGTTGTGCACCAGAGATAAAAGCACTCTGTCACAGGCCGGCTGAGCTTGGAGTGCAGCCGGAGACCAGGGAGACGGGAAGGATTAACTGCTCTTCTCTGAGGGTGCACTGGGGAGCAGAGCCCTGCGCTCTTGGCTCCGTAGATTGGGAGACCACCATTTTTATTCCCATCCTCCAAAGTTGTGCAGAAAGCATTCAGGGAACAAAGGCTTCTGAGAGCAAACCCGAGGAGATTGCTTGGCCCGGCCCCTGGCAAAGGTGGTGCAATTCCAACTTGGGCCAAGACATTTGAGAATCACTGCAAGAAGCCCCTCTCCCAGAAGATCAGCGAGAATATCCGGCCAAGACCAAGTTCATCAATCAACAAAAACTGCGGAACTCCAGAGTTAGGAAAAAGCAACACATAGAATTCATTGCTTTTTTTCCCATGATCCTTTAGTCTTTCGAGTTAGATTTTTTAAATTTTATTTTTTCTTATTTTCTTATTTTATTTTATTTTTCTTCTTTCCTATTTTAATGTTCCTGTTCCTATTTTAACTAGTATCTTATTGATAGCTTTTAAAAAATCTTTTCTAATTTTCACTGTTACATTCATATTTTATCCCCTCATTGTATTTAACCTTATTTTTTGTATACATATAGGGTCTTTTTTTTTTCTTTAAAATTTTGGGATACAAAATTTCTAACAGATCAAAATATACCCTAAATCTAGCACACGGCTTGGTTCTAGTCTCCAGCTGGATTACATTCTTTCCTCTTTTCTTCTTTTTTTTTTTTTTTTAAAGATTTTATTTATTTATTTGAGAGACAGAGAAAGTGAGAGAGAGCATGAGAGGAGAGAAGATTAGAGGAAGAAGCAAACTCCCCGTAGAGCTGGGAGACCGATGTGGGACTCGATCCCAGAACTCGAGGATCACGACCTGAGCCAAAGGCAGTTGCTGTACCAACTGAGCCACCCAGGTGCCCTCCTCTTTTATTCTTAACCAACCTCTTATCAATCCCTTTTTTAGGATCTTTTTAAATTTTGATCTTTACACTCATATTCCATCCCTTCACCCTTATTTTTGTATATTTATAAGTTTTTCTTTCTTTAAAATTTTGGGAGGCAGTTTCTTCTCTAACAGACCAAAAACACCCAAAATCAGGTGTGGGGCTCTGTTCTAATCACAAGTCTAATATATATATATTCTCTTATATATATTTGTTTCTTATATATATTTGTTTTCTTTTTCTATTATATATATACATATATATATATGTATATATATATATATTCTCTTTTTTATTATTTTATTTTAATTTTTTTTTCTCTCCCTCCTTTTCTTCAACCCCTGGTTTTGTCTCTCTTCTGATTTTTCTGGGGTCGTTGCTACCTTTTTAGTATTTTGCTCTCTCATTAATCTAGTCTTATCTTGATAAAATGACAAGGTGGAAAAACCCACCACAAAAAAGAGAACAAGAGGCAGTCCCAACAGCTAGGAACCTAATCAATATGGACATTAGTAATATGTCAGAAATAGAGTTCAAAATGACAATTATCAAGGTGCTAGCTGGGCTCGAAAAAAGCATGGAGGATATTAGAGAATCCCTTTCTGGAGAAATAAAATCCCTTTCTGGAGAAATAAAAGAACTAAAATCTAACCAAGTTGAAATAAAAAAAGCTATTAATGAGGTACAATAAAAAATGGAGGCTCTCACTGCTAGGATAAATGAGGTGGAAGAGAGAATTAGTGATATAGAAGACCAAATTATGGAGACTAAAGAAGCTGAAAAAACGAGAGACAAACAAATACTGGACCACAAGGGGAGAATTTGAGAGATAAGTGATACCATAAGACTCAACAATATTAGAATAATTGGGATTCCAGAAGAAAAAGAAAGAGAGAGGGGTGGAAGGTACATTGGAGAAAATTATTGTAGAGAATTTCCCCAATATGGCAAAGGGAACAAGCATCAAAATCCAGGATGCACAGAGAACCCCCCTCAAAATCAATAAAAATAGGTCTACACCCCATCATCTAATAGTAAGACTTACAAGTCTTAGTGACAAAGAGAAATTCCTGAAAGCAGCTCAGGACAAGAAGTCTGTAACAAACAGAGGCAAAAATGTTAGATTGGCAGCAGACCTATCCACAGAGACCTGGCAGGCCAGAAAAGACTGGCATGATATATTCAGAGCACTAAAAAAGAAAAATATGCAGCCAAGAATACTATATCCAGCTAGGCTGTCATTGAAAATAGATGGAGAGATAAAAAGCTTCCAGGACAAACAAAAACTAACAGAATTTGCAAACACCAAACCAGCCCTACAGGAAATGTTGAAAGGGCCCTCTAAGCAAAGAGAGAGCCTAAAACGAACATAGACCAGAAAGGAACAGAGACAATATACAGTAACGGTCACCTTACAGGCACTACAGTAGCACTAAATTCATATCTTTCAAAAGTTACCCAGAATGTGAATGGCTAAATGCCCCAATCAAAAGACACAGAGTACAAGAATGGACAAAAACAAAAAACAAAAAACAAGACCCATCGATATGCTGTCTACAAGAAACTCATCTTAGACCCAAAGACTCCTCCAGATTTAAAGTGAGGGGGTGGAAAACAATTTACCATGCTAATGGACATCAAAAGAAATCTGGGGTGGCAATCCTTATATCAGATAAATTAGATTTTAAGCCAAAGACTATAATAAGAGATTAGGAAGAACACTATATCATACTTAAAGGGACTGTCCAACAAGAAGATCTAACAATTGTTAATATCTCTGCCCCTAACATGGAAGCAGCCAATTATATAAACCAATTAATAACAAAATAGAGAAACACATCAACAAAAATTGAATAATAGTAGGGGACTTTAATACGCTCCTTACTGAAATGGACAGATCATCTAAGCAAAAGATAAACAAGGAAATAAAGGCTCTAAATGACACACTGGACCAGATGGACATCACAGATATATTCAGAAAAATTTCATCCCAAAGCAACAGAATACACATTCTTCTCTAGTGCACATGGAACATTCTCCAGAACAGATCACATCCTGGGTCACAAATCAGGTCTCAATCGGTAGCAAAAGATTGGGATCATTCCCTGTATATTTTCAGATCACAGTGCCATGAAATTAGAACTCAATCACAAGAGGGAAGTTGGAAAGAACTCAAATACACGGAGGCTAAACAGCATCCTATTAAAGAATGAATGGATTAACCAGAAAATTAAAGAAGAATTAAAAAAATTCAGGGAAACAAATGAAAATGAAAACACAACTGTTCAAAATCTTTGGGACACAGCAAAGGGGTTCTGAGAGGAAAGTATATAGCAATACAAGCTTTTCTCAAGAAACAAGAAAGATCTCAAGTACACAGCCTAACCCTATATCTAAAGGAGATGGGGAAAGAACAGCAAAGAAAGCCTAAACTCAGCAGGAGAAGAGAAATAATAAAGATCAGAGCAGAAATCATTGAAATAGAAACCAAAAGAACAGTAGAACAAATCAACGAAACTAGGAGGTGGTTCTTTGAAAGAATTAATAAGATTAATAAATCTCTGGCCAGACTTATCAAAAAGAAAAGAGAAAGGACCCAAATTAATGAAATCATGAATGAAAGAAGAGAAATCACAACCAATACCAAAGAAATACAAACAATTATAAGAACATATTATGAGCAACTATATGCCAGCAAATTAGACAATCTGGAAGAAATGGATGCATTCCTAGAGACACATAAACTACCAAAACTGAACCAGGAAGAAATAGAAAACCTGAACAGACCCATAACCAGTAAGGAGACTGAAGCAGTCAACAAAAATCTCCCAAAAACGGGGCAGATGGCTTCCCATGAGAATTCTACCAAATATTTAAAGAAGAATTAATATCAGGGTGCCTGGATGGCTCAGTGGGTTAAAGCCTCTGCCTTTGGCTCAGGTCGTGACCTCAGGATCCTGGGATTGAGCCCCACATTGGGCTCTCTGCTCAGCGGGGAGCCTGCTTCCCTCTCTCTGCCTACCTCTCTGCCTACTTATGATCTCTCTCTCTCTGTCAAATAAATAAATAAAATCTTTTTTAAAAAAGAATAATACCTATTCTCCTGAAATTGTTCCAGAAAACAGAAATGGAAGAAAAACTTTCAAACGCATTTTATGAAGCCAGCATTACCTTGATCCCAAAACCAGACAAAGACCCCGTCAAAAAGGAGAATTACAGACCAATATCCTTGATAAACATGGATGTAAAAATTTTCACCAAAATACTAGCCGATAGGATCCAACAGTACATTAAAAGGATTATTCACCATGACCAAGTGGGATTTATTCCTGGGCTGCAAGGTTGGTTCAACAACCGCAAATCAATCAGTGTGATAAAATACATTAATAAAGGAAAGAACAAGAACCATATGCTACTCTCAACTGATGCTGAAAAAGCATTAAGGAAGTACAACATCCTTTCTTGATCAAAACTTTTCACAGTGTAGGCATAGAGGGTACATTCCTCAACATCATCAAAGCCATCTATGAAAAACCCACAATGAATATCATTCTCAATGGGGAAAAACTGAGAGCTTTTCCCCTGAGATCAGAAACATAGCAGGAATGTCCACTATCTCCACTGCTATTCAACATAGTACTAGAAGTCCTAGCCTCAGCAATCAGACAACAAAAAGAAATAAAAAGCATCCAAACTGGCAAAGAAGAAGTCAAACTCTCACTCTTTGCAGATGATATGATACTTTATGTGGAAAACCCAAAAGACTCTAGTCCAAGACTGCTAGAACCCATACAGGAATTCAGTAAAGTTTCAGGATATAAAATCAATGTGCAGAAATCAGTTGCATTTCTATACACCAACAGCAAGACAGAAGAAAGAGAAATTAAGGAGTTGATCCCATTTACAATTGCACCCAAAACCATAAGATATCTAGGAATAAACCTAACCAAAGAGGCAAAGAATCTGTACTCAGAAAACTATAATGTGCTCATGAAAAAAATTGAGGAAGACACAAAGAAATGGAAAAATGTTCCATGCTCATGGATTGGAAGAACAAATATTGTGAAAATGTCTATGCTACCTAGAGCAATCTACACATTTAATGCAATCCCTATCAAAATACCATCAACTTTTTCCAAAGAAATGGAACAAATAATCCTAAAATTTATATGGAACCAGAAAAGACCACGAATAGCCAGAGGAA
This sequence comes from Nasua narica, assembly GCA_028533885.1. NCBI lineage: Eukaryota > Metazoa > Chordata > Mammalia > Carnivora > Procyonidae > Nasua > Nasua narica. The sequence continues at coordinate 72,766,067 of CM052800.1, read as the reverse complement.
TGTTGAAAAAGAAGACCAAAGTTGGCAGCATCACAATTCCAGACTTCAAGCTCTATTACAAAGCTGTAATCATCAAGATAGTGTGGTCCTGGCACAAAAACAGACATATATATCAATGGAACAGAATAGAGAGCCCAGAAATGAACTCTCAACTCAATGGTCAACTAATCTTCGACAACGCCGGTAAGAACATCCAATGGAAAAAAGGCAGTCTCTTGGTGTTGGGAAAACTGGACAGCTAGACAAATGGTGTTGGGAAAATTGGAGAGCCACATGCAGAAGAATGAAACTGGATCATTTCCTTACACCACACACAAAAATAGACTCAAAATGGATGAAACACCTCAGTGTGAGACAGGAATCCATGAAAATCCTTGAGGAGAACACAGGCAGCAATCTCTTCAACCCCAGTTGCTGCAACTTCTTCCTAGAAACATCACCGAAGGCAAGGGAAGCAAGGGCAAAAATGAACTATTGAGACTTCATCAAGATCAAAAGCTTTTGCACAGCAAAGGAAACTGTCAACAAAACCAAAAGACAACTGACAGAATGGGAGAAGACATTAGCAAATGACATATCAGATAAAGAGTTAGTGTCCAAAATCTATAAAGAACTTATCAAACTCAACACCCAAAGAACAAATAATCCGATCAAGAAATGGGCAGGGTGCCTGGGTGGCTCAGTTGGTTGGGCGACTGCCTTCGGCTCAGGTCATGATCCCAGAGTCCTGGGATCGAGTCCCACATAGGGCTCCCAGCTCCACGGGGACTCTGCTTCTCCCTCTGACCTTCTCCCCTCTCACGCTCTCTCTCATGCTCTCTCTCGCTCTCTTTCTCTCTCTCAAAAAAAAAAAAATAGGCAGAAGATATGAACAGACATTACTGCAAAGAGGACATCCAAATGGCCAACAGACACATGAAAAAGTGCTCAACATCATTCCGCATCAGAGGAATACAAATCAAAACCACAGTGAGATACCTTACCACCTCACACCAGTCAGAATGGCTAAAATTAGCAAGTCAGGAGATGACAGATGTTGACGAGGATGTGGAGAAAGGGGAACCCTCCTACACTGTTGGTGGGAATGCATTCTGGTATATCCACTCTGGAAAACACCATGGAGTTTCCTCAAAAAGTTGAAAATAGAGCTCCCTACGACCCAGCAATCGCAATCCTGGGTATTTACCCTAAAGATACAAATGTAGTGATCTGAAAGGGCATGTGCACCCCAATGTTTATAGCAGCAATGTCCACAATAACCAAACTATGGAAAGAACCTAGATGTCCATCAACAGATGAATGGATAAAGAAGATGTGGTGTATATATATCCAATGAAACACTATGCAGCCATTAAGAGAAATGAAATCTTGCCATTTGCAATGACGTGGATGATACTAGAGGGTATTATGCTAAGCGAAAGTCAGTCAGAGAAAGACATTTGTCATATGATCTCTCTGATATGAAGAATTTGAGAGGCAGGGCGGGGGGTCATGGGGGGATGGAGGCGGGAAATGAAACAAGGTGGGATCAGGAAGGAGACAAATCATAAGAGACTCCTAAACTCACAAAACAAACTGAGGGTGGCTAGGGGGTAGTGGGGGGAGGGATAGGGTGGCTGGGTTATGGGCATTGGGGAGGGTATGTGCTATGGTAAGTGATGTGAAATGTGTAAGCCTGATGATTCACAGACCTGGGGCAAATAATACATTATATATTAATAAAAAAATAAAAATAAATAAATTTTTTATTACTAAGGTATAGTTGACAGTGATACCTGTTTTAAACACATTTTATTGACATTAGATTTGGCTTCTGGTGGTATTTCTTCAGCAGACTTATTTAGACAAATGTTCCCCACATTGTTGGATTTCATAGGTCAATAAGATACATATTTCTAAAATTGGCCAGGGGAGTTTCCCAACTTTTTAATTTTGCCAAGTCAGGCAAAATAAAAGCAACTAGCAAACATTGTTAATAGAAAAATGGGGGGGGGGGAGTAGTTAATAGAAAAAAAGTTTTTATTAAGTGCTTTTCAATAAAAGAGTTATATAATCAGGCAAGTTTAGTATTATGTATTTCCAAATTGGAAATTTAAAAGGAACTAGCAAAAACTCTCAAAAGACAGAAAAAGCAACCAGCATCTACTATGTCCAAAAGGTAAAAAAAAAAAACAAAAGAGAGATGGAGAGAACATTTTAACACCACAAATCTAGAAAGGCTATAATATTACATGGAGGAGGGAAAACCTTACTACAAAATTCCTTTGGTCCAGAGACCAGCACCTGCTGGGGAGGCCGAGGTCCCGGTTGGTACATGACGTGCCCAAGTCACTGGTTGCCTGCTGCTATGCCAGAAGCCACTTCCATCCTGCAGTGTTTGAGAGGAGGCGGGCTTTGCGTGTGT
>CM052800.1:72744810-72763163 GCA_028533885.1 Nasua narica | reverse complement strand
AAAAAGAAAAAGAAATGCTCCAGTCCAGTTCTTCTAAAGAAGCCTAATAGAGGACTCTATCCCAGGACCCTGGGATCATGGCCTGAGCCAAAGGCAGATGCTTAACTGACTGACCCACCCGGATGTCCCTCCAGTCCAGTTCTTCTAAATCATAGTTGGGAGGGGCACCTGGGTGGCCCAATCAGTTGAGCATCCAACTCTTGGTTTCAGCTCAGGTCATGATCTCAGGGTCATGAGATCAAGTCTCCATTGGGCTCCACGCTCAGCACGGAGTCCGCTTGTCTTTCTCCCTCCCTTTACCTCTATCTCTTTCCTCAAACAAATAAATAAATCTTTTAAAATAAAGAAATAAATAATAGTTGGGGAAAAATTATCAGGGCTACTGGGATTTGCTGTGAGCTTCTGCTCCCGGGAGGGGGGATATCTATTGTTCCCACTCATCTTATTTTTAAAATTGTGACAGTGTGGTATTATAAAGGCATTTGTGATGAGTGCGTCCAGATTTTCTACCGGAAGAAGCTTAGGTGAAGAAACCGGATAGACGTGGGGGATTGAAGTTGCTTTTTGTTGTTGTTCACCTTACAAGATACCTAAATTTGTTGGAGATGCAGGGTGTTTTAAATTTCTGTGGCATTTTGAAGCTGAACAGTTACACTGTTTTGGAAGCTGAGCCCTTCCCTCACAGAGAGCTCATGAAGGGCGACTGGTCCACGTGTGTGCTGAGCTCAAAGGCACTCCTGTCTTGGTTTTGCAGCTTTGGTCATTTCTAATTTTCTCTCTGAATCTAGTCTCTTTTTTTTGCAACAGTATACCTTTGAGTGAAGAAAACACTCACCAGAACTTAGCTTGTGATGCTGACCACATTTGAAAGGGCAGGCATGTTGCGGTGTCCTCAGCAGCCCAGGACACTCATACCTTTGAGACCCTGGCTTGTCGGCAGCACAGAGAGGACACAGAGCAGGAGAGGTTCACGGTCACGTGCAATGTTCTGCGCCCAAGTTCGTGTTGTCACCTTTTGAAAAGCATAGATGACTTCTTTTTGAAAGTAAGCATATATAGAACATTCATTTGTTGGGTTTTCTTTATGTTTTTAAATGTTTTATCAGAGATTATGGTTTTTTAAACGATTGATTGATTGATTGATTTTCTGACAGAGAGAGATCACAAGTCAGCAGAGAGGCAGGCAGAGAGAGAGGGGGAAGCAGGCTCCCTGCTGAGCAGAGAGCCCGATGCGGGGCTCGATCCCAGGACCCTGAGATCATGACCAGAGCTGAAGGTAGAGGCTTTAAACCCATTGAGCCACCCAGGCGCCCCCAGAGATTATGTTTTAATCAAAGATTCAATCTATGAATCTTTAAAAAAGATCATTCCCTCCCCTTAAAAATCAGCTTAGTTATGGGAAATACAGAATAACTCATCTCCAGTCACAGGGAATAACTCTGCCTTGAACTATAAAAGAGACAAAGGAGATTTTCCTTTTCTGATACTGAATACTTCAGTAACTCCTTACTTGACTTTCCTCATTCCCCTGAGGCATCTCTGGTTTATTTTAAGGAGAGGAGGGGACTAATATTTGAGACATTTATAGCTTCTGTTGTTCTAGGCCAACCAGAGAGTCATGTAGACTAACGCTTACTTCTGCCTTTATTTACACACACACACACACACACACACAAACATAAAATATCAACATTTTGAGAGATGAGCAGAGGAAGAAGAGCTTAGAAAAGTGGGTGGAAATGGGCAGAAGAGTCAATGAGGTCTCAGTAATTCTCAGCATGAAAAACAGGAAAGGTGAGAGGGGATGGTGGAAGAGAGGTCATGGCAAAGGAGGAGAAATAGGAGAGATGGAAAGAGAGCCGGAGAGATGAAAAAAGAAATACGGGAAAGCAAATTAGATAAGCGCTTGGTCTGATTTCGAGTCATTGATACAACTTACACAAGGCCGTTCCCTCAGGTGGGGCTCAGGGCTCTCTCCCCTCATGCACCTGGGAATGCAGGTCAGCCATATTATAGTCTCTCACTGTGCTGTGAGAGAATCTTCATGAGGACACCTTGTGCATTTTCTTCATTGCTTTAATGACTGTTAGGGAGTACAGGGTTTCTTTTGGGGGCAATGAAAATTTTCTGGAATTAGGGGTACAACTTTGTGAATACATAACATCTATTGAGTTGTACACTTAAAAGTCAATAAAATAGGGGTGCCTGGGGGGCTCAGTGGGTTAAAGCCTCTGCCTTCGGCTCAGGTCAGGGTCTCAGAGTCCTGGAATCGAGCCTTGCATCGGGCTCTCTGCTCACCAGGGAGCCTGCTTCCCTATCTGCCTGCCTCTCTGCCTGCTTCTCTGCCTACTTGTGATCTCTGTCAAATAAATAAATAAAATCTTTTTTTAAAAAAAGTCAATAAAATAAGGAAAATAAGATTCAAGCCATACTTCTGCTCTTCTTTTCTAACATTGCTTTCCTCGGTAATGGGAAGTGAGGTAGCCTCTCTTCTCTTCCCAGTTAAAAGAAAACTCATGCTGAAGCATTGGTTCTTTGACCTGGACAAACAAAAAAGCATCAGTTGTGGTAGGTATTTGTTGCTCAAGTCTGACTTCTGGAATTTTATTCTCTTCGCCCACGGAAATGGGGGCTATTCGATGTAGTTATGCAAATGGTGAGCACAGAGTAGGTTTAATGTTTTCACTGCATTAAGAGCCAATTCTGATATAAGAAATCATAATAAGCCTGCAATTTTCTAAATAAGTGGTCAAAGTCAGCTGAGCGTCTATTAGTTGTTTATTTAAATAGAAATAATCTCCGTGTTAATCCTGGCACTGCCATATGATGAAGGGAGAGAATGCTCTTTCCTGAATTACCTTCCATAAGGACATGATTCACACAAGTTCTACCTAAAGCTGGTGCCCAATAATTTCTGATCAAGCTGATGGCAGCTAGGCTGTCCACTTTGTGCCTTAGTTTCTCTATAAATAGCATATATATCATGTGTCTACCTCCTTTTTTTGGAGAAGAATTGTGAGGACAGTTCAGAATACAGCCAGAATCTTATCCTTCTTTGTTTATTGGTTTTTAAATGTATAACTCTTGGGGAGCCTGGGTGGCTCAATTGGTTAAGAAATTGCCTTAGGCTCTGGTCATGATCCTGGGGTCCTGGGATTGAGTCCCACATCAGGCTCCCAGCTCAGAGGGGAGTTTGCTTCTCCTCCGGACCCTGTCCCTTCTCCTGCTCTCGCGCGCTGTCTTCTCTCTCTCTTAAATAAACAAAATCTTTTTTAAAAAAATGTATAACTCTTTAGATTTTAGTATATTTTAGTATATTCACAAAATTTTGCCATTATTAAATTCTAGAACATTTTCATCACCCTCCTCCAAAAACCCTGTATCCAATAGTAGTCATTCCCCATTTCCCACTTGCCCAGCCTCTGGAAACCACTAATCTGCTTTCTGTCTCTATGGATTTGTGAATTCTGGACATTTCCTAGAAATAGAATCATATAGTAGATGGCCTTTTGTGTCTGGCTTCTTTCACTTAGCAGAGTGTATTCAAGATTCATTCATGTGTTAGCATTTATTAGTATTTCATTCCCTTTAAATGCAAATCAAAACCACAATGAGATTTCACCTCACACCTATTAGAATGACTAAACTCAAAACCATAAGAAACAAGTGTTGACAAGGATGCAGATAAAAAGGAGCCCTTGCACACTGGAATTTGGTGGGAATGCAAAGTGGTGCAGCCACTCTGGAAAACAGTATGGAGGTTCCTCAAAAAGTTAAAAATAGAACGACCCTACAATCCAGTAATTCCACTACTGGGTGTTTACCCAAAGAACACAAAACACTGATTCAAAATGATGTATACCTTCCTGTGTTTATTGCAGCATTATTTACAATAGCCAGATTATGGAAGCAGCCCAAGTATCCATCCACAGATTGATAAAGAAAAGCGATGTATGTACAAAACTGAATATTATTCAGCCATAGAAAAGAATGAAATTTTGTCATTTGCAACAACATGAATGGACCCAGAAGGTATAATGCTAAGTGAAATAAGTCAGACAAAAACAAATACCACATGATTTCACCCATAAGTGGAATTTAAGGAAAAAAAGAAAGAAAGAAAAAAAGAGGCAAGCCAAAATATAGACTCAAAGCTATAGAGAACAAACTGATGGTCGTAGAGGGGAGGGGGGACGGGAGAATGGGTGAAATAGGTGAAGGGGATTAAGAGTTCACTTATCATGATAAGCACTAGTAATACATGGAACTGTTGAATCAGTATATTGTACACCTGAAACTAATATAATACCGTATGTTGACTGCACTGGAATTTACAAAAAAATACTTCATTCCTTTTTGGAGCTACTATTCTATTATACTGATATGCAACATTTTGTTTACCCATTCATCAGTTGATGGATATTTGGGTTTTTCCACTTTTCAGCTATCGTGAGTAATACTGCTATGAACATTCACATACTAGTTTTTATATGAACATACAGTTTAAATTCTCTTGGCTATACAAGTAGGAGTAGAATTGCTGGATCATATGGTTGCTCTATGTTTAACTTTTTGAGGAGCTGCCAAACTGTTTTCCAAACACGCTGTAGGATTTTAATTTCTACCAGCAACGTATGAGGGTTCCATTTCCTTGCATCCTTTTCAACACTAGTTTTTGTCTATCTTTTTGATAGTCATCCTAGTGGGTATGATGTAGTATCTCACTGTGGTTTTAATTTGCATTTCCTTATAGACACATGGTGTTGAACATCTTTTCATGTGCTTATTGGTCATTTGGAGATCTCTTTTGGCTCAGTGTCTTTTCAGATTTTTGCCCATTTTTAAATTGTGTTTTTCTTAATGTTTGTATAGGGTGTCTTTTTTTTTTTAAGATTTTATTTTTTTGAGAGAGAGAGCACATGCACAAGCAGGGGGAGGGGCACAGGGAGAGGGATAAGCAGGGTCCTCACTGAGCATGGAGCCCTGATATGGGGCTCAATCCCAGGACCCTAAGATCTTGACCTGAGTTGGTCAGACACTTAACCGATTGAGCCACCCATGTGCCCAAAGATTTAAATGGTAATTTCAAATGAATTTCCAGAGCCTGAGTTGTGGACAAATATGAGTGGGAAAATCCTAGGGACCACAGTCTGGGGGGAGCCCCCACATTTTGGTGGTTTTTATCTCCAGGAACCCTATCAGGTTTTTACTTTGAAAGTGTGAATGTGAATGGTCTAAATGCACCAATTAAAGATACAGATGGTCAATTTGGATTAAAAATAATAAGACCTAACTGTAAGAAACCTATTTTATATGTAAACACCCAGATAGATTGTAAGTAAAGGATGGAGGAAGCTATACCATGCTAACGTTAATCAAAGAAAGCTGGAGTATATCTACATTCATTTCAGGCAAAGCCAATTTATGAGCAAGGAAGGTTATCAAGAATGAAATGGGGCATTACATATATGATAAAGGGTTTAATTCTCCAAGAGGACATAACAACCCTAAACATATATGCACCTAATAATGAGCATTAAAACACAGGAGTCAAAAATTGATAGAACCGAGGGATGTCTGGGTGACTCAGTGGGTTAAGCATCTGCCTTCTGCTTGGGTCATAATCCCAGGGTTCCGGGATAGAGTCCTACATTGGGTTCCTTGCTCAGTGGGGAACCTGCTTTTCCCTCTGCCTGCTTCTCTCTCTCTCTCTCTCTCTCTCTCTCTCTCTCTCCATATGGCAAATATGTAAAAATTTAATAACAACAATAACAAAACTTGATAGAACTGAAAAGAACATTAGGCAAATCCACTATTACAGTTGAAGACGTCATTGCCTCTCCGTTAGTAACTGATATATCAAGTAAGCAGTAAATCAGTAAGGATAAAGATAACCTAAGCAGAGCTATCAGTCAACTGATCTAATTGACATATATAGCATACTTCATCCAACATCAGCAGAATGCATATTCTTCTCGATCTTACATGGATTATTCACCAAGATAGACCACGTTTGCAGTCATAAAACAAACCTTAATAAATTCAGAAGTACAGAAATCATACAAATAATATTCCCAGATAATAATGAAATTAATAGAAATTAATAAATAAATATAGATGGATCCCCCAAATACCTGGATTTTAAACAACACACTTCTAAATAATCCATGATTCAAAGAAATCTAAAAAATATTTTTAATTCTACTTGAAAGAAACCACAAAGGAAAAGATTGAAAAAGTTGACCACACAAACAACAGAAACAATAAAAGCTTTGATTGTCAAAAACCTTACAGAGAAAATGGAAAAAAACCCCAGCAAGCTGAGAAAAATATCCACAGCAAATATAAATAGAACAATCAGATTTTTCAAAATCACTCAGACCTCAATAGATAAATAGCATGAAATGCCAGTTCACAAAAGGGCAAATTCAAGAGTCTAATGAGCATAATAAAACGTTTAATTTTACTAGAAATAAAAGAAATATAATTTTCCTGTTAAATTATCAAATATTTAAAAATTATACTAGTCTATTGAGCTAGACATTTGAGATTAGTGCACTTTACTGAATCTATTGAAATCAATTAAAAAATTCTATGCAATGTCGACAGGACTTTGGTAATAAAGGCACTTTTATACTTTGCTAGTGATAAATTATTGCAAATTTTCTAGAAAACAATATGGCTAGTGATCAAGAGCATTAACAATGTTCATTTACTTTAACCCAGAATTTCTACTTCTAAAATATAACAAAATTTACACACAAAGCCATCCTTTATATGAGTGAAAATTGGGAGCACAAAAATCCACAATACATTAATGCTTACATATATTATGATAAATTTAGTAAGATTTTAGAAAGCTATCAAATATTGGTGTAACAAGACAAGTTTTTAATGATAGAATGTTTTGGGACTGAACAATATACAAAGTTATAAATGTAGTGTAAACACAATTTTATATAAAAATGCAGAGCAAAAGAAAATAAGGAATTATGGCAAAGTAATTATTGCTACAGTATTGCCTCTAGCTATCAGAGTTATGGGTCATTTTTTGGTCATTTTTTTTTACTTCTTTATAATATTTTGGCACATTGCATATTTTCTAAGTGAGTATTCAGTGCTTCAATAATCAATACCAAAGGGGCACCTGTGTGGCTAGGTTGGTTAAGTGTCTGCCTTCAGCTCAGGTCATGATCCCAGGGTCCTGGGATCGAGCCCCATGTTGGGCTCCCTGCTCAGGAGGGAGTCTGCTTTTCCCTCTCCCTCTGTCCCTCTCCACCACTCATGCTCTCTCTCTCCCTCTGTCTCAAATACATACATACATACACTCTTAAAGAAAAATAATACTAAAAAGAGTAAATAAAAAATGAACTATGTGCTCGCTTCAGCAGCACATATACTAAAAATGAACTCCAAGTTTCTGGAGTCCTATGTTTCCTGTTACTCCTCCTGCTGAGTTCTAAAGCATCTTCCAAGGTAAAGGTCAAAAGCCACCTCTTCTGTGAAACCCTTCTTGACCCTCACAGCCAGTCATGCATTCCTCTGTGTTTGCCAACTCTTTCCAGGTAGCTCTCTCCCCTGTTGCTCCCTCAAGACCGAGGAGTCAGAGTCATGTTTTGTCATCCTGTCTCCCTGGTACCCAGGACAGCACCTGGTACAAAATAGATATTTAATTAATCTTGATTGTGATTATTGTCTGGATCGGCTCATCATCCCCTTGATCTTCTTGCTGGAGATTCCTATCCTTGCCCAGCTGGTAATCCTGAGAAACCAGGAAGCCATGAGGGCGGAGACATTTCTCAGCCCCATCAAAGACTGACTTTCATTTTCCTGCTCCTGGCCACATGATTAGAAGTTGGATCCAAGACGTGAGTATCATTTTTGTCCTTGGCAGAAGAAACAGCATCATGTTCTGAAACAGAATGAGTAGCTTGTGGTTATTTCTGCCACAGCTGAACTCTGATCTTTCTTTTCTGTACCAAATGGATTAGACTGCCCTAAGGAAAACCAGTTGGAAACTTCTATGTGAAAACCTCTTCACATCTTGGGTCTCTTCTCTAGCTCCCTTAAGATCTAGTCCCAAGAGTAGCCTTTCTTGATTCTTGATTCTTGATTCTAGATTCTTGATTCAGGTCTGTATGAGCAGATGAGCATAAATGTTCTTCCTCCACGAATGTGTAGGAAGGAACTTTCCCACATACCTTATACGAATGAGGTAGTTATAAAATACATTAGTCATTCATTATGGCAAAAAGAGCCCAAACTTGGGTGATGCTCAAGGCTGCTTTTCCTTCAACAAATGAAAAGCAGGTTAAAAGAAAAGTCTATGCATCTTTGGCTTTTCGTGCCCAGCGCAGCCATGGCTCATGGTCCCAAGAAGCATCTCCAGAATGCAGCAGCTCCAAAGCATTGTGCGCTGGATAAACTGACTGGTGTGTTTGTCCCTCTTCCATTCACCGATCCCCATAAACAGAGAGAAGGCCTCTTTCTTATCATTTTCCTAAGGAACAGACTTAAGTATGCCCTAATAGGAGATGAAGTAAAGGAGATCTGTATGCAGTGTTTTATTGAGATCAATGGCAAGGTCTGAACTGATGTAACCTACCCTGCTGGGCTGATGGATGTCATCAGCATCGACAAGACTGGAAAGAGTTTTCATCTGCTCTATGGCACCAAGGGTCACTTTGCTGTTGATCGGATGACACCTGAGGAGGCCACGTCTAACTTGTGCAAAGTGAGAAAGATCTTCGTGGGGACAAAAGAAATCCCTCATCCGGGGACCCACGATGTTCGCACATTCTGCTCTCCTGACCCCTCATCAAAATGCGTGACACCCCATTCAGATTGATTTGGAGACTGGAGAGATTGCTGATTTCATCAAGTTTGACACTGGTAATCTGTGTATATGGTGACTGGGGGTGCTAACCTGGGAAGAATCGGAGTGATCACCCACAGACAGAGACATCCCAGTTCTTTTGATGCAGTTCACGTGAAGGATGCCAATGGCAAGAGCTTTGCCACCTGGCTCTCCAACATTTGTGTTACTGGCAAAGGCAACGAACCATGGATTTCTCTTCCCTGTGGAAAGTGTACCTGCTTCACCATTGATGAAAAGAGACAAGAGACTGGTGGCCAAACAGAGCAGTGGATAAAATGGTCTCTAGGTGATGTGATTGGAAGTCTTTATACTTAATTAAAGATAATACAGCATGAATAAAAAGGTATATGCATCACTGAATGACATGAGACCAAAGTGAATGACCTTAAATCCAAAGAAATGAGCTCTTATTCTGCACGTATATCCAGAACAATGCCAGTGGTTCTTTTTTCCCTGTGGTAGTTAATGTGTCGACTTGACTAGACCACGGGACTCAGATATTTGGTCGAACATTTTTCTAGATGTTTCTTTTAGTGAGATTAACATTTAAATCAGTAGAGTTTAGGTCTTAATAGAAAAAGACTTACTTCCCCAAGCAAGAAAGAATTCTGCCAGCGACTGCCTTTGGATTCAAATTGCAATTCCTTCCAGAGTCTCCAGACTGCTGGCTTAGCCTGCAGATTTTGGACTTGCCAAACCTCCAAATCATGTGAGTCAATTCCTTAAAATAAATCTCAATCTCTCTCTCTCTCTCACCTTTTCCCTCTCCCTTCAATCTCAATCTTTACATTCTGTTGCTTTTGTTTCTCTGGAGAACTCTGACTATTATGTCTTGTTCTAGCTGAATTGTTAGATCAAGTGATGCCCCTGTTATCATGGAATTGTTAGATCAAGTGATGCATGTTATCATTGGAAAATAAATCTAGTAAAGCTATATAAAACCATTTAGAGCTGTGGGTGAAAAGAGAGCACAATCCTTAATTATTAGCAAGGACATCTACCTCTTCAGGATTATGAAGCATTTTATTGTTAACCTTCTTTTTGAAGATGAAACCACCTTAATAGTGGGTAGAGCTGTGATTTTGCTTGGATCTTCGAGCACAGGGGGATGGGCAATGCTGAATATCCCCAGTCTTTCTTTAATTCCTTGGTAATGAAGAGTAGGCAGATAAAGCACCATCTAAGTCCCGGCAAGCCACTAAGTACTAGGGATCGATTCCATATTAGTTTCCAGTGGTTGTTTTAACAGATTACCACGAGTTATTTATTTTTATTTATTTTTTAAAGATTTATTTATTTATTTGAGAGAGAGGGACGGGACAAGAGAGAGGGAGAGAAAGGCTTAAGCAGATTCCCCATGCTGAGGGTTGACCCCCCACGGGGTTTGATCTTATGACCCTGTGATCATGACCTGGGTCGAAACCAAGAACCAGACGCTAACAGACTGTGCCCTCCGGGCACCCCACCACGAGCTGTTCAAAACAACAGGAATCTTTTCTCTTACCATTCTTGAGGCAAATGGGCCAGCAGGCCAACACCAGTTTCACTAAGGCTAACTGAAGGTGTCGGTAGCCCATGTTCCCTCTGGAAGCAAGAGGGGACCATTGATTCTTGCTTCTTCTGGTGGCTGCCTGACTTCCTCGTCTTGTGGCTGCATTCCTCCACCTCCCGGCCTTCTTGGCCACATTAGTTTTCATTTCTCTTTAGCTGCCTCTAATCTGAAACAGTTTTTTAAATCTTCCCTTGACATCTTAACCTTGAGAATTGTGAAGATCATAGACCAGTCATTTTATAGGAGATCCTTTGATTTGGGTCTGTCTGAGGCGTCCCCATGAGCAGGCTTGGGTTCTGTTTCTTTGGCAGGGCTGCCATGGACGTGATACCGTGGCTCCTGGCAGTCTCAGCGCACGCGTTTTCCTCAGCTTCGTCACTCGTCATGTTCACTTGCATCACTTGATTTCAAAGTGTTTGCTAGCCGCCTCCAGTGTCCATTTACTGTGTTTTTCTTTGTAATTAGTGAATATTTTGAATATTCTGTTCCTCATCAAACCTTCAATTTCTCCATTTATCTAAATATTTATATATTTATACAATAGATTCCACCGTTGTTTCATGCGTTTTAATTCTTACTCTCATTATTTATTTCGATGCTCTGACTCAGAGTTAGCCAGTGGGAGCCTCTTCAGACTGGCTTCTGTTTCCTTTTGACATGTGCCCATTTTTTTTTTTTTTGAGCACTTCCTTAGTTATGGCTGAATAAGACGTTCTAAGCTCATCATTTACTTTTTCTGTTTGACCTCTGGAATTAGCTATTTTCCCAAGGATCCCTGATTCCTTTAGTGGAGAATGATTATCTATCTATTTATCTATTTATTTATTCATAAAAGATTTTATTTGTTTATTTAGGGAGCAAGCGCACATGTGTGTGCACAAGTGGGGGGAGGGGCAGAAGGAGAGGAAGAGAGAGAATCTCAAGCAGACTCTGTACTAAGCACAGAGCCCAGTGCAGGGCTTAATCTCAGGACCTGAGATCAGGACTTGAGTCGAAATCAAGAGTTGGACACTAATCGACTAGCACCTCCCCGCCTCTGCCGCCGGTGCTCCAAGTGGAGAATGATACTTAGAATGAAGACCTGGGTGTTAGGTGTGGTCATTTCTATTGGATAGTTGCTACTCCTTCATCCTTACAGGGAATAGTCAGGAAATTTATAGATACACACACACTTACAATTATATTTGTTTATCTCCATATATTGAAAACTATGAGTTCATGTGAATATCTTCCATGCTAATCCAACAATAGAGGGTTCGTTATAATTTTCTCCCTTTCCATATTTGTAACTCCCTTCCCTGATAATGAGATACCCGATTCCCATCGTCCATAGTATATTTACTTATTTCATCTTCTCACCCTGCTCATTCTCCGACACCCTGCTCTGGGCCACCACATCCCTTCATGTCTTCACGAACCGCTCTCTTCCATGGCCCCTCATAATGGCTTTCGGACTAAATTGTTCAGAACGGAAAGGGAAGGGAAAGAGAACAATTGTGTTCAGCTAGTTTTTATTGAATGTGTACTAAAGGCAAAAGATAATGCTGGGTGCTATTTGGGATATAGAAAAAAACGAGGTGCTTTGGAGTTTATAGACTTAGCAGACCCCTGAGCTAGGGTATACAGCAATAACAAATGAGTCCCAAAGCTCCGGGGGTTAAAACCGCAATGGCTTATTTCTCACTCCCGTTTTATGTCCTTTGTGTCTCTGTTCTGTGTTATCTTCGTTTCAGGACCCAGGCTGAAGGAACCAGGCATTTTTAGGATGCGCTGATCTGGGGATGATCTCGCAGTAGGGGAAAGGATGAGAGGAAAGAACAGGGTGGTGTGGGAGTCGAATACAAAGGAATGAATGTGCTGTCCCCTCTTGGTCGTGCTGGGTCTTAAAGCTTCTGACTGGAGTAGCCTATGTCACTTGCGCTCATACTTCGCTGGTCGATGCAAGTTACAAGACCAAACTTGACACGACTGCAATGAAGAGGCACAATCCTTCTAAGAGAGAGGAAGTGAATATTTGGGGAAAATAATGCATTAAACCGCTTAGAGCTGTGAGGAAACAGTACACACCTAACTAGCGGGCACGGTGTGAGAAGGGAAGATGTGTAGTCCATTTAATCCTGCTTTGCACTGAGACGAGTAGGAAAAATATGACAAACTGAAAGGTGTGATCCCTTCTGTGGTCTTAGAGAGAGAAAGATTTCAGGTGAAAGCGAGAAATAGATAAAAGTGACAATAAGGATTCTTGCCTGGGAGGGACAAACGGGAAGTAAGGAAAACAGCACATTCTTTAAGACCTGGGGAAGGAACATAATATAACATGTAACATTTCTGAGGAAGCAGATATTTGGGTTAAGAATTAAAATTTGCACTCTCCTTTCACCCACAGCCATATGGGGTTTTCTAGAGCTTTATCAGATTCATTTCCCAACAGCGGAACTCCATGGGGCTATCTCTTAGACCTACGACTCATTTGCAATAAGGGAAGAAGAACCACCATCACTGAACTGGATATACAGACAGAATGAGAATTATATTTTGAATTTTCCCCAGTGTAGTGATTGAAAATAGTATCTCCTTGTGATTTTCATACTTCACTTATTATGAGTGAGGATGAGCAACTCTTAAGTTTTGTGTCCCTGTTTCCATTTTATAGGGCTGTTTTTATTAATATTCTATGTCTATTTTTCTACTGGGTTTTAGGTCTTTTTCTAGTGATTACTAGGAAAGGTGGAGAAGGGTTTTGTGGGTCAGGGCTGAGATGAGGAATTCCGCCAGAGCTGTGCCAGGTGTGAGGGATAGATGGGATGCAGTCCTTGGACTGGGTCTCCTCTAGATTATCGCAGGTGAAAAGACTCACCTGTTTCAAGTATTTAGAAAACAGCCACGAGTTCAAGAGGTGGGGCTTAAGGTTCGTGGTGCGCTTTGGCAGAAGCACAGCCCCATTTGGGCAAAGAGAAGTTCTTAGTGTCTTTGGTCGGGCTCCCTCAAACCAGACTCTGAGGTGGGATTTCCTTTCCAACTGATTATTTTTCCCCCGAGCCCTCTCAGGAGAAGACGAGTGTGAGAACCGGGACAGGTTAAAGGAGGAAAACTAAGCAAGAATGCAGTCTCCTCGGGAGATCAGCTTCAGCTTGGCCCCACGGGGAGCTACAGAGCCTGAACCTCGTCCCAGAGACGGTCAGCCCTTCCTAGAGAGAAGCAGCTTGCCACTTATGCTCCATGCCAGTAAGTGACTCGCCTGGGGTCGGGGTAGGGAGGAGCATAGGTTCCCGGTCAAGATGGCTGCAGTTTGGTGGAGGGCCGTCCTCTCAAGAAGGGAGCAACCGAGAGTTGTCAGCGGCTACCACTTTCAGCAGCTGAGAGACAGGGGCACCTGCCTCGGATAGGCATCTGGGCAGGGCACCGACAGCTCCCATTGCATTTAGCAGGACCTGGGGTCCCCCCTCCCACAATTCTGCAGTATCTGCCAGTGTCTAGCTCCCAATGTGCACTTGAATGTCCCCTGAAAGTGTCCCCCATAGCAAGTGGAAAAGCCTTCAGTGGAAGCTCATGGACACAGCCCAGAAACCTAATTGTGAAACTCATGAATCAGTCTGGCTTGTCATGGCATTGCCTAGGAACATCATTTGTTATCTTGAGCAAGACACTCTGCTGGGACTCAAGTGTTAGTTTATGAACATTTTGATTATTCTGGAGTCCCAGCTGTAAAACGCCAGAAGCTTGACTCTGCAAATATGTCACTTAGTTACAGGTGATAATGGCCCCACTGATGGTGGCAGAGGTTAGCCCAAGCAAATATTTATAATTGACAATGAATGTGTGAGCAGGATGCTAATGAATGGCTGTGCTGATTGCTTTCCCCTGCCACAAACATTGGCTCGTGTTTGGTTTAACTGTCAAACTGACACTGTAGATTAGCAACGACAGAATGCTGGCGAAGATCCATAGGAGGGAGGAATATTAAGAAAATTAGCAAATTGTGTAACTTTCGATACTTCTAGTTCTAAATATAAATTGTTTGTGGGTGTTCGCAGGAGGTTATGGCTTAATTACAGGCCTAAAAGAAAAGCAATTAGATTTACAAGTAGGTTTGGATTTTTGAAATCTTTCTGTTTAGCACAGGAAGCCAAGAGGGTGACATCTTGTTGGATTCAGGTAGATATATTTGAATTTAGATGTATACATAAAACACTTTGCTCTTTCCAGTCATTTCCTGTTATAAACGTTAGTGTTGAGTTTTTTATTCTGACATGTGATGTGTTTTTATATATGCTTGCATATATTGGTTTGGCTTGTCAACAACATTGTTCTATGTATTCATGGCGATCTTAGCTGATGGTCTTATCGTTCATGAAGGCGACCACTCTTCTCAGCAGAGTTATGTTGGTGGCTTTATGCGTTGATATTTTTCATGGCTGAACCTATAAGCTGCTAAGTGTGCCTTTCAACGTCATATATTAGCTTTTGCTGACAGGACCCCGAATGCTGAGGTGTGGGGGTGTGCCTTCCAGGCAGGAGGGTCTCTCACAGTTATGGCGGACAGAATGTGAGCTCATGGGTGCCTTGGTGGACACTTTGTCTTCCAGTGACATCTCGACCTGCTTATTTTGTGGGCTGTCTCATTGCCTATCAGGGAGTCACAAAGCAGACCGTGAATGCCAGGACAGCAGACGTGGTGACCTAATGTGCCTGAAGCGTCTTGGAAAGAGTGACTCTGTGGGCTGTTGTTTTTCCAATAAATCTGCCATGGCCCCGTTTGGGCCTCCTTCACCTCAGCCGTAGGACTTTTCTTTAAGGCATGTAAAATCTCCCTTGTCAAGAGTGAAAAGAGGGGGGAACCTGGGTGGCTCAGTCAGTTAGGCTTCTGCCTTCAGTTCAGGTTGATTGAGCCCCGCCTTGGGCTTCCAGCTCAGCGGGAAGCCTGCTTCTCCTTCTCTGTCTCCCTGCCTCTCTGCCTGCTTCTATTGTCTCTCTCTGTCAAATAAATATATTATATCTTAGAAACAAAAACGAGTGAGAAGAGAGCACAGGGAACCAGCAGGTGTGTCCACTGATGGGGTAAAGTGGGCTTTTGGTCACAGCTTGTCCTAGAAGATTGCAGTACAGGGATGGGTGTACCTTGCTGTTTTGAATCTCTGACACGACAGTGCAGCTTTGCTTTGAGATAAAGGGCGCTGCCTCCTCCTTCAGTCACGGTGCAACTTTCTCCAGGCTGTCGGAATAGCAGCGCAGGTGAGAGTTCCCATCGTGGCAGCTCAAGGCTCGTTTACTGAGAACTTACTATATTCCAGGCACTGTGCTAAGGAAAACCCCTACCCTATCTTTTTTTTTTTTTTTAAGATTTTATTTAATTATTTGGCAGAGAGAAATCACAAGTAGGCAGAGAGGCAGGCAGAGGGAGAGGGGGAAGCAGGTTCCCTGCTGAGCAGAGAGCCCAATGCGGGGCTCAATCCCAGGACCCTGAGATCATGACCTGAGCCAAAAGCAGAGGCTTTAACCCACTGACCCACCCAGGTGCCCCACACCTACCCTATCTTATTGAGTCCTTCTATTCACCCAGTGCGGTCACGGAAGGTCCTAAGAGTGATTACTTTTATTATCCTTATTTTGCAATCAAGAAAACTGAAGCACGAGGAATTTAAATAGGTTTGTTGAGGTCATGCAGTTAGCAACAGGGGAGCTAGGCTTCCTACCCCAACATTCCTTAACCACTCGGTTACACTGTGTCCACGGCCAGTGTTTGCAGGTCCGGCGACAGCTTGACCTTGTGTGCTGGGTGTACCCCGCACAGGCCAGTGCCTGCTTTTATAGTTACCTAGACAGCTGTCCTGGATAGAGAAGCACTTACGAGTATGGCTTTTTAGTAATTTTTTAATCCTGGAGCACAAGGGTGGCTCACTCAGTTAAGTTTCTGCCTTCAGCGCAGGTCATGATTCTGGAGTCCCAGGATTGAGCCCCACGTTGTCTCTCTACTCAGTGGGGAGTCCACTTCTCCCTTTGTCCCTCACCCCCCTCGTGCTCTCTCTCTCAAATAAATGAATAAAATCTTTAAAAAAAATAATTTTTAATCCTAACCACTTGGATGGACGTATTTACTCAGGTGAGTTTCTCTGATCCCTTTAATCAAACAAAGATATCCTTGACTTGTCGCCACTGTCATTTGCTCTGCGAATTCAGGCCGATGCCAGATCATGTTGCCTTCACTTTCCTAGCTCCTTGAATCAGCTCGTAAACCCTTGCCACCAAGTCCTAGACAAGGCTGAGGTCAGGCCATTTCCTTCGACTTCTTGTCCCTACACCTTCCGGTAGGAGCCAGTGTCAAAATCCTTCCAGAACCATTCTCTCCATCTGTCACTGCACAAAGGCTGTTCCACTGGGTGGACACTCGGTGGTTACTCTCCACTGTGGGCACATCGAGGGCTGGCTTTTGCTTTCCTTCTCTTGATCACCTAAGAGCATGTTATTTCCTTCTTTCCACTGTCTGTCCTGCCCAGGCCCACTGCTCACCATTCCACCATCACCGCCCTATTCTGTCCGTGGTTCTCCGTGGTTCTCGACTACTGCAGTGACCTTTAGCTGGTCTTGCCGCTTCCACACTTATTCCGCTGTCTGAGTTATCTATTGCTGGACTAGCAAATGATCTCAGCACATAATGATGGAAAAATAACGAACATGTATTATTACCCTTTCCGTGGCTCAGGAAACCAAGAGCAGCTTCACTGGGTGCCCCTGGTTCAAAGATCCTTTGCAAAAGCTGCGATCCGCTTGTCATTTCAAGATTGGACTGGGGCAGAAGAATCTACTTCCAGGATCACTCCTGGGGCCGTCATAGGCTTCAGCTCCTCATGGGCTTTGGACTGCAGACCTTAGTTCCGTCTCACATCCCGTGGACTTTTTCATTAGGTGGTTCACAGTATTGGCAGCCAGCTTCCTCTAGAGGAAGTGACTTGAGAGAGAGAGGCAGAGAGGAAATGTAAGCGAGATTATTCAAGATGGAAGCCATAGTCTTGTTGTAGCCTAATCTCAGAAAAGGTAACACCCTGTCACTTCTATCATATTCATTATAAGGGAGTCAGTAAGTGCAACTTGTACTCAAGGGGAGAAAGGGAGGGGCAGGAACACCAGAAGGTGGGAATCAGTGGGGGTCATCTTAGAGTTGGGTTACTAGATCCCCTATCATCTATTTACTCTCTGTCCAGCAGCCAGAGATACAACTTTTTTAAAAAAATATTTTATTTATTTATTTACCTGACAGAGAGAGATCACAAGCAGGCAGAGAGGCAGTCAGAGGGAGAGGGGGAAGCAGGCCCCCCGGTGAGCAGAGAGCCCAACACAGGGCTCAATCCCAGGAACCCAAGATCATGACCTGAGACAAAGGCAGAGGCTTTAACCCACTGAGCCACCCAGGCGCCCCAGAGATACAATTTTTTAAAGATTTATTAAAAAAAAAAAGATTTATTTATTTATCTTAGGAGAGAAAGAGCACGTGTGGGGAGGGGAGGAGAATCTCAAGCAGACCCCATGCTGAGTGTGGAGCCAGACCCTGAGCCCATTCTCATGACCCTGAGATCACAACCTGAGCCAAAACCAAGAGTCGCATGCTTAACCAACTCTGCCACCCGGGTACCCCCCAAAGCATATAATTTTTAAAAACTTTTTATTTTGAGATAATTAAAGATCCCAAAAGTGTGATTTTAAAACATAAACCAGGGGCTCCTGGGTGGTGCATTCAGTTGAAACCTTTGAATGGCTTCCCAGAGTCCAAAGACCTTATCATGACCTACAGATTCCTTCAGGAACCTCAGCTTTTTTTTCTGACCCCTTTTCTTTCCTTCCACTCTCTCTTCACCTCCTTCATCCTTCCCATGTAGACCTCCACTGTTTCTGCCAAACCCACTCCTGCCTTGGGACCTTGAACTTGCT
>CM052800.1:72411097-72744310 GCA_028533885.1 Nasua narica | reverse complement strand
TTAGGCTTCTAGGCTTGAACATGGCCTTCGGGCTAGGAACCCGATAACAGCAAAAACTGTCCCAAGTAAGAGCTTGCCAGGAGTGGGCCAGTGACTCAAGCAGGGGCTCAGGAAGGGAGATACTAACAGTGAAGACCTGGCTGGTTCGGCTCAGAGAACATTAGCTGAAGGGTGCGGGGAAGCTACAGGGACTCAGGTAAGGAAGGAGCGAGTTCAGGCTGACACACTGCTTCAGTCCCCGTGTGCTCTCTTATTTCCCTCCTGCCAGTTGTAGTTTGCACATCAGCAACAACTGCCCCTCCTAGTCATTGGGGATTGTAAGTGCCTGTGCACACATCAGACATGTAATACTGGAACCCTCCACAGCTAAAATTATTGTCTCTGTGTGTAACTTGGATCTTGAATGAGATGAATTCAGTAGGCTATAATCAAGAAGCAGCTCTCTTTTTCACCTGCCACTGCCTATGAAGACACTTGGTCAGACCTCTGTTCAAAGCTTCTGGAATGCATCTAGAGCAGAGACAGTTCTTTGGACTCTCGTCACCTTACCTAATTCTCTCATCATTCATAATAGTCATTTAATAGTTTCTTTTGTGCATTCCAAATATTCATCATATCAAAGGAAAATAGTGGAGGTTGAAATTTTTTCTCTTTTACACTTTTTTTAAAGAAAGATTTTATTTATTTAAAAGAGGGAGAGACATGGGACGCCTGGGTGGCTCAGTTGGTTAAGCAACTGCCTTTGGCTCAGGTCATGATCCCAGCATCTTGGGATCGAGTCCCGCATCAGGCTCCTTGCTCTGCAGGGAGCCTGCTCCTCTCTCTGCTTCTGCCTGCCTCTCTGCCTGCTTGTGTTCTCTCTCTGTTAAATGAATAAATAAAATCTTTAAAAGAGGGAGAGACAGATAGCAACAGAGCTTGCAAGAGAGAGCACAAGCGGGGTGAGGGGCAGAGGGAAAAGCAGACTCCTCGCTCAGCAGGGAGCCCAATGTGGGGACTCGATCCCAGGACTCTGGGATCATGACTTGAGCTGAAGGCAGACGCTAAACTGATTGAGCCACCCAGGCACCCCTAACTTTTACACTTTTAATTTTGTTTTCTTTTCTAAGTCTGTTTTACTCCCATAAATAAGAATAGTGATAGTGGGTATTCTTGTCTTGTGATTTTTAAAAGCATGGCTGAGCGTGCCTGGGTGGCTTAGTCGGTTAAGCGTTTGCCTTCAGCTCAGGTCAAGATCCCAGGGTCCCGTGTCAGGCTCCCTGCTCCCCCGGAAGCTTGCTTCTCCCACTGTCCCTCCTCCCACTCATTCACCCAGTCTCTCCCTCCCTCTCTCAAATAAATAAAATCCTTAAAAACAATTTCAACAACATTAAAAAAAAATAATAAAAGCATGGTTGAGCCTGCAGAAAAATGCATGCTCTTGGGGTGCCTGGGTGGCTCAGTCATTAAGCGTCTGCCTTCAGCTCAGGTCATGATCCCAGGGTCCTGGGATCGAGCCCCGCGTTGGGCTCCCTGCTCAGCCCGGAGCCTACTTCTCTCTCTCCCACTCCCCCTGCTTGTGTTCCCCCTCTTGCTGTGTCTCTCTCTATCTAATAAATAAATACAATCTTTAAGAAAAGAAAAGAAAAATGCATACTCTTGTATAATGCAGCTGGAAACACACATTGTTCATATGTAGCAATGCCACTTCTAAGAATTTACTGACAGAGATTAATAAATAACAATGTATTATCAATTTCTTCTATAGTAGTAGTATTTGTAATGATGAAAACTCAGAAGCAATCTAAACGTTAACACTGAAGAAGGACTAAACAAATTACGGTATACCCCCATAGGATAAAATCAGGCTGTATTCTTTAATACACAGCAAAGCACTCTAAAACTTAGTGGCTTCAAACAATAAACATTTATGATCTCACACAATTTCTGTGGGTCAGGAGAAGCTTAACTGGATAGTTCTGCCTTAGGATATACTGTGAGGTTTCGTCAGGAGGTTGGCCAAGGGACAGCTGGGTGGCTCAGTTGGTTAAGCATCTACCTTTGGCTCAGGTCATGATCCTGGAGTCCCAGGATCAAGTCCCCCATCAGGCCCTCTGCTCAGTGGGGAATCTGCCTCTCCTTCTCCCTCTGTCTCTCCCCCTGCTTGTGCTCTCTCTCTCTCTCTCAAATAAATAAAATCTAAAAAAAAAAGACAGAGAGAGAGAGATTGGCCTGGCTGTGGTGGTCTGCAGCTTGCCTGGGGCTGCGACTGCTTCCACGGGTGGGGGAATGAATCGTCGGGGTCATTAGGGAGGCAGATTACTGCAGTTTGTGCCTGGCCCCCGGTGAATCCTGTCCCCCACACATGCAAAATACTCTCACCCTCTCATAAGATCCCCAAAGTTTTAGCCTCTTACAGCATTCTGCTCTGAGGCCAGAATCTCACCACCTAAACCAGGTCTGGGGGCCAGACGAAGCTCTTTGAGCGCAGTTTCTGCTGTATATCGTTCCAAATGCAGTTCAAGTGTAGCTCCCTTTGAACTGAGGGGCTGTGAATTAAAGAGAAAATGTCCCGGCCCCTCCCACTCCTGACATATGCTGGTGGGACAAGCACAGGATAAGACAGACGATAGTTTCATTCAAAAGAGGGGAGAACAGGGGCCACTGCTTCCCAGCAATTCTAAAATCCGGTCAGGCAATTGTTGGAAGTTCTTCAGTTCCAACTCTAGCCTGCTCTCTCCCAGGAGTGAGTCTCCGTGGCCCTTAGCTCTACCCTCTGATTCATTCTTCCTCTTCCACTAAAGGTAACCCATGTTTGGCAGCTGAGAGATAGTCTCAGCCTGCTTTCTGCCTACCAAAGTTTGGGAGTCTAAAGTCTCTTTTCATTTTGGGTGGTTTCCATCCCCTCGGTCTAATTGGTATCAATATTTCTGATAATTTTTTTTAAAAGACTTTGTACGTCACTTGCAGAAGTGTTGTAGGTGGGGTTCATTTCATTAGACAAAAGCATTGCATCTCTTCAAGGTAAGCCATTTTCTACCTCAGGTTTTTGTTGAAATTGCTGAGGGATAATACCCTTAAGTCTCTTAGAAGTCCTGGAGTTCTCTGAAGTACCCCCTTGGATTTTTCTTAATCATTACAATAAGATGTTACAAGTTACAGCCTCAGCTTCATTTGTAGACCATATTTTCTTGAAAAAGCCCTGGATTTGGTTTTTGCCTGGAAGCCATTTTACAATGTTAGCATTTTCTGTCATCCAGAAAAGTTCAGAAGCAGAAAGTCTTAATTCCTTTTTGTTTGATAGTTCTTCCTTTGGCTTATCTCTTCTCTCACATATTGTTACAAGCAGCAAGAAGAAATCAATTGCACTTTAAACACTCTGCCTGGAAATCTTCCTAGCTAGATCACTTAGTTTATTAGATGTATTTTCTTTTCTGTTTTTTAAATATTTTTTGCATGTCACAGTGTTGCTAATTTTCTGTCATATCTAACAAGAATCTCTCATTGTCTAGTTTCCAGTCATATTTTCCTCCAAGCTGTCACCAGCAGGGTCCTTGAAGGTCACCAGGCTTCTGCTAACATTCTCCTGAGTGCATTTTACGCTTTCACTTCTCAAAGTCTTTCCTTCCTGCAGTTCTGAAGCTGCTCCCCTGTTTTAGGTTTTTTCATATGGTGGTGCCCCACTTCTGGCACCAAACTTTAGATGTTTCAAACAGTAAATAGTTACTAACTCCCACAATTTCTGTGGGACAGGAAACCAAGAGCAGATTAGATTGGTGGTTCCGTTTCAGAGTCTCTCAGGAGATTACACTCAAGATGTCAGCCAGGGTTGCAATCGTCTAAGAACTTGACTAAGTGGGAGGATCTACTTCTGTGGTGGCAAACTCAAATAGCTGGCAAATTAGTGCTGGTTATTGGTAGAGGGCCTCAGTTCCTCTCTGTAGGAACGCCGGCGTTCTCCATGACCTGTCGGTCAGCTTTTCCTGTAGTTAATGATCCAAAAAAGAGCAAGGTGGGAGTTATAATGTCTTTCATCACATTTCTTTGGAAGTCACACTCTATTTCTGGAGTATCTTACTAGTTACTAAGATCAGCTCTATTCATTGTGAGAGGGTTCTTGCAGGGTCCTAAATAGCAGAAGGCAGTAACCATTAGGGGCCATCTTGGAGGCTGGCTGCCATAATGACAGATAAATAATTATGGCAGATACCTAGAATAATGTGTTTGAAAGGTCGTTAGTAATAGGTGAAAGAAAAGACTTAAAACGTTTACTTAATTCCGCATTATCCAAAAGTTAAAGATAACTTTTTATGCCATTGTCTGGGTGTGTCTATTCATGCGGAAAGATAGACCAGACAGAAAACAAAAATGTTAGCATTGCTTATTTCTAGGTGAGAGGATTGTGAATTTTAAAGTTTTCTTAAATTCTTCTTGTTTCCAAAATATAACAACACAGTATAGGTGAATAATTTTATAATTAACAAACTTATTAATTTTGAGGGCATAATTAAAGAATTTAAATTTGTCTTTATTTTCTATAAGATGCAAACAATATTTCCCTTTGGTTTAAAAATTGAAAATTATTATTTTTTTAAAGATTTTATTTATTTATTTGACAGAGAAAGAGAGCACAGGTAGGGGAGCGGCAGGGAGAGAGAGAGGGAGAAGCAGGCTCCCCACTGAGCAGGGAGCCCGACCCAGGACGCTGGGACCATGACCTGACGTGAAGGCAGATGCTTAATCGACTGAACCACCCAGGCGCCCCTGAAAAATAAAAATTCTATATCCTCCAAAAAAACTAATGATAATTTTAAATGGCAGGAACTGCTAATTCCTAATTTGGCAATTGACGATTTATCTCATTAAAAGGTAATCGTGCTGCCAAATTTTAAATTAATATTTGTACTAACACAGATGGAATATGTGTGCATGCATACATGAGTGTGTTCAGTGGGAAAAGGGGGAAGGACTCTTTTAAAGAACGTTCCTTTGAGTTATTGCTCAGAAAAATATTCGTTGGGTTATTTAATATTGAATACTAATTAACAAGTACAAACTTGTGTATTTTCTCTCTTATTTGAACACCTGCCTCCATAATTTCTCCTAAAAAGGTGAAATTTAAAGATGAAATATAAAGCATTCCCATAAGATTGTTTGAAATAGAAAGGCAAAGCAAAGTTTAATCAAGCTAGATGTGAAACTTCCAAAAATACACCAGGCTTGAGATCCTTTGAAACTCTTTCTGAAAATTAAGGCAAGAGTTATTTTCTTCCCTTTGGATGTGAGGATGCCCAGGTTCATAAACTCCCTGTTTAGGACATAGCTTAGGATCGGAGAAGTCTTTCCTAACCACCTCTCTATCTACTCAGATCAGAGCTACTGTGGATGTTCAGTTATGCAGTTTCACTGCACAAAGTTGCCCACTGAAGGCTGGTGGGGCTGAAATTCCAACTCACACAAATGTGCAGGCATCAGCCATGAAGGGAAACCTGGTTTGCCCCCTTCCCATTTCACAATGTCTACAGATGAGCTAGAGGGAGTTCTACCACCCCTTTGTATTATGAACCCTAGGAAAACAGGGATTTTGTCTGTTCTTTTGACTTTCCACCTGTTACTTTGTAATTATTGATAAGGGGAGGTCACTGTTGTGCACTTTGCTCTCTCATCTCTTGTAAGCTGACGTCAAGGATCATGTCCTGACTACTAACATAACAAATGGCAAACTTTAAGCATGGTAAATAAGCATTTAATTAAAACAAATGTTAGACATCAGAAAGTAAGGCCTCTAAGATGTTTATGCCTTTGTACTTTGTTATGGTTGTTACATATTTTTCCTATACCCAGATAAACCCAAAATAATTTTTTTAGTCATTTATCTTTCAATGTAATTAATAAAATGGAAAAATGATAGCCTTTTATATATACCAACATATTTACCTTTCTGGTGCTCTTCAGTACTTCCTATAGAGATCCGAGTTTCTATCTGATATCATTTCTATTTAGCCTAAAAAATTTCCCCTAGCATAGCATGTCGTGGTTTTCTCGGTAACTTTATTCACTTTTCATATACTTGACAATATCTGTTTCACCTTTATTTGGGGGGCATATTTTATATATGTATATATGTATGTATTTGAAAGAGAAAGAGTATGTGCACCCACAGGATGGGGAGGGGGTTGCAGAGAGAGAATCCCAAGCATGCTCCATGCCTAGTGTAGAGCCCAACTCAGGGCTCAATCTCATGACCCTGAGATCATGACCTGAGACTAAATCAAGACTTGGGTATTTAACCAACTAAGCCACCCAGGTGCCTGTGGGGTGTATTTTAGCTCTCTATATAATTTAAGATTGACATCCCCTCACCCCCCAGCACTTTAAGGATGACTTTCTATTGTCTTCTGGCCTCCATTGTTTCTGATGAGAAGTTAGATATAATTCTTATAGTTCTTCTTCTTTAACTTCATTTTTAATTTTTTTTCTAGTTGACTTAAATATTTTTTGTTTAATTTTCAGGCAGTGTAATTATAGTGGGCTAATAAGTGGTTTTCTTTGTATTTATTCTACTTTTGATTTGTTGAGGTGCTTTGCTTCATAAGTTGATTTTTTTAATAAAATGTGAAAAATATTTGGCTATTATTTCTCCTAATATTTTTTTTCTACTGTATGCTCTTTGTCCTCTTTATTTGAGATGTCAGCCACATGTATGTTAGATCATTTGACATTGTCTTATAAACCACTGAGGTGCTCTTTATTCTTTAAAAAAGCTTTTCCACTCTGTTATTCAGTTGGGATCCTTTCTGTTGATCTGTCTTCAAGTTCAATGACCCTTTTTTCTGTGACATCTATCACTGTTAAACACATCTAGTGAAATTTTCATTTCAGATGCTTTTCTAGAATTTCCATTTATTTTCTTTTTAGTATTTTCATTGCTCTGCTGAGACTCCCATCTGTTTCCTCATTATGTGTATCTCTTCATTTAATTCTTAAACATATTGATTGTTTTACAGTTCTCTGTTTAAGTCCAAGATTTGTGTCTTCTTGAGATCTGTTTGTTTTTTTTTTAAAGATTTTATTTATTTATTTGACAGAGGGAGAGAGATCACAAGTAGGCAGAGAGGCAGGCAGAGAGTGAGGGGGAAGCAGGCTCCCCCCTGAGCAGAGAGCCCAATGTGGGGCTCGATCCCAGGACCCCAAGATCATGACCTGAGCCAAAGGCAGAGGCTTTAACCCACTGAGCTACTCAGGCGCCCCTTGAGATCTGTTTTTATTGGCTAACTTTCCTTTTTATTATAGGTCATATTTTCTTCCTTTTTTTTTTGTATGTCTAAAATGTTTATATTGTATGCTAAACATTATGGGTGTTCCTTTGTAGGAAGTTTAAGTTATTTCCTTTTGAAAAGATTTGAGTTTTATTGTGGTAGGTAGGTGAATTACTGGAAGATCCTCTAAGTCCTTTCAAGCTTGATTTTAGGCTCTGTTAAGGTGTATCTACTCTGATATTTCCTAATTTCTAAGGTGTAGCCCTTTCTCTGGCACACGGTAATTATTCCTAAAATGTGGCCTTTCTGGGGGTCTCGCTGAAATTTCCAAGGTGCTAGTACGTTTCCCTCCTCTCAGGCTAGACCAGGACTCCAGTGTCTTCCAGGGATGTATGCCCATGGCAACCCTGTTCAGCTTAATCCCCAATTGCCGCCCCTGCTAGACTTCAAGAAGTCTCATGCTGCCCTTGCACAATTAAGAACCTAAGGCAAGGGCAACCCTCTCGTGTCCCCTCCCTCTTTGGGAGCTTTGTATTGTCACCTTGCCATTACTCAATAAACCTTGCTTTGCTGCCCACCAAAAAAAAAAAAAAAAAAAGAACCCAAGGCCAATGCCCATGAAAACTTTAATACTGCCCTGCTTCTGAGCAGCTCCCTCCTCTGTGGTACCGTGCCTGATGAATTCCAACCACATTGGCAGCTCTGCAAACTTAACCTCTGCCTCCTCAGCTCAGCAAGCCCACTTCTCTTGGTCTCCATCATCTTGCACTTTGGTTTGAAAGTACCCCTAGGCAAAAACAGGGGAGAAATTAATGCTGACTTTTAATGTGTTCCCTTATCTCACGGATCTCAGTTCTTTGCTGCCTCTTCACCCTGCCTGTAAAGAGTTGCCTCATATGTTTTGTCCAGTTTTATGGTTATCTATGAGTGGGAAGAGAAGTTTAGTATCAGTTAAGCCCCATGTTGGGTGTAGAAATTATTTAAATAAGTAAAACTTTAAAAACACAGTATACTTGTTTTCTGGAAGGAACAAGAAATTATGTGACAGGAATAAGTGATTCTTTTAGGTGTGTCAAGCCTCTTTCTGCTGTATTTTGAACAAAGCGGAGAAAGAAGGCAACAGGAATTTCCCAGTCATCTCTGTCAAGATGAGCTGTAATGTAAAAAAACCCCTTCACAATGAAAAAAAAAATCATGCATCCTGAGCTTCTTATATTTCTTCTGTCATAAATAACCTCCTACAAACTCATTCTACTCTGAAAAGTAGAATGTGTGGGGTAGAAGAACTCGACTTTATATCGGAAGATCCTGGTTCAAGTCACTGGTTTTTTTTGTTGTTGTTTTGTTTTAATTTTATTCATTCGTTTGACAGAGGAGAGAGATCACAAGTAGGCAGAGAGGCAGGCAGAGAGAGAGGGGGAAGCAGGCTCCCCGCTGAGCAGAGAGCCCGATGCGGGGCTTGATCCCAGGACCCCAAGATCATGACCTGAGCCGAAGGCAGAGGCCTTAAACCCCACTGAGCCACCCAGGTGCCCCCACTGTTTTGCCACTTACTGTTGCTGGGACCTTCAACTATTCTCTGAGTCATAATTTCCATTTGTAAGATGGAGAAAATAATATGCTCCCCATCAATGACACAAGGTGCTTGTGATGCTTAAAGCTATGTGAAAGATAATTTTGAAGATTTATATTTCAGATTCTATGTGTTAAATTTAAAAATCGAGTTTGTAGAGGCACCTGGGTGACTCAGTCAGTTAAGCATCTGCCGTCAGCTCAGGTCGTGATCGCAGGGTCCTGGGATCGAGCCCTGCATTGGGCTCCCTGATCAGCGGGGCACCTGCTTCTCCCTCTGCCCCTCCCCCTGCTCCTGCTCTCTCCCTCTCATTCTCTGTCAAATAAATAGCTTCTTTTAAAAAAATCGAGTTTTTAATGATATGTATCAAATTTGCTACAAAGATCAAAAGACTGGGCGCCTGGGTGGCTCAGTTGTTAAGCAACTGCCTTCGGCTCAGGTCATGATCCTGGAGTCCCTGGATCGAGTCCCGCATCGGGCTCCCTCCTCAGTGAGGAGGAGTCTGCTTCTCGATCTGACCTCTTCCTCTCTCTCATTCTCTCTCTCTCTCTCTCAAATACATAAATAAAATTAAAAAAAAATCTTTAAAAAAAAATCAAAAGACTAAATAAAAACGTGCCTAGCATATCGTGAAATACTGAATAGATTATTATTTGTGTCAGGTTAGCTATTGCTTTGTAACAAACCACTCCATACACTAATTGCGACTTGAAACAATTATTTCTCACAAGGCTGCAGGGTGACTGGTGGTTCTTCTGATCAGAGCTGGCTCATCTGGGCTCTCTCACATGGGTGGGGATCACCTGGCTGTCATTTAATTTATGATGGCCTCAGCTATCATGGTAGACTGTGGGTGGGTCTACTACTTGACTTTTACCCATCAACAGACTAGTTGTCATGATGATGAGAGAGCAAGACATGAGGTGGAAACGTGAGGATTTTTTGTAGCCCCTGCGTGCATCCATGTTACCACAACCCCATTGACCAAAGTGAGTCACATAAGGAGGCAGAAAGTCAGTGTGGAAGGTACTACCGAAGGAACATGGATATAGGAAGGCATGAGACACTGGTCCATTAGTGCAATCAATGTAGAACAGTACCCTTGATTATCATTATTATTTTCATCTAATTCTGCAAATAACTTACCAGGAAGTTACAGTAATAACCTTCTTCCACATTCACTTACTTTTAGGGCATGTCAGTCGTATTAGAGCAAAACAATCCAGGAATGACAGAGAACAGACTGTTCACTCTATTTTTTTTTTTAAGATTTTATTTATTTGAGAGGGAAAGAAAGTGAAATAGTGAGAGAGAGCACGAGCAGGGGGAGGGGCAGAGGAAGAAGCAGACTCCCCACTGAGCAGGGAGCCTGACACAGGCTTGATCCCAGGACCCTGAGATATGACCTCAGCCGAAGGCAGACACTTACCCAACTGAGCCACCCAGACGCTCCCGCTCTATTTTTTTTTTTAATTGTGTCTCATAATAAGAGATACGCACGGTAACTTAGCGAAGGGTGAAGCAAGCGTGTTTTGCTTTCTCTCTTCCACCTCCCTTCTCCACCTGACTCTCATTAGCAAGAGACCACTGCAGATAACAATTTAGGCTGGGATGTTTTGGAGGATTTTTCCTTTATTGTGTATTCCTAACATTCCCGTAACCACCGTGCTACATAGTTTTTTTTTTTTGCAAGCAGTAAGGGATTGAGGGAATTTCAAGAATGAGAGCATGATAAGGGAATTACAAGAAATGTGTACTGAAACATAGGAAGTAAGTAGAGATTAGAGAGAAATAAAAATGTTAAGAAGGATTTGTTAGCCAGTTTATAACAGGTTTGTGAACTCATGTGGAGTATGAAGCAAAACGGGGGTTCAAATATTTCAGCGTCCTTTTATTTTGTTTTCTTTTTCCCCATTGCTCACCTTTTGCATCAACTGTACTGGCAGGGCAGAAGGGGGCATTTCTTTTTCTTTTGGCTGCTACTTGCCTTTCCATCTTATGTTACTAAAGTGGAGTTCGGCACTACAGAAACAGATGGAAGGAAAGTTTCGGAAGAGATGAGATTTAGAAACCACAAACCTGTTAGGAAGCAGCCTTGTTTCCTCCTTCCCATGGGAACAAAAATTTGTTTGGAAATGGAGACAAACAGAAATCCATGACTTCTCTGTTTCTGCTGCCCTCTGTCTGTATCCAAGGAAATGGACTTCAGATCCTGCTTCCATTCCATGAAGAGGACACACCCCACCACTTCTTTTCAATGCCTTCCTTCCCCCTATTCATTTACCCATCTTGATCTTATCCCACACCGTTTAATTTCCTTTTTGGTCACTCTAGCATCTTTGATTCTCCTTAGACTCAGAGAATGTTATGACTGCAAAGTCCACAGAGATCATTTAGCCCAAACCAATTACATAATGCGAAAGCAGAAGCCTGGAGAAGGGATGTCAAGGCGATGATAGGCTAGAGCTCAGACTTGCAACTCCCAAACTAGGATGTTTTGTATCAACTTTGCTTTCTCCTTGTAGCATGTCCATTTCACTAAATAACAGATGTCTCACCAGCTGTTCAGGGCACGGACATCAAGCTGGCCCTCCATTCCTGGTCTGCACTCCCAGGCTTATGTGTCCCAACCCCTGTTTATTCCTTAGCCACAATCAGCCCTTCTTCTTCTTCTTCCTTTTTTTTTTTTAAAGATTTTATTTATTTATTTGACAGAGAGAGATATGACAAGTAGGCTGAGCGTCAGGCAGAGAGAGAGGAAGAAGCAGGCTCCCTGCTGAGCAGAGAGCCCCATATAGGGCTCGATCCCAGGACCCTGAGATCATGACCTGAGCTGAAGGCAGAGGCTCTTACCTGCTGAGCCACCCTGGTGCCCCCACAATCAGCCCTTCTTGTGTTAACTCCAAAACCTGCCTACCACCCCACCGTGAAATTCAGATATGTTTGAATCCTACTTGGGCCCTTAGTCAGACATGAGTTATAGTGCTCTGGAATACTACATCACATCTTACCTGTTCAAAAATCTCATTACAAGAGTATCAGGCCTTCCTCTAGACAACCTTTCTCTCATTTTGACTAAATGTTAGTGTCTTTCTATTTCTGTGAAAATCTCCCCAGTTGCATTCAGCAAAGACATTTCTCCTCCAGTTAAAAGTGTGACACAAATTATTATAATTTAATTGAAACTTTTGGAAGTATCCAAACTTTTAGCTTTTTGTGGTCAGATTTTAGAGTGGTCTTCAAATTTTTAAACTTATTTCTTAGGAAGTTTCCCGTTATTTTCAGGGGAAAAAAAAGAACATAAATATCTGATTCGATAGTGAGACTGTGCCAAGTAGCTTGGAGTTTCTCTACATTCGGGGTTTAGAAGCTTGGCAGGGTTTTAATCCTATTTTGTTTAGGAAGAAACAATTTTCATCATAGAATTAACTCAGGAAACTCAGGGGATAGAGTAAAAGTGAATTTTTCACTGAGACTTGTTGTTTATATGAACATAAGCCCATATTCCAATGTTTGGGAAATATAAGAATCTTAACTTGATGGGATCTAGGAGGATTTGGGGTCTTACAGAGCCTAAGTGACATCATTTCTGGAACCAGTGATCTTTCTAGAGTCTTTTGGATATTAATATATACAGGGCTGAATGTTTACTGATCTCAGGATATAGCTGGTGAGTTGTTTTGTCTTTCCATATAAATCCTTGATATTAGGTGATTTTTCTTACGTCGTTCTTCTAAATCTTCAGGCCCAAGCAGCTGTACTTGTGGTGAAGCTGGCCTGTGGCTGTGGTGACTCTCAGGGTCCAGCCACATGCAGGGACCCTGTGTGAGATCCGCGGTGACAAGGGGCCTGTGTCACTCCACTTGAAATAGAGACCATATCAAAAGGGTTGAGGGAGAGCAAGAGCGGGATTATCCTGTATGCTAGAGAAAGTAGTCTACCTGGACTTCCTTCCACACACACATCCCAGAAAGATTTCTTCCTTTTAATTTCCAAGATTTCTA
Source organism: Nasua narica (assembly GCA_028533885.1). Taxonomy (NCBI): domain Eukaryota; kingdom Metazoa; phylum Chordata; class Mammalia; order Carnivora; family Procyonidae; genus Nasua; species Nasua narica. Next base: position 72,731,495 of record CM052800.1, on the reverse strand, counting down.
GAAGCATAAAACTCTGTACCCCCTACCCTTTTCTCAAGATGAGCCTCTAGGCAAAATGACAATCTGCCCTGATCCATGGAGAACTTGTGAGGAGACACACAACCTACAGATCCCATTTGGAGACTAAGGCAACTGAAAGAAGCAGGTGCTTTGCAATCTGCTTTTAGATCTGATTTCTTCTTTCATTTAGTTATTTGTTCATTTGTTCAACAAAGGAATCCTTCATTCAGTAAACACCCAGCGAGCACCTACTTCAGTGATCCTTAGAGAACCTCAGCTCTCGGCATCACAGACTCATAAATGAGCTGCCAGATTTTGGCCAATGCATTTATTTTATTCTGATACAGACGAGACTGTCTTACAATTACGGTGATGTCTGGTCCCCAAAGTTGAGCAGGGCCTGTAGGACAGTGTGGAGTGAGACACAACTTGCGGCAAGGGCCAACAACTAGCAATAGTAAAGTCAATGCCTGAGAGTGGCCATTTTCAGGTCAGAGACGATCTTTGACTTCAGGAGTATATAAAAGAGTGTGATTAGGGCTATAAACAATTTGTCTTCAACCTCGGTACTGTTCTGAAGGGCAACCAAATGCAAACTGCAAAAACTGGAAAGTTCGTGTTTGTTGTTTTTTAAGATTTTATTTATTTGAGAGAAAGAGAGCATGAGGGAGGGGGAGTGGCAGAGGAATAGGGAGAGGCAGACTACACAATGAGCAGGGAGCCTCATGCGGGGCTCCATCCCAGGACCCTGGGATCGTGACCTGAGCCGAAGGCAGACACTTAACCCACTGAGGCACCCAGGCGCCCCTAACTGGAAGGTTTTATACATGCTCTAAAAATTATTTCAGGAATGAATCTGGTAACTTGCTCCTGGCTTTTTCAGCTCCTAGCTTAAGTCCTATACAGATAATTATAATGAGCAGTTGGCAAAGATCTAGGAATGGGGAACAGAGAAAGTTTGTTTTTGACTAAGTCACAAAGGGCAGGAAGGGAAGTTCAGGGAAATCAAGGTGAACAAAGGCGGGTCTAGGTGGATAAAGGAGCAGAGGGGTGGCAGACAGGAATCGTAAATAGGAACCCCCCCTTTCCCTATTTACTTACATAGTCTTGAATATCATCAGTATTGATTTTTTTTTTTTTTTTAAGAGAAAGAGAGAGCATAAGCAGGGGATAGAAGGGCAGAGGGAGAGGAAGAAAGAATCTTAAGCAGACTCCATGCCCAGCACAGAGCTCCATGCAGGGCTCAATTTCATGACCCTGAGATCATGACCTGAGCCAAAACCAAGAGTCAGACACTTAACCCATTGAGCCACCCAGGTGCCCCAATATATTATTTTTAATAGTTTGCTATTATACTTAATATTTTGGTGCTCTAATTATACCTGATGTGGCCAGTGGGACTCTTTTGGGCTGTCTCCCAAATTCTTGTAACGTGCTCCACTGAGGCCCCCCTTTCATGAAAGAATACCATATATTTGGGTTGAGCACAGAGTCTCTAGGTAGAGATTTGCCCTCCAGCTCCCTTGCAGCTTGGTATGGCCATGTGACTACGTCCCAGCCAATCGGATGTGAGCAAAAGTTACCTGCGCAACCAATGAGCTGTCTCCTTGGGGACAAAGCCGCTACCCTGGGCTCTGCTTTTGTCAGACGTGAGGGTAAGCCCACTTCAGCCGTGTGGATGACTGCCATACCCCAGGAGATGGCAAAGTAACAAGGCGTTGGGAAAGCGGGTCCTTGAATGGTGATGTGGGAGAGCGCTCTCCTGCTGGCTCTGAACCACTCACCCCTGGACTGCGGCAGGAGGAAAACGAATTGAAGGCCCTCTATTTTATTCTCTCTTTGTTACATCCACCTCACCCGAAGTCTTATACAGTGCTCAGAGATACAGTGATAACAAGTGGCAGGATATGATCCGGGAGATCTTGTGACTTGAACATCAAGAAATGAGTGGTGGGAGGTGGGGCTGGAAAGGTTGGAAAGGCAAGAATCAGTGCAGTTTTGTGTTCTGGGAAATGGTGGCCCCCGTGGTTTTCCACAACAGAGGAATGATGGGCTGTGTGCAGTCAGCTTTGGTCTTCACAGGTCTGCAGTGAGGTCCCTCCTCTCCCCTCCCCTTCCCCATTGTGAGTTCTGCCTTCTAAAGGGCTAACTCCACTTCAGTGCTGGCCTCCCACAGCCTTGGTCCTGAATCACTGGCCACGCACTGCCATACGCCACGCCTCTGCTCTTCATCCAAATCTCCCGCCCTCTCATTTTGTCCTTCATCTTCCAGTTTACACCTTCACCCTGTCCCTTGAACTTCCTTTGTGAACCAGATGTCCTATCAATGTGTCCTGCCTTGCCCCCAACCCCTCAAAGAATCCCACCGAGAACACCACAGATCCTGGATCACAGTTTGGTGGAGCTGTCCATTAATTTACCTTTTTGTGAAATCTGGTATTCTACTTCTAGGAAAAATAAATGGGAGAATTTCTGTCGGCTGTGTTGTTAAACTCTCCTATATTTACTTCCTACTAGCTGTGGTTGACAATTTGGAAAATACTTATTTAGAGGACATAAGGACTTTCAGAAACCCCATTTCCAACAATCGAGAAAGCAGCCCCCCCCTTTTTTTTTTCTAATTTTCTTATCAAACTCTTTAACCACGCCAGTTCCAAGAATTGTCCACATACCAATCTGAACTCTTTGGCACGGTGATGCTGAGTGTTCGCTCTCTGTGCTTCCACAAAACTAAACAGTCACTGCAGCCCCATATCGCTGGTGGCTAAATCCATCTTCCCCTTCCAGATTCCCTCCCTAATCTTCTCTACCATTCTTGGTGCCCTGCAAGTCTGGCCTGTGTAGACTGCATCTCCAGGTTCCTTTGCCTTCTGCTTGCCAGAATGGCTATTGGCCATTGGGAGATCTCCGTAGGGGATCTGATGGTGGAAGGAAAATGTGGTCAGGGTATTTGTTCCACACGGTTCCCTCCCTGCTGGTGCCTGGGGCTTGGCTGCAGAGTTGGGTGCATCCCTTTAGCGAATACAACAGACCCTATCAGATGGCCATACCAGGAATCTGTATAGCTCTTCTCTGGGCTTCGGGTTCTGGTAACTGCTCCCTCTTTTCATTTTTTCTGACAGTCCTGGCTTCCCACTGTTACTTTCCATGGAGAGCAGTACCTTCCCTTGTTGGTTTCTCGAACCCTGTCCCCCACCTTTGTAGCTAGTCCCTTTATTATGCTGTCCTCAGTACATAGTTTCAGTGTGCCATGTGTTTCTTACTGAAAAATGGACTGGAATTGTGTAAAAAGCATCATAACACATAGACCCTGAAAGGTGGCTGGTGTGTTAGGTTTATTCACTTGGTCTAAATGACCTGATTCAGGGCGCCTGGGTGGCTCAGTCATTAAGTGTCTGCCTTCGGCTCAGGGCATGATCCCAGGGTCCTGGGATTGAGCCCCACATTGGGCTCCCTGCTCCACAGGAAGCCTGCTTCTCCCTCTCCCATTCCCCCTGCTTGTGTTCCCTCTCTCACTCTGTCTCTCTCTGTCAAATAAATAAATGAATAAAAATCTTTGAAAAAAAAATGACCTGATTCATTTAGTCTAAATGACCTCATTCTTCACCTCGTATATTTTTTTGTCATTTCTTCAAGTCAGAGAGTAGTTTGTCCAGCTTGACGTGGGCATGGCCCTATGTATGCTTCTATGGGCATTCTCCAGGCAGAGGGAACAAATGTCTCTTCCACACAGAGTGCTTTTTTTCCCCCAAGGAACTTGGTCAGCCCTCCACCCCTACCTGCATTTCCTTCTTTATCTCCATCTTTGTCTCTCTCTCTCTCTCTCTCTCTCTCTCACTTTCTGTCTCTCTCTATCATCTATCATCTGTGTGTGTATAGACACATACATACATGTATGTGAATACAGAATTCTTTTTTCAGAACCAGTCAAAGGTAAATTCCATTATGGTACTTTACCTTTAAATACTTCAGCGCGTATTTCCTAAGAATAGAGCATGCTCTTACATAACCACAGTACAGTTATCAACTTCATAACTTTACATTGATATAATATTTTTATCTACTCTGGCATTTGTTTTTCCAGTTTTGCCAGCTGATCTAATAACATTCTCCTCGGTGCCCCATTCTCACGGGATCCAGTCTGGGGTCTGGTATTGCATTTAGTTGCACGCTCCCTTAATTTCCTTTCGTCTGAAACCCTTCCACAGTCTTTTGTATGACACTGACATTTTGAAAAATAAGAGTCCCACCCTCCCACACATGCACCTTTCTTTTTAAAAATAGAAGAGTCCTCGTTTTGTGTTTGTTTGATGTGTCTTCACAGCGAGATTGGGGTTATGCCTCTCCAGCCATAATGCCGGACAGGCAAAGTTTTGTCCTTGGCAGGGCACTGTGTCGGGAGGCACATGGCATTCGCTAGCGAGAGTGACTCTGGTCTCTGCTGAATAATTGTTAGGTTTTTATTTTCTCCCCTGAACTAATTGGCAGTCTGTGGGGAGACGCTTTAAGACACGTGAGTGTTCCTACTGCTCATCAAAATCTCCCCCTGGATTCAGCAGGCATTGGTGTTTCTGGTTGACCTCATTTTTACTCTGTGCCTGCAAAATGAGGACTTTCCTCCCGAGCACTCCCTGAGCATCAGGCATTTGGTCCTTAGTTGTCTACTGTAAGCAGAATAACCTTCTCCTCGATTTCCTCCTCTTATAGATCTTTCAAAATCATTGATACGGATTGATGTATTCCCATTTTTCAGTAGTTTACCGTTGGACTTAATATCGGGTGCTCGGGCTGTACGCGGTTGGGCCCGTGGGATGACTTTGAGCAGTCTTCCCCATCCCTGTCGCTCACTCCGCTGTGTTTCACGTGCATTTCTTTACTTTCTGCCTTACTGCCGTGTTCTGGAATCATCTTAACACCCACTCTGCCCTTGGAACCAGCCATTTTTCTGAGTGGTCCTGGTCCCTCTTTGTGGGGAATATGAGAAAGCACTCTCTGGGCATTGACTGTACTCATGGATGTTTCTGGGGTGTTTTTGCTTCTTGGTGCTTTGAGCAGGCAGAATAGGGAACTTTAAGCCTTTATGTATTTACGTGCACTTATTCATATATGTATACACACATAAAATACACACATGGCATATAAACGTGTATATATGTACACACATTTTAGAAATCCTGAGTTTGCACAGTACCTCCAATTCCCATCCATTCTCTCAGAGTTCTGTCTTGCCTTGCCATTCTATTTTTGTATGCCTCTTCTTGCACAGTGAGAATCCAAAAAATCAGCACATTTATTCTTTTGCTCAATCCTATATTACATCTAAAATATTTTCCAAATTGGTTCACCCATACCACTCGATTTAATGAACCTACTGTATTAGTCAGGGTTCTCTAGAGAAACAGAACAAATAGGATCGAGAGAGAGGGGAGAGTAGAGTGGGAGAAGGAGAAGGAGGGGCTTATTTAAAGTAGTTGGCACACAAGATTGTGGAAACTGGCACATTTCAAGATATGCAGGGCAAGCAAACAGGCCAGAGACTCAGGGAAGAGCTGACATTGCAACGTGAATCAGAATTCCTTCCTCTTTGAAAGACTTCAGTCTTTTTCTCTTGAGGTCTTCAACTGATTGGGCGAGGCCCACCCACAGGGGTTGAAGTTCATTTGCTGTACTCAAGTCTACTGATTTTAAATGTTAATCTCATGTTAAAAAAATACCTTCACAGTGACATCTAGACTGATATTGACCACATTTCTGGGTACTATGGTCTAGCCAAGTTGACACATAAAATTAACCATCATACTTAACTAAGGTAGGAAAACTTTAAAAAAAAAAATCTGAAATGGAAACTTGATATATAACAGAGGACTTTGGAGCACCCCTATTTAAAGGGTGAGGGAAGACTAGAATACCCCTTCTCCTGGTCTTGCTTGCTCGGGGTCCCCAAGAGCTCCGTGCAGCCCAGATTGAAAACTACTGGTTTAGCCCAGAGGAGTTCATGATGTGGGACTAAAGGCAGTACCACTGGGGGGAAGGGATCCCTTTTGGGAGCAGGGGACAGGGAAGTGGCCTTTTCAGGCCCTCAGGTCATACCTCATCTTTGCCTCCCCACTGGGAGGCAGTTCTCCTCTGCAACTCTCTTTGCTGCTTTTCCCTGGCCGAGACGCACACCAGACAAGCGCTCTTCAAATCCTCCTCTCCCCTGACTCTCTGATACTTCCTCGTAGCCATATAAGGCAAAGGAATACTATTGAATTTTTTTTTTTCTTTTTAAGTCCAGGGGATGGAGAGTCGCTGCTGAGATGAGGGATTCCCTAGGAAATTTTGTTATCTGAAAGTACATGGCTGTAGTACTCCTCAGATAAACGCTTCTCTCTTGGGTAAGGCAAAGTATTCCAGATAATCATGCCTCCCACAGCCCAGATCTCAGGCTTATCTGTTTTGTGCGACTGTGTTAGTTTTGCTTCAGAAGTATTTTGTTCTGCTAAGACAGTGGGGAGCAGCTGCTTGATCCTTGGCCGAAGGTAACCCCGGGGAGGCTCTATCTTACATGCTGGGAATTCCGAGTGAAATGGCCATTCACAGAATCCTTGCGAGAGGAAGGTCTCGATTCTCACCTAGGAGACACCGTCGGGTTCCCCGCACACCCACGCACACTGGACAGGAGTCTTAAATGCACAGTGTGGGAGGGCAGTTGTCGGACTGCACAGGGGGACACGTGCGCCCCGCCCCACATAGCCTCTCAGTCACCGTATAACATGGGCAGGCATGATCCAGGCTGTGGCAGCTCCGTGTCTTCGAGGCCGGGCGGGGGGGGGGGGTGACTTGTGGTGGGCAGCCTGTGCCAGGGCATTCCTCAGGGTCCTGGGGTGCTACACGCGTGTCTACCTTTGTCACAGGCAGTGACAAAGCTGCAGAAATGGAGGAGAGCAGAGAGCTATGGAAGGCTCCCCCAGCTGCAGAGAAGGGGAGCAGAAGACCGACACTAAAACGCCTTTCTCTGGGGCGCCAGGGTGGCTCAGTCGGTTGAGCGTCTGCCTTCAGCTCAGGTCATGATCCCAGGGTCCATGGATCAATTCCCATGTGGGGCTCCCTGCTCAGTGGGGAGCCTGCTTCTCTGTCTCCCTCTACCTGCTATACCATCCAGCCAATACCAGTCAAATAAATAAAATCTTTAAAAATAAATAAAATAAGATGCATTTCCCTGCTGCCGGCGTGTTCTTCCCAGGCGTGTGCCCCTCTTTTCACTGCCCTGAGTCACACCAGGTAGACCGATGTCTTCAACCCAGATTCAGGTCATGTCTTCCCGGATCAAAATTCTTCAGGATAAGGCCCAAACTTGCTTCTAATCCATGCTGCCCAGCCTGACCCTGGGAACCTTTCCAGACCCTTCTATACCCATAAACACACCACACCAGACTGCTCTCTGTTTGTGAAACATACCCGATTTCCTCGCGGTATCGTGGCTTTGCCTGAGGCTTCCGTTCCCTCTCGAGTCCTTCTGTACTCATCTGGAAATGCCTCTCCTTCAAGGCCCGGTTCAGACCTCTCCTCTTCTGAGACATCTTCCCTGACTTCCTTTCCCTAATTCCTTCTCTGTGTTCCAGGGCACCCCAGGCATGACTCTCCCACAGCTATGGTTATTCATTACTGCCTCTGCCTGGCTCCCCACGCATGCCTGCATTTGTCACGTGACACCCTGACACCTGAAGCCTGTTTCCAGCCCTCCCCGCCCCCCCCCCCCCAACACCACTCAGCCAAACCTTGGGCCCTGCTGTGCTCACAGCCTAGGCGCTAAAGAATCTTCTCTTCCACAGGTTGTACTGACTCAGGATCCTGCTGGGGACCTCCATGGTTCCAGACTCCCCACCTTGGCCCCCTTCCATGGCCTGGTCCTTTCATCTACTGGTACTAGGCATCTTTCCTCCAGGACTAAGCATCCATTTGAGTTCCCATTGGCACTTGCCCTTTCGTTGTGATTGCTTTTGGCTCCCAGGTCACAACTGTGTGCATTCCAATCTGGCCATAGCATCGGCTTCCTCTTCTGCTGGGGGTGGGGGGCTGACCCCGAAGACAGAAGCCGGGCATCCCCACGCTGTCAGAACTGAGGTACAGGAGAGCCATAACTTTCTCTGTACGTGGACCTTGTCTGCCACAGGAGAGGGAGTCGCTGTTCACAGGATAGTGAATAAGTAAACCCTGATACTCTCACATGATAACATTTAACACACAACTCTGTTAACAGTACTTACCCCCAGGAAGGGATTTTGGAGCTTTGGAGGGAGAAGAGAGAAATTAAAAATTCTCATTCCACAGAATGAAACTACTAATTCAGATGATTTTTTAAATTTATTTTTGAGAGAGAGAGAGAGCACGAGCAGGGGGAGGGTCAAAGGGAGAAGTAGACTCCCTGCTGAGCAGGGAGCCTGACACAGGACTCGATCCAGGACCCTGGGATCACCACCTGAGCCGAAGGCAGATGCCCAACTGACTGAGGCACTCAGGCGTCCTTGGATGATTTTTTTTTAAACAATTTATTTATTTTAGATGGAGAGTGTGTGTGCATATGTGAATGGGGGGAAGGGCCAAGGGAGAGCAGGAAAGAGAGAGAGAAACAGACTCCCCGCTGAGTGCAGAGCCCAACACAGAGCTCGATCTCACAATCCTGAGATCATGACCTGAGCCAAAATCAAGAGTCAGATGCTTAACTGACTGAGCCACCCAGGTGTCCTAGGATGTTTTTTTTTTTTTTACCATAAATATGTTTTAATGAATAATAACAGTAATAATATGACATTCAGACAGCTATGGCATCAACATGATGCCTATACTTCCTGTATTAATTTGCTAGGGCTGCCATAACGAATACTAGGCAGCTATGAACAACAGAACTGTATTCTCCCACATGTCTGGCAGCTGGAAGTCTGAGATGGGAGTCAGCAGGCTTGGTTTCCTGAGGCCCCTCTCCTTGGCTTGCAGATGGCTGTCTCCCTCATGCTCTTCCCTCTACACGTCTGTGTTCTAATCTCTCTTACAAGCACAGCAATCATAATGGATACCTCTCCCTTATCACCAAACACAGTCACCTTCTGAGGAGTGGGGGGGTTAGGATGTCAACCTATGAATTTTGGGAGACCAGTAGGTCTTCATCCCCACTAGCGGGCAGCAGGTGTGTGGGAGTCACCATAAAACCTTCCTCCTGCCTCCAGCCTGCCCTGTCTCGCCATCAAGAGCAGCAGGACTTGCGACCTCCCTGCTCCCTGGGAGATCTTCCTATCGCTCTCCCAAGTTCTGATCCCACGGAGCCAGGCTGATGTTCGTGCAAAACACACGCTCAGTTCTCCGTTCTGGCTTCGTCCAGAATCACCTGGGACAACTTTCTCAGAAAGAACAGCAATGAATCTTTTTTGAAAAGATTCTATTTATTTATTTGTCAGGGGGATAGAGAGAACACAAGCAGGGGGCGCAGCAGGCAGATGGAGAAGCAGACTCCCCACCGAGCAGGGAGCCCAATGTGGGACTGGATCCTGGGATTCCAGGATCATGACCTGAGCTGAAAGCAGCCGCTTAACCTACTGAGCCAGCAATGAATCTTTCAGTGAGCACATGTTCCAAGTCAGACAGTGGACTGAACTCCTTCTATGGATTATCTAATTCCATTCTGTGGATCCTGCTGCTATTTTCCTTCTACAAATGCCAAGACTGAAGCTCAGGTTTACCCAAGGTCACACATGATAGTCGTCAGAGCCAGGATTCAAACCCAAGCTGTGGCTTGAGCTCTTGGCCACCACGGCATACCCTTTATCAAGTGAAAAGAAAAACTAAAACAAAAAGAAACCACATAAAGTTATTTTATTAATTTGGTTTACCCACAACGGAGTGACAAGTTGTTACAGATAAGGGTTTCCAGACAGTGGATTCACAAAGCCTTGGGAGTGGCCATTCCTAATAGTTTTGGAGTGTTAGGATGTTGACTTAGGATTGAGCTATTGTGATGCAGGTTGCTTTACCTACCACCGTACACACACATTGTGGCTCACCCTGCACTCATTGGTTTTTGTTAGCTTTACTCCCTGCAGGGGCTGTACAGCTTGTAATTTTATAAATGATGAGATACAGCTTCACGCCCAGTAGAATGGCTAAAATGAAATACACTGATAGTAATACCAAGTGTGGATAAGGATATGGACCAACTGGCACTCTCACGCATTGCTGGTGGGCAAATAAAGGGCCTGTCAGAGAGCGGTTTGACTCTTGAAACCACATTCATGTATGCTTTTTTTTTTTAGATTTTATTTATTTATTTGACAGAGAGAGACAGGGAGAGAGGGAACACAGCAGGGGGAGTGGGAGAGGAAGATGCAGGCTTCCCGCTGAGCAGGGAGCCTGATGCGGGGCTCCATCCCAGGACCCTGGAACCACAACCTGAGCCAAAGGCAGACACTTAATGACTGAGCCACCCTGGCGCTCCTCATGTATACTTTTGATAAATATCTATTGCTTTAACTCTCCAGGTGAACATTTTATTAAAGAAAAACCACATGATTATTTCAATATCTAATCTAAAAAGCTTTAGATAAAATTGAACAAAAACTTCTCTAACAAAAATCATTAAGAAAACTAATAAAAGAAGAAAGAAGAAACTTACTTAACCTGATAAAGAGCTGCTGCTGCTGCTTCTTCTTTTTTTATTAACATATAATGTATTATTTGCTTCAGGGGTACAGGTCTGTGAATCATCAGTCCAACACAATTCACAGCGCTCACCATAGCACATGCCCTCCCCAGTGTCCATCACCCAACCACCCCATCCCTCCCACCTCCCTCCACTCCAGCAACCCTCAGTTTGTTTCCTGAGATTATGAGTCTCTTATGGTTTGTCTCCCTCTCTGGTTTCCTCTTGTTTAATTTTCCCTCCCTTCCCCTATGATCCTCTGCCTCATTTCTCAAATTCCTCATATTAGTGAGATCATGATAATTGTCTTTCTCTGACTGACTTATTTCGCTTAGCATAATATCCTCTAGTTCCATCCATGTCATTGCAAAGGGCAAGATTTCATTTTTGATGGCTGCATAGTATTCCATTGGATATATATACCACATCTTCTTTATCCATTCATCTGTTGATGGACATCTTGGCTCTTTCCTTAGTTTGGCTATTGTGGACAATGCTGCTGTAAACATTGGGGTGCACATGCCCCTTCGGATCACTACAATTGTATCTTTACGGTAAATACCCAGTAGTGCAATTACTGGGTCGTAAGGTAGCTCTATTTTCAACTTTTGGAGCAACCTCCATACAGTTTTCCAGAGTGGCTGCACCAGCTTGCATTCCCACCAACAGTGTAGGAGGGCTCCCCTTTTTCCGCATTCCTCGCCAACAACTGTCGTTTCCTGACTTGTTAATTTTAGCCATTCTGACTGGTGTGAGGTGGTATCTCACTGTGGTTTTGATTTGTCATTCCCTGATGCCGAGTGATGTTGAGCACTTTTTCTGGTGACTGTCGGCCTGATGAAGAGCTTCTACGCAAACTCACTAATAACATCATATGTAATCATGAAAAATAAAAAGCATTTCATTACAAATCAGGAACAAAATGAAATACCCACTATCACTGTATCTATTTTATAATACAGTTTTATATTAGTTTATATATATTTTTATATATTGTATAAATATTATATATAAATATGTAATTTATATATAATATCGATTTATAATAAATTAGAGATCCTATGAGTACAGTAAGTTTTTAAAAAAGTGAAAAATATATAGGTTGCCAAGGAGGAAGCAAAACTGCCACTATTCACAAATTATATGATAGTCTATGGACATAGAAAGTCCAGGAGAACCTGCAGTCTAATTATTAAAACTGACCAATGAGTTTGGCAGGGTTACTGGTTATGAGTGCATACAAAATCTATTGTGTTTCTACACACTAGCAACAAACATAAAAGAATTAATTAAGAAAGATACTGTTTTAAAGATTTTACTTGTTTATTTGAGTGAGAGAATGGGTGTGCGTATGTGAGTGGAGGAGGGGCAGAGGGAGAGGGAGAGAATCTCAAGCAGACTCTTCTCTGAGTGCAGAGCCAGCTGTGGGGCTTGATCTTATGACCCTGGGATCATGATCTGAGCCGGAACCAAGAGTCAGGTGCTTAACGGAGTGAGTAGGTACCCCAAGAAATATACTATTTTATTTTATTATTTTTTTAAGGATTTTATTTATTTATTTGAGAGAGAGAGACAGAGATAGCGACAGAGGTAATGAGAGAGAGTGTGAGTCGGTAGGAGAAGGAGAAGCAGACTCCCTGTTGAGCAAGGGAGCCTGTCTCAGGGCTCGATCCCAGGACCCTGAGATCATGACCTGAGCCAAAGGCAGCCGCTTAACTGACTGAGCTGCCCAGTTTGCCCCGACAGATACTATTTTAAATAGAAACAAAAATATTGTAGTACTTAAGAATCAGTCTTTCAAAAGATGTGCAAGAAGATTTTTAGGTAATTACAAAATGTTGTAAAAATTATAGCCAATGTAAGTAGAGACATATATCATGTTTTTAAAAGGGAATACACAATATCTTAAAGCTATCAAATGTCCCCAAACTAGTAGAATAAATCTATGTGACTCCAACAAAAATTGAATATATTCCCGCCCCCTTTTACTGAAAGGCTAATTCTAAAATGTATTTGGAAGCATAAAGGACCAAGAAGAGCCTAGAAAATTTTGGCAAAATAGAAGTTCAGGGGCTCACTTTACTACACACTTTATTAGAAATCTATAGTAATACAGATGGGTGGCATTGATGACTATGTAAATAGACCGGTGGAACAGAATAAGGAGTCGGGGAACAGAGTTACGAATATGTGAAACTTAGATATATGACAGAGGCGACTGTAAGCCACGTTTTCTGAGTGCTCTTGTGTTTAGCTTCTTTCTGTCTATAACTTTAAGTGCAGTTAGAATGCAACATAGCCATAAGCCTCAAAGACACTGCATAAAGAAAAAACTCTTTTTTAATCTCCTACTCACATAGTCAGTTTTTCTGGCCACCAAATGTGTGTGTGTGGGAGGGGACATATCCCCACACCAAGCAATTGGGTGTCCTACAAATTTAACTCAATTCTGACACTATCTACCTTGAGAGCAGCAGATCCCACAGTTTAAGGGCTCAGCCCCTCAAGACTGCACCCCAACTTCAGACACCAATTCCAAGTGCAAATGGTCACCTGGGCTATGAATCATCAGTAGAACAGTTCATGGAACTCAGAAAAGGTTTACTAACTAGATTACTGGCTTATTACACAGAATACAACCCAGGAAGGGCCAGATAGAAGAGATGCATAGGGCAAGCTGTAGGGGAAAGGGCAAGGAGTTTCCATACTCTCTCCAGGGACATTCCCAGAACCTCCTCAAGTTCACCAACCTCAAGCTCTCAGTACTTTAGAGATTTTTATAGAGGTTTCATTACATAGGCCTGATCGATGAACTCATTGGCCATTGGCAATCGAACTCAATCTCCAGCCCTTCTCCCCTTGTTGGAGGTGGGCAGGTGGAGCTGAAAGTTCCAACCCTCTAATTGGAGGAATGGTTCCCCAGACAACCAGCCCCATCATCAGGGGCTATCCAAAAGTCACTTCATTAACATAAACTCCCATGCGGTTGAAATGGGCTTGTTAGGAAAAACACCTTTATGAAGAGAAGTATATGGCAGTCTTGGTCTCTAGATGGCCGGGAAGTCCTATCACATTTGGAAGGCAGGAAACAAGATAAACAGAGTAGAGGAGAAAAACGAAAAGAATGGAAGAATCTGGGACAACAATAATAGAAGACTGAGACCTTAAAATGATGAAGAGAAAGCATGTTTTCATTATCGTTCTATTATCTGAAGGACCACTGTGCTGACCAAGTGCTTGCCTGAGTGTGTATTTATGGAAGAGTGTTGATATTTTAGCATCACAGTGTCTAGGAATTTGGCTGACTCTAACAACAGGGTTAGAGCAGAACACCTATAAGGAATGATCTTAGCTAAATCTTCCTTAGATAATAACAAGTGGTTTGTGGTAGAGTCCAATGTGATTTCTCCCTACCCTCCCAGCTAATGTGGAAGACACAGTCTTTAAAATATTTTTCGTTATTAAGTGGCGTATGGTTAAGGCTAGTAAGAGACACACAAAACAACTACTCGACAGGTCAAACTAGATAGTGACTAGTATTATAATTTAAGAGGTACTTGTACGGCTGAGTTCTTATCACACACCGAGTACTCCACCTGTGCGGAATCCTCACCCCAGTGCCCTAAGCCCAGTCCTGGTATCATCTTGTTTTATGACAAAGGCCCCTGGCACGACACTAAGTAATGTCTTCCCCTCACAGAGTTAGAAAGTGGCACGGATTCCAACCAGGCTTTCTGGTTGCACAAGACCTTAGAGCTGGTTCTTGGGAAGAAGGAATGGATGATCCCACGAACCCACCAGGTGTTTCTGGGGAAACTTTCCCAGGACTTGTATGAGAGAAAAGCAGGGAAACATTCTGCTTTTTCTAGAATGTGGCCATATGACCTGCTTCATGGGCGACTACTTGTTCTATTTAGATGAAGTTGTCTACTTCTGTAGGAGAAGGCCATGCCCCTGAAGACAGCAGCTGGTGCAGGGGAAGTGGGGAGGCAGTGGGGGAACAGGGAGATGGCTGTGGAAGCTCCAATGGGCGGGCGCTTCCTCTGAGGGCACAGAGCCAACACCAAGCCCCTCAAGGTGACTCAGGACGTGCCTCTCTGACTGCCCCTCTGTCCTATCAGAAGTATAGACTGTATAATGACTTTATAATGCAGGAATTTCAGGTTGAACAGGATGTGAGGGGGGGAGGACCCCTCCCACAGAAGGGACCTCACCGTCTCACGCTGCCGCCATTGGGGGCACTTCTCCTGCCCATCCTGACGTCAGACTGAGGTGGGAAACAAAGGCAGAAGGAAATGCAGATAAAATTAAATGTCCCCCTAATCTGCAGCCCTTTGACAAATACTTGAGGCAGGCAAATTACCATGTTCCTCCAGGAAGTTCCCAACTGTCAGAATATTAATGCCTTGCCAGAGGGAAAAAACAACCTGGGTTTGACAATAACCAGGCCTCTGGTATCCTGTGTCTGCTTTAGCATATGAAAATCCTTTTGGAATTTCCCTTATCTTTACTCCCCCAGCCCCAAAGTATAGAATCAGTCGCTCCTCACAATCCCAGAGCAGCAGTGCCTTCTGGCCACACACGGATCCTGTCCCCGTGCTTTCCAAAAAACCACCGTTTCGCACCCAAAACATCTCAAGAGCTCTTTCTTGGCCTTTGGCTCTGGGCTCCACAAAACCTCATCAAAAACATTCAAAAAATTGCCTCAGGACCTCCGGGGCCACCCAGCTCGGCAGCACCATTCCCCAAGGAGAAGCGCTCCGGAAATGCTTGCGATGTAATGAGCCTCTAGTTCCAGAGGTCACTGGCTGACCGGCATGTTTGTCGTCCCCCGAGGACAATGGACCTGCCCATGCCTTCCTAGCACATCAGGTGACACCCATCCTTTTAAGAACATCTTATGAGAAAAAGAAATAATACCACATTAAATGCTAGATTGCAGTTGTGAGATTTCGGAAAATTAAAATGTGAAAAAAGATGAGACACAGAAATCAAAAGTCGAGAAACATTTTTCTTTGCTGGAGTCCCTGGTGTGCTGAAAGCGAGACCAGGGACTATTTTCTGCGGCATCTTTTCTCTCTGTTCCCAGTCGTAAATCAGCCTGTGTCAGAAACTCACAGCCTCTCCTAACTTAAGTTTGTGTGGGAGGGGAGTTTGCTTGTCGGGAGGAGGCTGGAAATTAGTGATGTCACCCAATTAAGGGAAGCTTTGCTCAGAGGAGCCCTTTGTGTCATTTTCGTCCCACTCCTGCTGAAGAAATGGGCCCTGCATTAAGATGATGACTCTTTTCCACATTTCATACAAAGAACAGGTGCTCACAGGGCTCCTCTGAAAAGCCAGGGGGTTATTTCCGCTGCGGCAGTCAGTCAGTCAAGCACTCTGGGGTGGGAAGCATAGTCACTGAATGTCCCTTAGCTTCTTCTCCTTATTGCTCTGTAACCCCATAGTGCAGCCTCCAGAACAGGGCATTGATTCCTGTTTGTCAGTCAGGAGAAGGGGAAGAGAAGGGAGGGAGAACTTGAGATGGAGTCAATGTTGAAGTACATTCCCCTCCCTCCTCCTAAACCCTCCATTTATTTTCTCTGCTTCCAAAGGAGTTCTGAACGGGTTAGGGGATTTTATCTGGTACAAGTAATAGAAGGTACAATTCAAAATGGCCAGGAGGAAGGAGAAATATCAACTTGCGTAACAGGAATTTCCAAGGTAGGGCAGTTCTGGACTTGGTTCATTCAGAGACTCACTGAAGACACCACACATGTGGACTGCTCCCAACTTTTTCCTCACTCACCTTCAGCATTTCAGTTCTCCCCCTCTCTGTCCCAAGAAAGCTGTAGGATCAGCAGGCATCACAACATGATAGAAGCAGAAAAGGGAACCTGTGTTCTTTTCCTGTGAGAATCTGTGTGTTTTCCTGTGTCCCTTTCAAAGAACTGAGAAATGTGTCCTAGAATCCCACACTTCTAGAAGATCCTCTCTCATCTCATTTGCCAAAAGTGGATCACATGAGTTATCAGTGAAACAGTCACTCTTGGAGGAATGGAGACTACTGTGCTGGGTTTAGATCCATCAGGATCACTTGAGGAGAAGGGGAGACCTGAACAACGTAGAGGCCTGGGAAGGGGAAATAGGGTTGCCAGCCCTACAAAGATCTACAGCCAACATGACACCCTGAAACTTGGGAAGCTGCTCTGGTTCCTGAAAGGATCTGTTGAAAGTACTTCATTATGGAAATTCTGGCCTGCCCTTCTTCTGGTCAAATGTCCTGGTGAAGATGGAGAGCAAAGTTCTTATCTCATGGAGTCGAAGAATGAATCTTGAGTAAAGCGACAAGAGTTTTATTAAGTGAGGATACAGAAAAAGCTCTCAAGAGTGAGGGGGTCCCAACAGGATTGCCACTGAGGGCCTTTAGGGTTGGTCTTTTAGGGAAAGCTAACCAGGGAACTTCAATCCTTGTAACATCCCTATTGATAGCACCATTGAGTAAGGACTAGTGATAACACTTTCAATGGTTTACTTCCTTTTTAGGGTCTGGTAATTCTTGGTTGATCACAGGCAGCTGTTATAACAAGACTCCACCTCTGACACCTAGGACGATGTGGTCGGGTTTGTTCCCTTATCTCTGATTTCTTTTCATCTACCAAATTTTTTAATGTTGTGAGCCTGACCCCTGGGCCCCCTCTCCATCTCTTCCTACCTAGCCCTGCCTGTCCCTCACTCATTGAAATTAAAGGAATTCCTATGGAGACCCAGAGGTGCTGATCTACAGGGGTTGGTAGGATCTCCAATTCTTCACTCTATTTTCATTTTTCTAAAACATAGACCTAAGCATGTCGAAGCTCAACCAACCAAGTGGCAGTCTACCCCATTTCCAAGCCATCTTTCTCCTCAGATCTCATTTATTTTATATATGAGTACTCAAAAACATCTTTTTCTTTTCAGTTCCTTTGTCTTTGCTGTGTCCTGAACACCCTTCTCTGCTTGCCTAACTGGTAAACTCCTACACATCCTTCAAGACCCAAATCAAATGTCAAAATTCACTCCCTTCCTTTAATTTTCCCTTCATTTGCATTTCCACAGTTATTGCTGTCATTGTTCTAAAATCATCCCATTGCTGGTACAGCCTCCTGACAATTTCCCTGCCTCTTCTTGCTCCCTCTGCTTTATTTTCCACACTACAGAATAGTTCCAAGGCATTAATCTATTCACGTTACTCTTTTGCTAATATCCTTCACTGGCTACTCATAGTGCCCAGGATGAGGCTCTGTAACACAATTCATAAAAACCATGTTGATTAGGGTGTCTGCCTCTTCCCTTCACATTAGGTGCTCTGCCACACTGAGCGATCTACGGTTTATGGGTGTGGCATGTATGCTCTTTTTCACCTTCCAGATTTGTGCAACTCCTGTTGCCTCTGCCAGGAAAGCTCTCCTTCCCCACGCCTTTAGGCTTCTGGTCTCAGCTGCCCGATTTGATGCCCTCGAGTCTTGGCAGGTGCTCTCTCGGACATCTTTAAAGCCTCTCGAGTTTTCCCTCCTATGGCACTTAAACCTCTCAGGCTTCATAGATTCTCCAAAGTTCCTTGAGGACAAGGGGGCTGCTTTGCCCACGCTTGTAACTCTGGCCAATCGAAAGGATTCAGATGTTTGTAAAGGGTAACACCTGAGTTGGTTCTTGCGGGTAAGTTGGAGCAATGTAGGCCTTAAAGATACCCGTTTTCTCAACCCTCTGCAGTCTTGGTTCAGTCTTAGGCATAGTGATTAAAGCTGCAAGGCTTCACTTTGGCATGAAACCATTATTTTAGAAAGTTTCTAAAACTCAGCATTTGTGGACCATTGACTTTATCTACAAATCACACAAATGTAAACATTTTCAAAAGATGCATCATAACCAAAGAAATGAAACTAAACCCTAATGTTGTTACTATTATTATTACTAATAATAGTTTCATAGCAATAAGAAGGATGATACATATTTACTATCTTTCACTAAGAGATTTGCAGACACTTAGAGCCATTGACCGGATTTT
The DNA here is from genome assembly GCA_028533885.1 of Nasua narica. Classification (NCBI taxonomy): domain Eukaryota; kingdom Metazoa; phylum Chordata; class Mammalia; order Carnivora; family Procyonidae; genus Nasua; species Nasua narica. The sequence continues at coordinate 72,712,797 of CM052800.1, read as the reverse complement.
ACATCTAGTTTATATTTCCCTTTATTCTATTGAATTACAACATTCTAACTCTAGGAGGAAAGGTTTGGAAGATAGTCAGCAAGTGTTTTGGGTATATTTCAAGTGTTTGTGGGAGAATTATGGTGAGACTTCTCACTAAGTGCTTTCTCCACTCCATCAGTGATCAACTAGAAATCCAAGGTTGGATGTTCCACCTTGGGAGATAGTGATGGATGGATTATTAAATCCAACCTGAATAAGTTCAGCTTCAGAAAGTATTTCTTGGGACGCCTGGGTGGCTCGGTTGGTTGAGCGGCTGCCTTCGGCTCAGGTCATGATCCCAGCGTCCCGGGATCGAGTCCCACATCGGGCTCCCAGCTCCATGGGGAGTCCGCTTCTCACTCTGACCTTCTCTCTCTCACTCTCTCTCTTTCCTAATAAATAAATAAATAAAATCTTTAAAAAAAAAAAATTTAAAAATATGGGGGCACCTGGGTGGCTCAGTGGTTAAGCCTCTGCCTTTGGCTCAGGTCATGATCTCGGCGTCCTGGGATCGAGCCCCACATCAGGTTCTCTGCTCAGCGGGAGAGAGCTCCCCTTCTCTCTCCTCTCTCTCTGCCTTCCTCTCTGCCTACTTGTGATCTCTCTCTCTCAGTCTCTGTCAAATAAATAAATAAAATTAAAAAAATATGTATATGTTCATGGGGCGCCTGGGTGGCTCAGTGGGTTAAAGCCTCTGCCTTCGGCTCGGGTCATGATCTCAGGGTCCTGGGATTGAGCCCTGCAGCCCCGCATCGGGCTCTCTGCTCGGCAAGGTGTCTGCTTCCCCCTCTCTCTGCCTGCCTCTCTGCCTGCTTGTGATCTCTCTCTCTCTGTCAAATGAATAAATAAAATTTAAAAAAAAAATATATATATATATGTTCATTATGCAGGATCAGTTTATTTCTCCAGTGAGTGAAGAAAATCATCTAGGATTGGAAAATATTAAAACACTCAGAAATCAAATCACTTAAATCATAATCCAGTCTTTTAAAGAAATATTGATAGCTTAGCCTAGCATTAAAAATCACTCTCTTTCTGCCCTGAGGTGAAAGTTTTATGCTAGCTATTCAATATGTCAATAATACTATATATATGATATTGGAAGAAATCACTTGAAATAATAGAAATAGTCTTCATGAGGGTAACCATATATGTCTGCAGCAGTTCCAGTTTATGTCTATTATCCCAGTAAAATTATCAAAGGTGCCTCCTTTTATTATCAAAAGTGTCCTTTTCTTTAAAATTAATTTTATTTATTTGACAGAGAAAGAGCACAAGCAGGGGGAGTGGCAGACAGAGGGAGGGAGAAGCAGGCTTGCCCCTCAGTGGGGAACCCAAGGCAAGCCTCGATACCAGGACCCTGGGATCATGACCCGAGCCAAAGGCAGAGGCTTAATTGACTGAGCCACCCAGACATCTCTCAAAAGTGTCCTCGATCAGAAAATAAATCACACAAGCTCACTAGTCCTTCATGGCATTAATGGTGTTACATAATACAGAAATATTTCTATGTATGGTCTCATTTGAACACTTTTGAATAAAATTAAGCCTCTACATACGGTCTCATGTGAGGATTTTTCCCTGTGACAGTGTGGAAAACTGGGAGTTTTTAGTCACTGCCCATTTTTTTTTTTGTCTCCCACACAGCATGCCGAACAGTTATATTGCTAGTGGATATAATTTGGTCATATTTATACTCACCATTATTTCTTTCAACCCTAAATTGAGATCAGGAGTCACAGCACTGAAAGCCAATGAAGAATATAGTAATGTGAGGGGGACCTGGGTGGCACAGTCGGTTAAGCATCTGCCATCTGCTTGGGTCATGATCCCAGGGTCCTGCGGAGCAACTCCGTGTGGAGCTCAGGTCAAGACCGCTGTCCAGCCCCGCTCAGTGGGGAGTCAGCTTTGCCCTCTGCCCTTTCCCATACTTGTACTTTGTCTCTCTCTCTCTCAAATAAATAAATAAAAATCTTAAAAAAATAAAAGTTAAAAAAAAGAGTGTAGTAACACGGAGATAGGTATTCAGGAGCAAATTGTTTCACTCACTTGAGAACGCCCTTCCTGATTGTCCCCAGCTGCTGACACGGACCCAGTGCACTTTTCCCCAGCTATCTATCACTTTTCACAACGGAGTTTTTAATGAATGAGAATCTCTTCTTTAGAGGAACACACGATTTTGGTAGGAGGTGCAACAGACATATCAAATACTTCTTCATAGATGGGCAGCACAGACGCCCAGTGCGGATTCACGCTCAGGAAATCAGTAGCTGCATTCAACTGAAAAGTACGTCCGTGCACACGCACCCACAGTCACACACACACACACACACACACACACACACACACACAGCATGAATGTGTGATAGCATTTCTATGTGGTATGTCACTGTCATTAGGTGGCATACAGTGGTTCTTTGATAAAGGAATTATGTGTAATAGCTCATTCTGTTTTCTCTCAAGCACTGGATTTTTGTATCTCCAGAAGCTTGATAAACCTCTTAGTTAAAGCATGGCCTGGGTCTAATTTGCAATGAGGAGTAAAATGATCAATAATGTCTGAGTAATATTGGTCTCTGCTTTGAGCGACCCAATAGATTATTTCTCACCTGTGAGGCATTGTTTCAGGCTTGTGTTGGAAAAACTTCATTAGTCTACTATAGAGATCACTCTTCTTTATTTGAAAATTATGGGAAAGTTCTGCTGGCTTCATATCACTATTGGACAAAATTTCAAAACTGTGTCAAGGAATAGGGAAATATCAATGAATTATTTCAAAATTCAATTTAATTTTTTCATCACTGTATACTTCCTTTTTGCATTTTCTTCTTAGGCATGTAGGAAATGATCTCATTTGCAGGTCAACTTGAAGCAGAGCATATAAATTCATTCTATATTTTGTCCTGAGTTTCTGATCACCATTCTTATGTTATAGAAATTACATATGCAAAATACATAATTTACATATTATGTATATAATATGTATATTATATATATATAAATACAGGACCATTTTTATAAATTCTTATATTTATGGTACATTTTTATCATTATTTTTCACTTCAAAAAGCTACTTTGAACCTGTATTCCGTTTCTATCAATTCAATAATAAAATGAATAGTAATGTTAGATATGAACTCATTCCCCTGATAAAGCATAGTTCAAGTTTTAAGAATGAATTGGTTATTAAGACTATAGCAGCATCTCTGTGAAAAATCATAATCTTTTATTTCAAATTTGTGAAATGTACATTAAACCCAAGTTTCTTTGCTTTTTCCCTCTGAACCAGCTGGGGATTAGCAGTGCTCTGAGAGCACATTTTTAGAACAGTGCCTCCAAGGATAGGCCCACCAGTGGCCTATATATTGACCTCTGCTGGCCAGAAAGGCATAAAAATTACAGGACTGAAAAGTTATTCTCCTGAGTGTCACACTAAAATATCACTTTAGCTCAGAGAAAACCACGTTCTCAAGTGTGGAGACTGGATAAGTCAAGAAGCGTACTTGTCTGAGTTTCCTTGGTTACGACGGGGTGTTTCACAGACCTTCCAGACCAGAAGCTCTCTCTGTACGTTGCAGGAATGGAGAAAACTCTGCCCAGCAAACAATGATATTAGTCACCAGTAGCAACCAAGGAACAGATGAAGTGCAGAACTCTGTGAGATTTGATTACAAAATAGTAAAGCTGGTTTTGCAAAGCTATACATGAAAACCAATCTTGTTAAATTAATCTATCCATTTCTTCATTCACTTGTTGATCCTTCAATGTACATTTATTGAAAGACCATTTCTCTTGATTCAAACTTACTACAGTCTCTGCCTTTATCTTCCCCACCCCACCCTGTATACCCCCTTATTTGAGTTTTTGCAACAGATTTTGATTCCCAGTTTTTAATTGCTTTTTCCAAATTGAGGTATAATTTACATATGTTGTATGTATAGATTTTAAATCTAGGTTTGAATGTTTTGAGAAATTGATATCAAAGAAGCAGAACGTTTCTATAATTTAAGTTTTGAATTACAGTTATAGTTTTAGTATGAAGGAGCGTTTTTTTAATTAACATCTACCTGACCATATTTTTAGGTCTCTTAAATAGTGTATTAGATGTGGATGAAGAGAGAATTACTGAATTAGAAGATAGATTTGAAAAATTACCTAGAGTGTAGCATATATGCACAAAAATGGATAATATAAAAGAGATTATGAGATACTGAGACTGTATCCAGAATACACAAAGAACTCTTTTTTTTTTTTTAAGATTGTATTTATTTCTTTGAGAGAGAGAAAGAACACAAGCAGGGGAACAGCAGAGGAAGAGGGGGAAGCAGGCTCCTTGCTGAGCCAGAAGCCCAATGTGGGGCCGGATCCCAGAATCCTGGGATCATGACCTGAGCTGAAGGCATAGCTGACTGAGTCACCCAGGCGCCCCTGGAATATCAAAGAACTCTTAAAAGTCAATAACAAGACGACAAATAGCTCAATGTAAAAATGGGCAAAAATTTATTTTTGTTTTTTGTTTTTAAAGAATTTATTTATTTATTTATTTGAGTGTGAGAGACAGTGGGAAAGCATGAATGGGGTGAGGGGCAGAGGGAGAAGCAGACTCCCCTCTGAGCAGGAAGAATGGGCAAAGGTTTAAATAGATATTCTTCAAAGAAAATGTACAAGTGGCTCCTAAGTCACATGAAAAATGCTCAACCTCAGTTGGCATTAGGGAAATGCAAATTAAAATCAGGCTAGGATATGACTTCCCCCACACTAGCACAGCCATAAGGAGATGGAAAGAATAAGTATTGGGAAGGATGCTGAGACCCTAGAATGCTCATGCCAATATGGTGTAGCCACTGTCAAAAAAAGTTGGGCAGTTTTCAAAAAGTTGAACATAGAGTTACCATATGACCCACCATCTATAATCCTGGGTAAATATCTAAGAATAATGAAAATATATAAGTCCTCACAAAAACTTGTACATGAATGTTTATAGCAGCATTATTGATAATAGGCCAAAAATGGAAATGGAAACAGCCCAAATGTCCATCCTTGATGAATGGATAAATAAAATATAGTATATCCATACAATAGAATGATATTCAGTCCTAAAATGACCTGAAGTACTAAAACATGCTACAACGTGGATATACCTCAAAAACAGTATCCTAAATGAAAGAAGCCAGCTACAAAAGACCACATATTATATAATTTTATTTATATGAAACATCTAGAAAGACAAAACTATTTAAAAAGTAGATTAATGGTTGCTTAGGGCTTGTGCTGGAAGTGGGAAGTAAGGAGGAATGGGCAGTGACCGAATGAGCACAGGAATTTTTTGGGGGGTGGGGTCTATGGTCTAAAATTAGATTTCAGTGACTGTGGTACAACTCTGGGAATATACTAAAAATCACTGAATTGTAAGTTTTATTTTTATTTATTTATTTATAAAAAGATTTTATTTATTTATTTGACAGAGAGAGAGATCACAAGCAGGCAGGGTGGGGGGGAAGCAGGCTCACTGCTGAGCAGAGAGCCTGATGTGGGGCTTGATCCCAGGACCCTGAGATCATGATCTGAGCTGAAGGCAGAGGCTTTAACCCACTGAGCCAGCCACCCAGGCACCCCTGAATTGTAAGTTTTAAATGGGTGAATCTGACATATCTCAGTAAAGATGTTAAAAATGTGATGGGCAAGGGGCTGCCTTCGGCTCAGGTCATGATCCCAGGATCCTGGGATCAAAGCCCCATGTCAGGCTCCCTGCTCTGAGGGGACCCTGCTTCTCCCTCTCTCTTTTACCCTCTCCCTCCCAGTTCATGCTCTCTCGCTCACTCTGCTGCCTCTTAGTCCCTCAAATAAATATATAAAGTCTTAAAAAAAAAATGTGATAGGCAAAACATCAGGAGAAATCTAGGAAAGGGTTTGGGGTTTTTTTTGCCTCAAAGTAAGAAAGGATATCTTAAACAAGATGCCCAAAGTACAAATTATAGAGGAAATAATTGACAAAATTAACTACCTTGATAAATCTAACTGCCTTTAATTAAGAACTTGTGTTTATCAAAAGATACCATAAGGAAGTAAGGAGACAAGCTATAATCTCAGGGGAGGTATTGGCAACATAGGTTCTGTATGCTAAGTCTATGGCAGGATTAAAATGTGTCACCACTTTAGAAAGGATTTTGGTGTTTACAGAAAATCTGATGGTGTCTTTGGCCTGGAATTGATTTTGTGTGTCCACATCTGGTCCCTGCCACTGAGTCACACCCGTGATGTGTGGCAAGATGGTGCCAGGGGTGTGATAACCCAGGTGTTCCATCTAGGGGACTAGGCTTGTGAAAGAAGCTTTTCCCAACTGCCAAGTTCTCATGACAAGCTGAAGGCCATTGCCAGCATCCTGAGCGTGCCTCTCGGAAGGTAGTAGGAAGACTCTGACAGGATGCTCACTGACGGCCCCAGCTTGTTGGGCTCTGGAATTTCCTATAAACGGTGTTTCCTTGGGGTTCCTGGAGGCTCAGTTCATTAGTGTCTGACTCTTGATCTTAGCTCGGGTCTCATCTCAGGGTGGTGAGTTCAAGTCTCGAGTTGGGCTTCTTGCTGGGTATGGAGCCTACTTAAAACAAAACAAAACAAAACACCACAATGTATCCTTTCAGCTCCTGGAAGCAAAATGGTATTTGCATAAGATTTGTGTATTGGAGTGCTTATTTTCACTGAGCTTCCGCCATTTTTGGTAGTTTGGCCATCTCATGTTCCCCCTAGTGCTATAGAACTGTTCCAATTGCTTCACATCCTTGCCAAGACTTGGCGTTGTCTAAGCTTGATATTTGTGCCAATCTGTGAGAGTACTTAAACATATAATGCTGACTCCATCTTTGGTATATCTCCTTGATATATATCCATGCTTGCTATGAGTCCAAGAAACTTTGGACATGTGTACCAGGAGACCAGAATAGTCACAGCAACACTGTTTGTAAAAGATGGCAAACCATCAAAATGTCCAGTGAATGGAGAAAAGAAAAATGCTCTTTCAATATCTAGTCACACGAGGGAATACTATATAGTGATGAAGACAGTTGAATGATTGCTATAAAATTCAACATGGATTTATTTTATGTACATCATGTTGATGATGAAAGCCCATCACAGCAAAAAAAACCATAGCACAATTACCTGGGTATAAACCAAAAACTTGCAAACAAACTATTTAGTCCTAAACATGTATGTGATAAAACTAAAGATAAGCATGGGAGCATGTAATGCCAATTTCAGGATGGCAGGATAATAATGACCTTTTGGAGGAGGGAAGGCAGTTTGATCATAAAGAGGCACCCTGGGAGCATCAAAAGCATTGGTTTTGTCTTATTTTTTAAGCTGGGTGTCGTGGCCATCCATTTCTATATGCTCTTTTTATATATTAAACATGTATTCTTAAAATGAATGCTTCCTTATCAAAATTTTAAATAAGTCGTTAAAAATATAGGACATGTTTATATACAGTGCAAGGCATCCCTAGACTGTATATTTCTATGTGCATATGTAAATGTACTTAAAAATATTAACTACTCAAGAGTTTTAAAGATTATTAATGTGCAAAACGGGCAACCTGGTTAAAACTTAGAGATGGGCGACAGTACACTCTGGGCACACATTCTGTGTAACCTCCCGAGCTCTGCCCCATACAGTCTAGCACTCAAATGTCTTCAGGTTAGACCAGTAGCATCTTGGCCTTTTCTCTCTCCATAGTCAAAGCCTTCCGGAATTGCACCACTTAGCCCAGATTACAGAGTTTTGTTTTTTTTTAAGAGTCTCTAATACTTAACAGTACCCCAAACCCTGTCTTACTAATCTAGCTTGGCGTGGTCAGAGAGAACAGGAGGGCGAATGGGAGAGAAACCCACCACGCTTGATGGTAGTAAACATGTTGTTTCATACGGACATTAAAACAGTCACTTCAAAATATTCTGCTTCAGTGGTATTTCAGGTAATAAATACAAGGTTATGCTCATTTTTTTTCTTAAGATTTTATTTGACAGGGGTGCCTGGGTGTCTCAGTGGGTTAAAGCCTCTGCCTTTGGCTCAGGTCATGATCTCAGGGTCCTGGGATCCAGCCCTGCGTTGGGCTCTCTGCTCAGCAGGGAGCCTGCTTCCCCCCCTCTCTCTGCCTGCCTCTCTGCCTACTTGTGATCTCTCTCTCTGTCAAATAAGTAAATAAAATCTTAAAAAAAAAAAAAAGTTTATTTGACAGAGAAAGAGAGGGAGGAGAGAGCAGACGCAGAAGCAGGCTCCCTACTTGAGCAGAGAACCCAACGTGGGGCTGGATCCCAGGACCCTGGGATCATGACCGAAGCTGAAGGCAGACACTTAACTGACTGGTTAAGTGCCAGGTGCCCCATGTAAGTTCATCTTTACCACCTAGATCTGAGCATTACTAGCTGTCATTCTGATTAAAACCAGAAAGACATCCTGAAAGATAATTCTATGCTTAAGTGGTTTCTCACTTGTTTGTATATTATTACCCTATTAGGGACAAAGAGCCCATATGTGCCCCAGGGGAAGAGCAGAGGGGACTTTGCAAAACAAACAAATCCTCCCTTATGCACAGGTTCACGTGGTTTTATCAAAAATGTATGTGTGTGTGTGTGTGTGTGTGTGTTTATAGTGTGTGCCTTCCTGCTTCCACCCTTGTCCTCATTCAGCCATTGTCAGCACAAGTCAGGTCAAATCACCCCTTGGCTCAAAATCCTCCCGTGAGCTTTCAGAGAAGTCAGAGTCATTACTGCAACAACATCATGAACTCTGTCCCTGATACCGTTTGCCTATCCTTCTACTCTTTCACACCGACCTCCTTACTGCGCCGACACACTCCCAGCTTTGCCACGCCACTGTCCATTCGCTACTGCCTGCTCCCTTTCCTCTTCCGGGTCTTCGTTCAGGTGTCCCCTGACGTGGCCTGAAGGAGCAGAGCAGGGCTGGTTCCTTTTGCTTACACCCGCCTTCTTGTGTGTGGCCCCCCGCAGGACCTGCCTCTGGGAGGGTCTGAGTGTGGCTCAGCCCTCCCTTGAGCTAATTAGCCCAGACAGCCTATGGGTTGGGTTTGGGTTAGTCAATAGGAACGCGGAACCCCTGCCCGGGAAAGAATATAAACCCCGCCTTTTGCCCGCCAAACTTGTGCACCAATTCTGGCCAGGGTGATAGGCTAGTTCAAACAGTTACTAAGCAACTTTCTGTGTGTTACAAACTCATTGGCCACTGACCCCTCTAAAACTGTTGCGATTTTTGAAACTCTCTCTTTCTCTACACCACGCCGCTGTGTCGGTGAGTGTGAGAGGGAGCTCAAGCTAGCTTGAATAAAGGGCTCTTTTGCTTTTGCATCGGACTCGGCTCCCTGGTGGTATTTGGGGATCTCAAAATCTGGGCATAACAGCCTCCCCCGGCCGCCCTATTTAGAATTGCAGTCCTGTCCCACCCCAGCCAGTCCCGGCTTCACCCATAGTCACAGCGCTTGTCACGGTCGAGGTTTTGGATACATTCAGTTTATTCTGATACATTTTATTGTGGTAAGCGTAAACCCTGTGTGGGCAGGGATCTTTGTTTTATTCATTGTGGATCCCAGGCCACAGCTCTTGGCCCAGAGAAAGCAATTAATTAATCAATACTTTAAATAAATACATCTTCATTTTACAGATTAGGAATTTGAGACTCTGAAATCATCAAATTACTTTTTCAAGGCCAACGAGTGGGTGGTGAAAGCAGGATACAAACTCAGGGAGTTGAGGGATGCCTGCGGGGCTCAGTTGATTGGGTGTCTGCCTTCAGCTCAGGTTTTGGTCCCAGGGCTGTCGGGACCACATTCGGCTCCTTGCTCAGCGGGGAGCCTGCTTGTACTCTTGCTCTCTCTCTGGCAAATAAATAAATAAAATCCTAAAAACAAAAACACCAAAACCAAAGTCAGGGAGTAGAACTTCACACCCTGGGCTCTCTAACCTCTGTGCTCTATGCAGACATCCAACCACATGATTCTTTAATACTGATGGTGATGATGACAATAGCTAACATTTTTAATCCCTACTTGTGTCGTGCACTGTGCTTTACAGGTATTATCTAATTTGATACCCAGGAAACATCTCATCCGAGTCCGACTGGAGTCCTTAAAGTTTTAGCAAATTATCTGTCATGCCATTCAAGTATAACTAAAGATGAACAGAACCTTATTCCCAAACCCCGAAGAACAGCATCAACTTCCCTTCTCCCTGTGGGGAAGGCAGGAAACTAGCAACTTCAAATTTCACATGAACAAATTGGAAATTGTGTAGCTATGAGAGAGACCCCAGTGTAATCATCCTATTATGGTTGGCTTCTTTCACACAATTTATTATTCATTTATTCCCTCATACATTCATTCACATCCAATTATAATTCACTCATTCAACAAACATTCATTGAATGATTGCCCTGTGATGTACTATGCCAAGTTCAAAGGCTACAAAGATAGAGATAACACATTCTCCGCGCTTGAGGGACTCACAGCCTAGCAGGAGAAACAAATATGAATGCGAGTGCAAGGAGTGCCCCAGAAGGGGTAAGGGCCACACCAGAGGATCAGTGGGGAGGGAGTGCCGAGGAAACCCAGAGCAGGGAAGGCCTGACTAGCCCTGTCTGGGGAGTACTTCTTGGAGGAGGTAGCCCAGGATGAGGAGGGCAGGATGAGCATGGGGGGGGGGTGCAGGCAGAGGAAGGGATTTGCAGAGGCACAGAGATGTGACTCACGTGAGCACTCAGGGTCCTGCATAGAGCTTGGCATAATGGGAGCTGGGAAGGCATGTGGGGAAGGGGTGGGAGGAAGGAAAACAGGAGCCAAAGGGATTTTAAATAAGGTCATAATTAGATCAGATGTTCATCTTATGAAACTGCCTCAAGAGTTTGGATGGAAAGAAAAAAGGGAAAAAAAAAAAAAGAGTCTGGATGGAAACTGAATTAAGGGGGCAAAGCCCTGCGGAAAGAGGCCACAGATCCCTCGTACTTTGAAGCTGCTACTTTGATGCAGGTGTTTTGGCTGGGGGATATTTTGAGGTGGCCTAAAAATAATTACATTTTCAGCTCTTAAAAATTACCAAGTGATGTGCAAAACAGCCGTCTCACCTCATCGCAGACCTCGCCCCATGCCAACTCCTGAATCTGTGGAGGCGCAGAATGGGGTCAGAAGCAGGGCGAGAATTAGACAACATCTGGCAGGGGAGGCACCCGCAGCCAGCAATCGTGGGCATACGGCAGGTTCCTAGCTCAGGGAGAGCCATTAACATGCAAGGAGGCACACTGCTCCTTCTCTGAGAGTTCCCTTGTATTTTGGTGAGCTGGTTACTCCTCAGCAGTTATGATTGTAACAGTGATTTACTTTCAGTTAATAAGCATTACTAAGTGCTTTAACCAATATGCACTCTATTTTCCATTAGAGAAATCTTAAGGATAGAAATCTCTGCTTTTAGGGGCTTCCACATAATGTTCAGTTTCTTTGGGGGTTTCATCTTTTACACCGGAAGGGAGGTTGGAGAGAGGGTATATTATGAGGACTATTTTAACTGTAGTGCAAAATAAAGCCATTGTCTTTTGAACTGGAGAGTTCGAAACACAGCTGACATCAGGCATAGCTGGATCTAGGGGCTCAGTGATATCACTGTGGCTCTCTTGTTTAGACACAGGCTTTTTCCACCTGCCAGCTACATTGTTGCTGGCGTCCCAACACTCATAACTGACCAGTTGAGCAGACCCAGATAAAAGAGGGTTTTTTCAAGATAACCTTTGAAAAACTGTCCCAAGAAAAATTCTGATTGGCTCCTACACAATGATCCAAGATATCCAGTATTTTTTTTTTAAAGATTTTATATATAAAGAGAGAGAGAGAAAGAGAGAACATCAGGAGTCCAGTAAGGGCAGAAAGAGAGGGAGAGAATCTTAAGTAGACTCTGCACTGAGCACAGAGCCCAATGTGGGGCTTGATCTCACAACCCTGACATCATGACCTGAGCCAAAACCAAGGCTTGGACACTCTGACTGAGCCAGCCAGGTGCCCCAATATGCAGTATTCTAGTGGACCTAGCTGGAGGCATGTGTCATGTCTATCTGCAGAGAGTGGGGCTTGGGGAGCAGCAGTGCGGGGGGGTCAGCCCTACTGGAATCCCAGAGCATGGCTCTTTCCCAAGTAGGTGGGTTCTTTTTATGAGAAAAAAAGGGGAAAATAATATGAGATATCCATTCTAGGTATAGTGACCATATAGTTTATTGCCCAAGCTGCATAAATAATGATTATTCCAGGACAATAGGCATAAATTGGAACTCTTCTAGGCCGTTTAGGAAATATGGTCACCCTTTCCATGTGGGAGAGGCTCCTTAGGCACAACATGATCCTTTACCTTTTTGCTCCAAATTGCACAGAAAATCGTCGCTTACATTTCTAACTGTTCTTTCAGTGCCCTTATAATATATACACATGATGTTTAATAACATCAAACTCACATTTTGAGGGCTTTGGTATGTTTTTATAGCTTAACCCTGCTTCATCAAAATTTTTTAAAAAGATTTTTATTCATTCATTTGAGAGAGAGTGTGAGAGCAAGAGTTCGGGGAGCAGCAGATAGAGGGAGAAGCAGGGTTCCCACTGAGTGGGGACACAGGGCTCGATCCCAGGACCCTGGTATCACGACCTGACCTTAACCAACTGAGCCACCCAGGCACCCCTATCAGAATGTAAAACACCTTTTTCTCCTGATTATAACAGTCATCTAAAACAAAACAAAAAAACCTCATGAAAAAATAAATAATACAGATGTGACTAAAATATGAAGTAGAAGTCCCTGTAATTGGGCGGTCAGGGAGTACTTAGGTGTCAGTATCTCTCAGTCATACAAATAAGTTTTGACCAAGTTTTGACCCAGACACTTAGAGACAAACAGGAAGTTATTCGGGGACTCCACAGGTGAAACAACCCATCCGGGCCCCAGCTAAGGTAGTGGTTGAGACTCTGGAAAGAAGGGGACTGTGTTGAGAACTGTATTTGAGAGCCAGCACCCAGGACTTGGTGATTGGACCGCAAGCGCAAGGGAGAGATTGATGTCCCTGTTTCTCGATCAGCTGACTGCCTCGAAAGAGTGCTCACCAGAAAAGCAAGACCTATTGGGAGAAAAGGAGGACTAGAAGATGCAAACGAAAAATGGCTCCAAACTTCCTCTGGGTCTGATTTAATTTACGACCCCATTCTGGGAAGAAATGAATGCATTCCCTGACAAAAAGCAAAAGCCATTTTCTGATAAACTTTAAGGGCAGTAACACTTAATCTGGGAACCAGTCCTCACCCTCCACATAGCTGACCATCAGTCAAGAGGCTTGTGACCAACAACCAAACCTTCTTTTCTTTCTGCTCCCTTTTTTAACACTGACCATTTAACATTTCTTTACCTACAAAACGCCCCCGACAAGACTTAGTCTTTGAAATGACCACAACAGAACTTTTTCTTTTGTAGCAAGATTATGATGACATTTCAACAAGCGCTTGTAACTGGGGTTTATGGGGGAGGATAGCATCTGCCTCATTTATAGATATTTTAAGTCCTAGTTCCATAGAAGCTTTTGTAAGATAAAAACAACAATTTAAAAATATTTATTAAAGTAATACCCGTTCACAGGAAGTCTGGAAAATCCATAAAAGTAGAAAGCACAGGGATCTTATTTTTACATCATCTTTATGCATTCATTTCTTCCCCCCCCCCCATTATTTATAGTTCTGTCTATGAATTTTCTTTTTCTTTAAAGTTTTTATTTATTTATAAAGATTTTATTTTTAAGGAGTCTCTACACCTCGCATGGGGCTCGAGCTCACAACCCTGAGACCAAGGGTTGCCTGCTCCACTTACTGAGCCAGTCAGGTGCTTTTCTTTCTGTGAATTTTCTATCTAAAGCCTTTGACATTTTTCTATTGGTTTGTGGCTTTTTTTTTTTTTTAAATAAAGAGTGGGAAATTTTTATAAATGAAGGATATTGCCCCAAATCAATTGATCTTTCTTTCTTTCTTTTAAAGATTTTATTTATTTATTTGACAGAGAGGAGAGAGATTACATGTAGGCAGAGAGGCAGGCAGAAAGAGAGGGGGAAACAGGCTCCCAGCTGAGCAGAAAGTTGGATGTGGGACTCAATCCAGGACCCTGAGATCATGACCCCAGCCAAAGGCAGAGGCTTTAACCCACTGAGCCACCTAGGCGCCCCTCATTGATCTTTCTAGGCAGGAGCTGGTTTTGTGCCTAGGACTTCTGTTTCCAGGTGGGTTCCTTAGTAGTTCCTCCCATTAACTTATTTTAATACTATCAGAATCTGACTTCTCTTCAACAGCTACAATGCCTCATACCCTTGTTAACTTGGGCTCCTGAGAAGAACCATTGCCTTTGGCTGCAGTCCCCAGGGGTGAGCACAGTGTCTCGCACATGGTGGGGAATAAATACTTGATGAGTCATGAGAATGGTTACATTCTTGAACGATGATTGTTTGCCAGGAGTTACTAAGCATGGTTCATGCGTTAATTTCATGAAATCCTCAAATTCTAGGATGTAAGCGCAAGTATTTCCGCTATTTTACAGATGTGGGAACTGAGCATAAATAAGGAAGTTAATAATTCTTCTGAGATCCCACAGTTAGAGCTGAGATTAAAACCCAGTTCTGTGTTACGTTGTAGTTTAAGATAATTGTGATGCCATCAACAGAATTATATGAAGGGGAATTTTAGACTGAGGCACTGACACTTGACCCTGCAAAGAATTAAACATTAGTGTGGTCCCACATCACAAAATTTGTGCCCTTAAAGTTATTTTGAAGCAGTTTTTTTTTTTAATGAAATTGAGAGCATTGTGTTATATAACTAGAAAAATCCCACATCATAAATTTCATGTTTCTCAGAGCTCCCAAATTATAACCAGGCAGAGTTTGGCAGGGAAAGGACCCAGCAGAGAGCAAAAAGACCCCACAGGTAATAAAATGAGCTAATGATCCGGACTGGCATTGTGAAACTGCCCAGGAGTGCAAAAGGCAAAATGAGCTTCACAGAATGATCTCTTACTTGGTCAAAGTTTCACTGTGGCTCAGATTGAAACCCTAGTCTCACGTTCCATCCAGTTTTTGTAACACGAGTTAATTGAGGCCATTTTCTACTCATACAGTTTTATGAGTGCTGACGTGTAAAATCCTCTTCCTATATGTAGAGTCGCACTCGGAATTGATTTGGCCAATTTAGCTTGAGTTCACGTCCATACACAGAGGGCTGGTTACCTTCACCGTCACAAGAAGACAGCGTCCTCTGCAGCCCACTTGCCACTTTCTCAGCTCAGGCTGGGACTGACTTGCTGGGGTCAAGCAGTTTGAGGCCTTATGCACAGCCAGCTGGTTATTCCTTTTCCCTGGGATATGAGGTTGCCTCCATCTATATAGGGCATTGCAGCTGGGCCGGGAAGACAAGTGCTCTGCCAGGCCGAATGGACCTACAATCTGTAGTCAACAGAGGGAGCCCAGTTTGGGTTACTGACCAGCAGTGGCACTTTGCCCATGTTCCTTTTAGCCCACTTTCTCCATTGCTAGTCGGTTCAAATATATTCTGTGTGTTCTTATGGAAAGAGCACAGGACTGTGAATCAGAAAACACGTGTCTTTATCCTATGTGATTTAGGACAAGGCATTTCAATTTCTGAGCCTCCGTTTCAATTGTAAATGAGGGATAATAATATCTTTCTTATGGAATAATCGCAAAGATCAAATGAGATAATGTATTTGAAGACGTATCGCAAAACTCTATGTACCTTATGAATATTTTGTCATACATAATTTTATCCCAATTTTATAACCAGGGAGGCTGAAAATCACTGGGATTAAGGCTACACCTCTCCTAAGAGACAAAGCAAGGATTTGAACGAGTCTAACTCTGGTCTTTTTTTTTTTTTTTTTTTTCACATGCTGCCTCCTTAAACAAATTCAAATTGTTACTGTGACTATAATTTTTTTTCAGTGTATGCTGGAAAATGTTAACCCTAATCTCAAGGGCCCCACACAACACTCCTCAGGTCTCTGCCCCAGCTATCGTGAGTACCTAGCGGAGAGGAGAGTACCCAGGTCTAGACCTCCTTCAGTTGCACACAGATCTCTCAGAGACCAGAGAAAGGGGCACAACATGAACGTGTATCCCCGTGGCACCAGCTGCTGATACTCAGTGTGCTATTTTAACACTAAACAATTCAGAGTGAAGAAAACATCCTGTGTTTATTCTTTGTTCATTGTACTCTGGTGCCCTACAAATCAAAGTCGTGTAACAATGTATCCTTGCAAGTGGCTTTAGGTAATTCTTTTTACCAAGCTGGAACAATAGAAAACTGCTATGTCCTGACTGTAACAAACAAACAAGAAAATGGTGTCATCTGCAGATGAAGTTACTGATTAAAAATAATATCTGCTGGCAGGGGATTGGGGGCGCCTGTGTGGCTCAGTGGGTTAAGTGTCTGCCTGCCTTTGGCTCAGGTCATGATCCCTGGGTCCTGGGATCAAGTCCCATGTTGGGTTCCCCACTCAGCAGAGAGTCTGCTTCTCCCTCTCCCTCTGCTCCTCCCCTCTGCTCCATGCTTTCTCTCCCACCCTCTCTCTCTCAAATAAAGGAATAAAATAAAATAAATAAAAATAATATCTGCTACGAAAACCTAAAAAAAAAACCCCAAAAACAAAACACTTCAAGAGGGGAGGAAAAGAATGGGATATTTTCCTGCTTTCTTGCCTGAGGAATCTCCTCTAAAAGTTGATGTATATCTTGAGTTTGGGTAATTACAGTTTCTTTACAAGTAATAAACGTTTCTTTGTTGATTTACAGTTTCTCATTTGGTTTTTTTTCTGGCGACTGGCTGTACAAATTTTATTAATTAACTGTGTCCGCTGTAATTCTTCACTTGCCCCAATATGGAAGGTTCTGTAGGCAAGGAACATATTTTATACGCGCAGCTTCTAAAAATGCAAAAGCCCAAGGTAGTACAACGATCATTGTTGCATGGCTATCTTCCTGCACCTCCTTTCTCGGACTGGTGAAGGCCTCAGCTCTCCTTCTGGCCCAGCCCTTTAGCCCATGGAACCTACGATCGTCGTCCGCATCTCCTGGGAAAGGCGGCCAGAGATAACAGAGCTTAGAGCAAAGAGCAGGGCATTTCAGTCTCCTTGAGGATTTATCTTTGATTTCAATGCTGTTTGAAATGTAGAGTCCCCAATAATTTTGGGGTCACTAGTATACTTGTGGTCAATAGATTATTACTTTGTTCATTTTTATTGTTATTAAAAGCGATCTTTTCTTTCTCTTATGATATGCACAGTACAGACAGAATTTCAGAAAACAATAATAAAAAAGTATCAAAAGAAACAGAAAACCACGGTTTCACTCAGAGAAAACCTTTTGTTGTGCATGTTTCGTTATACACACAAGAATGTATTGAGTGCTGTCCTACCTCACATCTAATATTTAGCTTAAGCAATGGTTTGGACATTTATTCATGCCAACAAGTATTCTCCTGCAGAATTTTTTTTTTTTTTTTACAACTAGTGTCATAATTTTTAACAACTAATGTTTTGGTCTGTAAAAATCTAATAATTGATATAACTAATTTCCTCTTCTTAGGCGTTCAGATTATTTACAATTTTTCACCATTTTTAACATGATGTGATAATTATCTTTGTTTATTTCCTTACCATAAAACTATAGAAGTGAAATTTCTGGACTCAAATTAATATATTTTAAGGCTGTTGGTATGTATGTATATACATATATATATATTTTTTAAGATTTTATTTATTTATTTATTTGACAGAGAGAGATCATAAGTGGGCAGAGAGGAAGGCAGAGCGAGAGGGGGAAGCAGGCTCCCTGATGAGCAGAGTGCCCCATGCGGGGCTGGATCCCAGGACTCTGAGATCATGACCTGAGCTGAAGGCAGAGGCTTTAACCCACTGAGCCACCAGGTGCCCCAGGCTGTTGGTATATATTATCTAATTGTCATCCAGAAAGGAACCCATTTTCCTCCCACCATAAATGAGTGCCAACCTTGCCCTACTCTCGCCACTGTCATATTCTTCTTTCTTTTTTACTTCTTTTTAATATGAGTCAGTGTGTTTGGTTTGAAAATTCAGCTCACTGAATTATTTATAGAATTTTCTTATTTTTAAATGAATAGTGAGGCTGAACAGTTTTTTCATATTTTTTTCATCCTTGGCCTTTTTCCCCCTAACTGTTCTTTTCTGTCCTTTATCTATTTTCCTATTGGTGAATTCCTCCTTTTCTTATTAATTTGAAAGGGCGGTTATCTTTTAACAATAACAACCATTGTTTTACGTATGTAACAAAGATATTCCCAGCCCATGGTTCATCTTTTATTTTGTGTGTGCATGTTTAATCAACAAACATTTTTAACATTTACATTGTAAATCTCTATTAAATTTTCTGTTTTTGTTTTTTAAGATTTTATTTATTTGAGACAGAGAAGCACATGTGGGGGTAGGGGCAGAGGGAGAGGGAGAAGACTCTGCTCTGAGCAGGAAGACCAATGCTGGGCTCTATCCCAGGACCCCAGGATCATGACCTGAGCCAAAGGCAGATGCTTAACTGACTGAGTCACCCAGGCATCCCTCTATTAATCTTTTCTACAATATTTTTCCATCTTTGGTGTTTTGTTTACAATAGGTTTCCCTATTCAAAGACTGACTAGCCAGGTCAGTTATGTTCTTATTTTGGACATTTAATTCAATTGGAATTTATTTTGGTTTATACTTTGAAGTACAGGTCTAATGTCCTTTTTTTTTTTTTTTTCAAATAGCCAAACCATTTTCCCAAGATCATTACAGAACAATCTACTTTTACTGTATACTAAGTATTTAAGAATCCTCAGGTCTGTTACTGATGGGCCTTTGTTTTTAATGCAGAGGCAAAGTAGAGAAGATAAGCTCTTTAGGACATGGCAAGGGCTGGAATCACTGCTACATCTGTTTCTACATAGCATGGCCCCAGACTAGCAATGAAGGGATGAAAAACATATAACTTAAAAATGTAGATAATTATTTTCAAGTGTCTAAAAGATGCTGAAATGTAGTTTTCTCCCAATTTTTCTTTGATGTGATTGGTTTTTAAAATGTGATCCCAGGGCGCCTGGGTGGCTCTGTTGTTGGGCAACTGCCTTCGGCTCAGGTCGTGATCCTGAAGTCCCGGGATCGAGTCCCGCGTCAGGCTCCCTCCTCACTGCGGAGTCTGCTTCTCCATCTGACCTCACTCTCTCTCTCTGTCTCAAATAAATAAATAAAATCTTTAAATAAATAAATAAAATAAAATGTGATCCCAGTTTAATGATTACACATAAATGACACATATATTTTAAAATTCTTTTTTTTCGTACTAGCTTTCCTCATAAATAATATATTATCTTCTAGTTGAATCAGTTTGCACTTGCTTACAAAGGCACTGCAGATAACTAGATTAAAGCTGGCAAAACCAGTATTGAGATTTTTTTTTCCATTAGCTGAAAATAGTGGGGATGATATCCCTTCTTGCTTCCATTAGGACTGGTGCTAAACTATCTCATTACAGACGAGCTTTGCTTTAGTGACCCTTAGAGAAATTTCCATATCCTCTCTTGATATAACCTATTCTAATATTTAATGATCTTCATTAATATAAAAATCTCTCATGCAGCAATTTAAGCCCTTTCTTCCTTCCTTCCCTCTTCTCTTTCTTTCTTTCTTTCTTTCTTTCTTTCTTTCCTGTTATTACTTAATGGTGACTTTCTTTGGGCTAATGTCCCTCATACTTCTCCAGACTGAATAATTCCAATCCCATATGAAGATCAAATCAAGATAATTTCTCTTATATTTATTTGATATTCAAGAACATCTGAGCAATTAGTGACACTAATTGAGGACCAACCACACACACACACACACACACACACACACAAGCATCGGCACATGTACACTCCCTCATTTAAAAAATATTTAAGATTGACTCCAAAGTTTCCATTTTAATTTTGGCAAAATCTCTCTCTTTTTGTCCAAACAAAGACCCAACTGTATTATGCTGAATTCGCTTTTCATTTTAGTGAGGAATTTGAGCAAAGCCCAAGAGGATCCCTTCATCACAGAGGGGCCCGGAGTTGGCCGCAGGGAGGCCAAGGATCACAAGACCATGTTCATCATGAACATAAACTTCTAGTGGAGTCACTGTGCTGGGAGCTCTGCCCTGAGCTTGGGCTTTCAGAAGGAAGTTGACCCCGCCCTGGGGAGAGAGGGCAAACAAGTAACACACGCATGTTAATAGGCAAAATAGACGCGTATGAATCACAGCTGTAGAGCTAGGCGCTTTGGCAGTAGGAACTGCAAATGACAGGGGGCAGGAGACAGGAGTTCTGACTTGAGTGTGTTGTAAAGACGGATTCAGTAGGGTTTCTGGGCTATTCTCTGCGTTGAGGGACCTCAACCAAGGAACTGGGCACGGAGGAGGTCAGTCCCATTTCAGCTCTCTGCACAGCACCTTACGTCTGGCCCAGCTGCCATGGGAAAGGATTTCATTGCCTAGGCCCTTTCTCCTCCACCCTGTCCCTTTGCCCATAGCTTTGTGTCTTCCTAATTCCTAGTGATGGGAGCCTCAGGGGCGGGGCCCAGACACTCTGTGGAACCCCCTGGGTCAGATCTTGGCCAGAAGGAGATGTTGCCCGGGGCAACAGAACTAGGGAGGCTAATGACTTTGGACCTCGGTACTTAGTGAAAATTGTCTGAACTGCAGCACAATGTCCTGCTGCTGCTTTTATCCCTGAAGCACAGAATTGCTTTGAGACCCACCTACCTACCACCCATCCCCCGGGGTAGGTCTAGAACAACCCCCCCCCCCCCCCCCCAGTATGAACCAGTCAAATCTTCAGGACGGCAAACTCCTGAGGTCCAGGGGCTTGGCCAGATGTATTGGCTTCTTGGCAAGCTGACATGTTGGCACTCTTTCAAGCTAATATTTAACAGGACTCTAGACTTTTCCATTCAGAGCTTGAGACAGATGCCCAGTGCTCTGGCAGGTGGGGAGATGGGAGGACAAGGGTGGCGGGACTCAGCACCTCCTCTGCTGCTGACCCAGCAATTCTGCTCCGGTCATACTTCGCAAAGGAAAACAAAAGCTTAGTAATTAATTGCACTTATCTTCCTTAGAATGTGGTTAGTTGACCAATTACCTTTATTCAAAGATGCCTCTTAGAGGTTCTAATTCGCAGCCCAAGTGGCTATACAAATCTTTATGCCTTTGAACGGCATACAGCACTTTCCCTGGGAGGAATTTAGTGAGTACAATTTTCACCCTTTTGTTACATTTCTAGTGCTTTGTTTTGAACACACACACACACACACACACACTCCCCCCCACAGAACGGGACCTTTGGATATTGTCCCAGCAGCCCTTGTCCCGATCTAATCCTGCATGGCCAGTACTTCACGAGGCTCATTTATTGCCCTATTTTTGAGTTAGTTCAGTGCGAACAAAACACAAGCCCAGAACAACTTCCTCCCTAACCTATTCCGGACAACCTACAAGAAGCTATATTCCAAGTTCTGTTCTCAAATTCTATCAGACGGGCAGGAAGCATTTTTAGCAGGTGGCTTAGGCCCTGTGGGATTGTTTTTGGTTAAGTAAGTTATGTCTCATCATCAGCGAGCTGGGGGCCTGAGAAAAAGCCTTTGTTGCTTTAACTTGGGTACTTGGTGCTTGTCCCGCAGCTCTGACCTCTCCCGGCGCGAGTGAGTCAGTGGGGAAAGGGAAAAGCAGTAGCCCTTGAAGGCGAGCCTAGGGATCTCGGGGAGGGGTAAGCAGCCTCTGGACTGAATTGGAAAGAACAATAGGTATCCCAAGCTTTCACGACCCGAAGAACCCATTTGATAGTAGTGACGGCCACAGAGTCCCCTGGTCGGCAGTTTACTGCATGGTCTGCGGGGAAACAAGGAGGTTTGGGGTCCCGTTTTATCAAGGGAAGAACTCAATATTTCCCTTAGCCGGATCTCCAAGCTTACTGGAAGGACAGACCCTCCTACGGACATCTACGCAGACACTTATCGGGAAGGCCGTGTGGATTTTTTTAGTGGGGCATCCTGGTTCAGGCCTTTTCAAAAGCATTTAAAATAAACCAACATTGCAAGAAAAGGTCAGAATTATTTCAATAGGGTCAAGAATTCCTAGTTCAGGCAAATTCATTAGGCATCCGGAGCTGGTGGTCCGGGGGGGGGGGGGGGTGACTGTCGTCGGTGATAGTTTGGTTGGCAGGGTGCTTCAATTTTTGAAAAAACTTGCAACCCCTGCACCAAGCAGTAATCATACTCCCTCTAACACTCAGGATCTGGGCTGAGGCTTTTAACTGTTGCCTGAGCCCGTGATGGGGCAGGCTTTCTAATAGATTGTTCATTCAGCCACTCACTTCTGCAAAGCCCAGGGGCCTTACAATAAATCACGGAACTAAACAGCAAAGGGCCCTACCTTTTGAATATTTGAGCCTCTCCTCAGAGTAAGATTAGGAGAATCTTGTGTTGGCAACAGATAAAGGGATCCAGGGAGGCAGGAGGGGGCCAAGGCCTTGTGGAAATTTACATAAGCCTGTTGGAAGTAGGGGCTCAGAGGCCCAGAAGGGGCTGAATGAAACCAGACCAAAAGAAAACATCTGTAATGGGCTGTGAGGGCAAGTGGGCTGCAGAGGTTGGAGTAGGCGCCCCCCCCCCCCCCCAGAACAATGGAACAGCTGCCAGAGCAAACCTTTTTCCAGTTGGGATTTCTTTTATCGTCCTTCTTCCCTTCCCAGGGCTGCGGAGACTTTGAAGTGATCCTCCTCAGTGTGAAAGCTAGGAGGGTGCTCACATAAGAAGCCCTTTGAAAAAACCTGAGGGAATGGCGCTAAGCCCGGCTGGCAGAAATTGTGAGGTGCCTGGGATGAAGAAGCCAGGAAGGATTCTGGGGAGACCGGATGGAAGAGAGACAGATGCCTTAAAATCTGAGCCATGGCGGGCCTTCTTAAAGCTCCAAGCCCTACAGTCCAGCAGGGGGCCGCACCCAGCCCTGTGTGCGGGAGCCCTCCCTCAGTGTGGACCTTGTTTCTACCAGGTCTGCGCGCACGGGGCAGCAGAATCATCATAGTAACCCCAATGGCTGTGCCCCAAGCCACAAAGGAACCTCCGGAAAAAGATCCTTTGTTGATCTACCTTCACGAATAAGATATACTGAATTGAATGTTTAACAAATTATCTTTACATATTTAAAAAAAAAGAAAGAAAGAAAAGAAAGGAAGGAAGAAAAAGAAATGGAAAAAAGCACAAAACCTAGTGAATACAGAATAGGAATGCTAGGTCCCTGGACCACTCTCCCATCAGACTCAGCTGGGGCTGACATTTGCTCCCTGGGGACTTGTGGGAAACAGAATCGAGAGGTAAAGAGAAAAGCAACCTTAGTTTTTTGGAGGGGCAAACGCTGATGCCTCCGGGGTGCAAACA
This sequence comes from Nasua narica, assembly GCA_028533885.1. Taxonomy (NCBI): domain Eukaryota; kingdom Metazoa; phylum Chordata; class Mammalia; order Carnivora; family Procyonidae; genus Nasua; species Nasua narica. Next base: position 72,689,236 of record CM052800.1, on the reverse strand, counting down.
GGGTGCGAATAGACAGAACAGGGACCCCATTGGCCCTGCCACCAACCCCGATACAGAACTCTGGGGCCCCATGGTCTGAAATGAACCGTGGGTACAGGTTCGAGGGCTGAATGGGGACGGTCAATAGGACAGCGGCATGGAGGACGTAAGCAGGAGAAGGCCAGGGACTGCCTCCCCCCCGCCCCAAGTTTCTGATGACATCCAAGTAGCCTGGAAAGGGATCCAGAAGATTCTACAGGGAAGAAAGTTAACTGAGGGGTGGGGGGAGCGGGAGCAAGTCGGCTCCAGGATTGCTCCAGTGAGACTGAAGGACCAAGCAGTGGCAGGTGTGAGGTAGGAGGCCCAGGCCAGCGATGAGAGAAGGCTACGGCTGCCGTCTTGGAGGCATCACCAGCTCCAGGGCACTGAGTGGGAGCATCACGGGCCCCATGTGGAGAAGGGCTCCCGCTGCTTTCAGAAGCGAGGTGCACGGTTTGTGTGGGTCCGGAACAAGGCTGGCCGGGGGTTAGCTGGGGCGGGGGCTGGGGGAGCTGCTCTAGCAGGATTCCACAGGAGCCCACTTTCCTCCACTAATGACCCCGCTCAGTATTCCGTATTAGCCCCCGGGAATTTAGGAAAGGCATCGGAAAGAAGGGGAGGTAGAAAAACCGCCAGGAAGGGGAACTCCTCAATAGAACTGAATTTCGAGTTAAAAGATACTGACAAGTCACCGGCCAGGGCTGAAAAGACCTGCAAGTACATCCAGCACTCAGAATGTGGCAGTGAGGACCCCCCAGGGCAAGTGGGCGAAGTACTTAAGTAAGAGAAATGACAAATGAACTTGTCTAAGCCTTCCGGTTTAGATAGCCCCAGTGCAAGAGATCCTTGCATAATGAAATATCATTTAGCGGTAATGGTTAAGTGCCCTTTTCTGGCTTCTCTTCAGATTCCAATTCACGGATGCAAAGGCGTTCAGAGGGTAGCACGGTTGGGCAACAGCGGCAACGAGGACCAAGAGTCATGTTGGAACATTAGAGATTTTACTCTTCAATTTGTAGTAGGTTATATGTGGTTCTGGGGGCCCTTGAAGTCTCAGACTCTTTCAGGGTCTGTGCAGTCCAACTCTTTTTTCCTAAAACTACTAAAATGTTATTTGCCCTTTTCGTTCTCGTGCTTTCTCAAGTGTACGGAGAAATTTTCTGGAGTTTGCAAGACATGTAATGCTCTGAGAGCTGATGGAATCGGTGATTATATATTCTTGTGTTTTAAAAACTTTCCAGTATTGGGGCACCTGAGTGGCTCAGTCATTAAGCATCTGCGTTCGGCTCAGGTCATGATCCCGGGGTCCTGGAATCGAGCCCCGCATTGGGCTCCCTGCTTGGGGGGAAGCTTGCTTCTCCTTCTCCCTCTCCCCCTGCTTATGTTCCCTCTCTCGCTGTGTCTCTCTGGGTCAAATAAATAAATAAAAACTTAAAAAAAAAAAACAAATACAGTAAAACTTTCCAGTATTAACTTAGGTTTCAGGGCTGCCACCGAGCGCCTATCAAGGGGCTCCTGAGTGCCCACCCTTCCTCTGCCAGCATCCCTATGTTCCTGGTGAACATCAAGGTCCCCCGAGCTCTCTGCAGTACGTGCTCCCTTCCGAGCTCACTCAGCAGATGGCGCAGGTCACCAGCAAGCTGGCCCAGAGCTTCAAGGCGCACGTGGTCACAGGCCAGCTGGGAGGCGGGAGCCCTGTGCCCTCCAGGCGTCATCCGCAAGATCAGTGATGGTGCGGAACTGCTCCCACAGCCAGCCTGCGGGCCTAGCGCTTGCCACAGCAAGGAGGCCCATGCGGCCTGGAACAGCTGCACCCCCGCCTGAGGGCTGGCTACCCCCACCACCTGCCCGCCACAGTGCAATACTGCCCTATCGACCCCCAGCGGTCCCCACCTCTAGGTCAAGAGGAAGAGAGGGTTTGGAGACTAAAAATAGATAAGATAGGAACAGCACAGAACAAAGCTTCCCAGTATTAATTCTAATCTGTAAATATTGCTGGAAGTAACCCACATAAACACAGTCTTTTGAGTGTCCTCAATAATTTCGAGTACCTTAAAAGAGTCTTGAGACCAAAAAGTTGAGGAACCTGTGGTCTAGGTGTTGCAGGAATTCTCTGCCTTTGCTCGTCACTGCTCTTGGTCTCGGGGCTTGGAAGAATGAAGAGGTAGACCACAGGAAGAGTGGTGGGCAGCCAGGCATGGTTTATTGAGCAAGAATATAAAGCTCCCTGAGAGGGAGGGACCGAGAGGGTTACCCCTAGAATTCTAAGTTCAGGGGGTTTTATGAGCTCAGTTGCGAGCTACCTCAAGCAATCAGGGTGTGCTGGCCCTGCCGGTGGGCTTTGGTCTCCTATCTGTCTACCTATTGGTTAATGTCTACATGCTAATGATCTTCTTTACTGACCTCTGGGGGCTCGGGTCTTAACTGCCCCTGGCCCGTGATAGTGACAGATGCTTTATGGTTAATACTCTTATTGTAGGACATTTTGCAGAAGTCATTTGTGTCAAGGCCGTGAAATAGAATGCTAGTACGGTCCTGTCTAAGAGGCAAAACAGGATGTCAGTGCTGTTTTAGCTTAGCTATCCTGACTCCGTATTTTCTTGTTGGGGACCCTAGCCCCGGCCACCTAACTGTTCAACTCACTCCTAACATAGGTACAACAAGAATGAAAGCAATGATGCAAGGCAGGCCAGGTCAGGGGATCCAGACGGTTTCCGCAGGAATGGCCAAGAGGGTCCTTGGCTACGCACCGGGTAGAAATCACACTCTAGCTAGCAGGAGGTGAGAGCCGAGTTTCTGGAAGATGAAGAGGCTATAGGTACAGATAGAGTGTCTGGGAAACGAGGGAAAAAAATGGAGAGAGTCTCATCTTTGCTTGAAGTGTGGGATTTTTATTGAGGATTGTGGTTTGGTTTACATGTCCTCTCAGGCATCCAGGAACCAGTTAGAACAAGAACAAAGGTTCATGTGTCCTTCATAAGTCACTTATTCTTTGGAGCCAGAGGGTCTAGGCATTGAGGTATCTAGAGCTCCTGGTCTAGAATAGGCACATGATGGCTTCCCGGGTCATTCTCGCCTTCCTTCCTTAGAGTTATCTCTTATGCTGGAAGACTCTGAAGAAATCATGTCCCTTACAAAGAGGACATACACTATTTATCCGACAAAGCATATGTAACCTGGGGGTATAGATCCCAGCAGGAAAAGGAGCAGAAAGCAGATTTTTTTAAAGAATTTTTTTTCTTAGATTTTATTTATTTATTTGACAGAGAGACACATCAAGAGAGGGAACACAAGCAAGGGAAGTGGGAGAGGGAGAAGCAGGCTTCCCGCTGAGCAGGGAACCCGTGGGGCTCAATCCCAGGACCCTGGGATCCTAACCTGAGCTGCAGGCAGACACTTAACGACTGAGCCACCCAGGTGCCCCCAGAAAGCAGATTTTTATGGGGTCCTTCAGTTTCCCTATCTCAGCAGGATGCCAGTTCTTACATTGGTGACTTGATGAACATTTAGTACTAGGAATAAAATTTTTTTTTAAGTAATATGATTGAATTAAATTTACAAAAAATTTCAAAATTCAGCTACATTTACATCCATTCTTAAGATTGTTAGTCATTTTTTATAATTTGTATTTGCCTTTTAATTTAATATCTACTTTAGGGATGCCTGGGTGGCTCAGTTGATTGGGCGGCTGCCTTCGGCTCAGGTCATGATCCCAGCGTCCTGGGATCGAGTCCCACATCGGGCTCCTTGCTCGGCGGGGAGCCTGCTCCTCTCTCTGCCTCTGCCTGCCTCTCTGCCTGCTTGTGTTCTCTCTCTGTTAAAATAAATAAAGTAAGATCTTTAAAAAAAAATTTAATATCTACTTTAAAATATCTTAGACGAAAAATAGCTTTTTAAAAGTATAAATAAAAGTAGTTTAAATTTTTTAAATTTCTCTTAATCCACCTTAAAAACGAGAATGTATGCAGACCATGTGCACTCTTCACCATGTACACTGTTCACAGTAATAAAATTACACTGTAATTTTACACTGTAATTTTATTACCCATCAGTATTTACTGTCAAGAACACATGAGTTAGGTAAAAATCTTCTTTAAACAACAGATGAGATGGTCACTGTTGTAGAAATAAGTAGGAAATAAAGGTAAGAAAAATACATTTTTATGGAATAAGTATATAATGATTTATCAATTACATGTGTTTTTATTGTTATTCATACAAGCATAGCCAACTTATCAGAAACCTATCTATACACAATAATAATTAAATTGAGTAGTTGATAATTTGTCAACTTTCGGATACATAAAAAGCATAACTTAATACCAAAATTTCAATTTTGTCCTTATGAGGGCGTCCTTGCCATATGAGGGTATACCTATGAAGAGAAATAGTATGTTCTATGTCACATATGATGTGAGGATTTCCGTTTATACTCTTCCCTGGGCTACACGGAAGTTAGGGGGGCCCGTGTGTGCTCGGCACCTCAATGACATCTGTAATAACACTTGGACATGGTTTTCCTATCTCTAAACCACAGAGAAGTCAATTGAACAGTAGATTAAGACTTACCCAAAGGAGTTCAGCTCATCAGTGTGGGACTTGCCTTCTATCACAGGTCTGTCTGAATCAGAATGAGAGACACATGTATGGCAAACAAGAGTAGAATCTGGGACACCCCAGAGGAGAAGATGTGCATCACAGATGGTGGGGAATTTTGTGTTTTATTTTGTTTAAGCATTACTTTTTTTTCTGAGTGTAAACTAATATATGCTTGCTGAAAAAATTAAAAATCAAATAAAGGAAATTGCAGAAAGAAAAAAATTCTCACAATATCACCTACGATCCCACCATCCTGACAGAGCTACCTTAAAAATTGCAGAGAGGTGGGCATTTCTTTCCAGAGCTTTTTCTATGCTTTTGCACGTGCACGCACACACACACACACACACACAATTTTTTTAAAATGTGGTTGTGTTATAGTTCTGTTTAAAACCTGCCTTCTCCACTATTTTGTGGACATCTCTCCATTTGAAGAAATGTAGATTTACATAACTATTTAAGGATTGCATAGTATTCCATTTTTGTAGACTTGCCGTCATTTACCCTCTCCCCTGTGGGTTAGGGTACATTACCCTGTGATGGACATTTGGAACAGCTTCCAGTTTCCATTACGGCAAACAATGCTTTAATATTCTTTGTGCACTTGTTTGATTACTTCTTCAGAAAAATTGCTGAAGACCGAGTTTGGGGATCAAAGGTAGCACCTTTTCAGACTTTTGATCTACCCAATAAATTACATTTTGGAAACATTGTACAAATTTGTATTCCTACCAGCACTGCCTGAGTGCAGGGTTTCCTCAAAACCTTACAAGCTCTGAATATTATCTTTCCCTTTAATCTTTGCCAATTTCACACACCACTGTGATATCTCAGGATTGTTTTAATTTGTATTTCTTTGATTACTAGTGAAATTAAATATATTTTATTATGTCTATTGGCCATTTTTTACTTCTTTTATGAGCTGCTTTTTTATACTCATGTCCTTTGCCTATTTTTCATTTGGGATTACTTGCTTTTTAAAATTGACTTTTTAAGAGTATTTCTTTCTTAGAGTTACTTTAGCTGTTAGCCTACTTAAAGCTTTAGAATTACTTTTAAAAAGATGGGTTTCCCCCTGATGACCAAAGTAGTAGTATGTGCTTATTATAGAAAAATTAATACCTAGAGAGTACAGAGAAAGAGAAGTAAAAATTATCCATAATCCCACCACATTTTCTTCTTTTTTAAAATGTACAAAGTAAAAAAATGTTTTTCCTTCCTCTTCCTACATTATAACTCTGTCAACCTTCAGTAGGCATTATTTTATTTTATTTTATTTTATTTTATTTTATTTTATTTTGAGAGAGAGAGAGTGAGCGAGCACACCAGGGCAGCCAGAGGGAGAGGGAGAGAATCTTAAGCAGGTTCCACGTCCATTGAGGAAACTACTTGACTTGGGGCTCAATCCCATGACCCTGAGATCACGACCCAAGCCAAAATCAAGAGTCAGACACTCAATGGACTGAGCTTTCCAGGTGCTCTGGTAGGCATCCTTTTAGACAGAAGACTTATTTGCATATTAAAGATAAAGATAAAATGGCAATTTTCTTTTCGGCTCTATCATCATCATCACCATTGAGACCAAGAAGAAACGTTATAATCATTTCTATAGACTTTTCTATTCTGTTCTCTGCTTTTCTTAGGCCATCTGCACTCCCAAGGATAGTTAACTAAATATCTCTATGTTCTTTTGATAATTTTATGGCATCATTTTTTTTTTTTACAATTAACCCTCATCTGGAATTTATTCCAGCATGTGATGTGAAGTAGTAACCTTACATTCATTCGTTAATTAATGTTGGCTCCATGCCCAATGTGGGGTTTCAACTCACAACCCTGGGATTAAGAGTCTCATGCTCTAGCAACTGAGCCAGCCAGGCATCTCTGTAGTGATCTGACTTCATACTGGTTGAATGTTTATTTGCATCATATACTGAATTGCCTATCCCTTTCAAACTGATTTCCAAAGTCCATGCATCATTTAATAATTTCTTTTATGTGCTTTTGGGCTTTGCATTTTGGCACCAGTTTTGTACATTTAAAGATCTGGCAAGGCAGTTATAATGTATTGTTCTTGTTTTTAGAGTTTTTTGGGATATTCTTACCAGTTCATTTTATTGGTATTTTATTGTTAATTATGTTAAGCATATTGATAAATCTGGGGACTCTAGACATCTTTTCAATAATAACTGTCCTCGTTTAGGACCACAGCATTTCTCTCCAGTAATTAAAATCTTTGCTATTCTACAATAGAGTGCATCTGGACATTTCTTGCTAAATTTGTTTCGGGGGGGAGGTTGTAATTTTTATTATTTAGGTCATTTTTTTTCAATCAAGATGTCTAACTGATTATTGTTGAAAAGTATCTTAGAGGAGTGAATTCAGGGACACTAGTCAAAGGAAGTTAAACAGAGCCAGGGTACTGTCAAAGGGGACATAAACACATCTTGTCTATGACACAGCTTATTATTAAGGAAAGGTAAATGCAAACTCACAGGAAAAATGAAATTTATATCCTTCCAACTTAGTTTACAAGCTTTCAAAGGAACATTTTTTTTTCTGTGTTCTTTAGAGTATAATATAATTTGGAAAAAGTTTCAAGTCTGAGGATGTGTTTTTCAGCAATTGCTTTTCGTGATGATAAGAAAGGACTTTATATCCCCATATACTTTAGCCCAATAGACACCCACCCCCAACCCGGCTGCTGTGTGTACAATATTCCTGAAGGTAGGGTTATTTCTTTTGCCTTATCTATCCTACGGGTCATTCCAAATTTGAGTTATGCTTTAGAGAGTAATGAAATTAGCAAAAGGAGGATAGTATTTATCTAACAAAAAGTGGAAAATATACATTTTCTTTGGTGAGTTTTATCTTCTTTTAGATTTCGGGGTGGTATCGTTTAAAACTTCCGTGGACCAAAGTTAACCACCAATATTGTTGAAAACAAGTCACAGGCAGGAGAATATATTTAAAGTTTATATAATCCAAATGCAAATTATAAAAAGACCACTATATATAAGAAGGCACTCATACAGAACAGTAGGAAAATAAATGAGCAGTTATAAAAATAGGTAGAAGATTGGTTAAGGCAATTCACAAAAAAGCGTACCTTAAGGGCCAATAAACCTATGAGGAGATAAGGTTATTTACCAATAATCCTGTAAATCAAAACAATGAGCCGCCATTTCACACATCTTGTTTATTAAAGAAAAAAGTATGCTAATACCATGTGTTAGGATAAAATAGGAGTTCTGATGGTCAGCTGATGGTGGTGTAAATCAATTCAGCCAGTTCAAAGAGCAGTATAACCCTATCTCATAAAGTTTTAAGATATTCATACCTCATGATCCAACAATTCCAATTTAAAGAATATTCCCAAGAGAAATTTGCATGGGTGCTCAAGGAGACATGTATACGGATGTTCAGTGTAGCATTATTTATAACTATTAAAAATTGGAAACAATTCGTGTACATTAATTGGGTATACGTTGCATACAGGTTTTTTTTTTCCAGAATAGAATATTGAGTGGACTATATCTATATTTTGATATTGATGACTAAATCTCCAACACAGAATGATGGATAATAATGTTGCCGAATAATTCCTACAGTTTGATTCCAAACAATATCATATATTGTTGATGAATACATATCTTTGTAATAAAGCTAGAAAGACGCAGATGGATATGATATATACCAACTCATGATGCTGGTGGACTCTAGTGAAATAAGGAGCCAAATGGAATCAGAATGAGAAAGAAGGGTGCCTGGGTGGCTCAGTTGTAAAACGTCTGCCTTCAGCTCAGGTCATGATCCCAGGGTCCTGGGATCAGGCCCTGCATCAGGCTCCCTGTTCCGTGGGAAGCCTGCTTCTTCCTCTCCCACTCCCCCTGCTTGTGTTCCCTCTCCCGCTGTGTCTCTCTCTGTCAAATAAATAAATAAAATCTTGAAAAAAAAAAAAAGAATGAAAAAGAGACTTCAACTCTCTACAGAGCTTTATTTCTTAAAAAAAATGGATTCAAATATGAAAATGCAGAAACACTTGCTGAATATTGGTAGTGGAAATAAGGATATTCATTATTATTTTCTGTACTTTTCTCTATGTTGTAATAGCTTGTATTTAAAAATTAAGTGGAAATAACCTACTTCTCTAATAGAAAGCTAGCCAGCCCATTTCCATGGTGATGACACCTCCCAGACTGACTTCGTCCTCTGTGACAGACAGAACATAGCCTTCGCATTGCTATTCTACCCCAGGCACTCATATGTATGACAAGTTTACGACATACGTCTTTTCAAGTCTGTGATTTTGTAAGTTCAGAAAATCCTCTCTACCAACTCAGGGGAATTACCAGGCTCTGAGGAACCGCTCATACCAATGCGTCATGAGAAATGACTGTAAAGCTTGATTTTTCGTATCCAAAAACTGGACTTCATTAGAAACTATATGCTAATTTTCTGTTAGACTCCAGGAAGAAAAGGCTAGTCTTATCTTAAAAAAAATGAATTGATTTCCCCTTTTTTGGGCATTAAGAACTACACAGTTCTCTTTCTAGACTCCTTTTATGCCTGAACTTTTAGCAGACTAGAGCTAATATAATGATCAGTTGAATTTACCATTTTATTCTAGATCCTTATTCTAGATAATTACCTTTCCATTTCCCCTACATAGTTTTTTATTTTTATTTCTGGTTTATGTAACTGCTGTGTTTGCATGTGTTCGTAAATCTTAGAGCCATCTAAAAGGAAATGCATTTTAGAGTAATAAGCAAGTCAATTGATGGATAGATGGATGGACTGATTTACGAACCATAGATTATATTAATTTACCCCAAGAAGCATGACTGCCAAATAGACCAGCATATTTTGTCAGCTGCTCAATATATTTGCTGGCCAGGATGAAAGTCTATTTAAAAACATTTCTAGGGGCACCTGGGTGGCTCAATGGGTTAAAGCCTCTGCCTTCAGCTCAGGTCATGATCTCAGGGTCCTGGGCAGGGAGCCTGCTTCCCACTCCCTCTCTGCCTGCCTCTTTGCCTACTTGTGATCTCTCTCTCTGTGTCAAATAAATGAATAAAATCTTTAAAAAATAAAATTTCTAGTGAGGTTTCTCAGTGAGTGCAAAGTCAGTCTTTCTCATGATAATTCACACTATGTGGCTGCCACATCACTTTTCCCAAAACACAACTCTGGTCTTATTATGTACCTGTTGGAAACCTTCAGAAGTTCTCGATAGTCCTTGCAATTAAGTAGACATTTCTCAGGGGGCATTTTATGCAGTGGCCACCAAAAAATCTCACTGCTACGTCTTCTATTCCTAACATGTTCCCTTGGCCTCAGGCAAAGCGGAAAATCAGTATTCTACTATCCATGTTCATCCTTTTTGAATATTGCTTCCTCCACCTATATACCTCCCCTACCATAGAATCTTGCTTATACTGAGGCTCCTGGGTGGCTCAGTTGGTTGAGCATCTGATTCTTGATCTCGGTTCACGTCTTGATCTCACAGTTGTGAGTTTGAGCCCCACGTGGAGCTCTGCACTAGGCATGGAGACTATTTAAAGGAAAAAAAAAGAATTTTACTTATGATTAGATGTCCATCTCTGAGTCATCTGGTGATAGTAACAGCAGATAATCACATATTAACTTATTTGATCCTCATACAACATACATGTATTATCAGGTATTATTAGCTTGTTTTCTAGATCAGAAAAACTGAAGCATAAAGAAGTAAGTCACTTTCCCAAAGGCACATAACCAATGAGAGATGGAGCAGGGATTCAGCCTGGCTCTGGAATCCATGGTCCAATTGAAGAAATTCAGGGCACAATACCCACCAATATGGCAACTTGGCACATTATTTTAAGCTGAGGGAATTTGAGAAATAGCAGGTGTAGGGAAGACTTTCTTAACTTCTCCCCAAGCAGGTCATAAGACCATCATGTCACGTACCCTCCCTATACCTGGAGGAAAGGAACATCCTTATCTCCGAAGACAGATTCATGACAGAGGAATCTGAATGACCATCCCAAACCTGGTCCTCTTCCAGTGTTCTCTGCCTCAGGCAGTGTTACTATGATCTACCTATCTCACCTATCTCACCAGACCTGTCTCCCTCTCTCAGTGCTCTAGCTCCATATCTTCTTTCAGTTCCTCAAAGTCTTTCTCCACCCTTACCTCAGTGCCTTTGCACACACTCTTCCCTCTGCCTGGAGTTCACCCAGGTAACCATTGCTCAGCTGCCTGAGTAGGCTCAAACTTGACTTCCTCAGGAGAGCCTCTCTGACCCTGTAGGCCTCTGCCTTTGCTCTCAGAGTTCTCTGTGTTTATCCTTCATAGCACAGTGCAGTTTGCAGTCCTGTCCTCTATGTCCCACGTCACAACTGGCCCACGTGGCCCAGCCCCAGCACAAGGACACTCTCAGAGACATGAACGCCAGGTGAGTAATTAAAAGAAACTCAATGTGTTACTAAAATCAGCCAGAGAATATCAAGGGGATCCAGTTAATGATCCACACTCCGCTTTAGAACATCCATCTTGCCCTCAATCACACTTGGTATTAGAACCCCGAGAACATTCTCTTCCACAGCCGGCATGTGCTGTGGGGTCACACCACTGGTTTTGAACTCTGCCTGCACCACTTATGACCTCCGTAACCTCGTGCAGTTTACTTAACTTCTTTAGGCCTCAGCTTCCACATTCGTAAAGTAGAAATACAGTCAGTACTTCTCCCAATGTTTGGCAAGGTGCACTGAACTGTTCCTAAAATACAATTAGGTCATCACTAAAAGTTATAAAAAGCAATAGTTTAAACATTTTAATTTTATATTTTAATAAATTATTTCCATCTACCTCTTTTTTTCTTTTCTTTTCTTTTTCTTTCTTTTCTTTTCTTTTTTTTTTTTTTTGCACAAATCACTTGTCTTTAATTCTAAAGTGTAGTTGCTCTTTCCTCCATTAATTAGATTTGGCATCACGACAGCTCAGGAACTTAGCTGACAAAGAAAGAATTCTTGTTGGCATGGGGCAGAGGAGGGAGATGAGAGAAGCTCAGAAGACAAAAGCAGAATTCTCTTTGATGGTTGAAAGACTGAAGGAAATTACAAATATTATAATGAACAACTTTCACTTGATTTTCCATCCATCACACTTCTCTTATTGTTTGATATTATGTAGCATCCCGCATTGGGCTAGGCTCTAGGAGAGCAGATTCTGTGTGTCTCCCACTCTCCATTGTATGCACAGTTCCCGGAACACGGCAGGTGCTCAGATGTCTGTGAATGAATGCACGAGGGAGGCCATGACGATTGAGTAGAATCATACTGATCAAGCCCTTGATACAGTGCCTGGTTCATACTCGTTCTTGATATTATTATTCCTCCTTTAATACCCATTTTCTTCTCTATAAGAAATTCCTCCAGTACCAGTCTTTTTTTTTTAAGATTTTATTTATTTATTTGACAGAGAAAGAGAGAGAGATCACAAGGAGGCAGAGAGGCAGGCAGAGAGAGAGGGGGAAGCAGGTTCCCTGCTGAGCAGAGAGCCCGTTGCGGGGCTTGATCCCAGAACCCTGAGATCATGACCTGAGTTGAAGGCAGAGGCTACTCCTGTACCAGTCATATCCCTAATCTATTTCCAAAGCTCATCCTTAGGTCACCTTCTCAGGAAGACTTCCTGGAATGCCCCTGGTGGAGAAGGGTGTCCCTCAGATGCTCCCACAGCACCCTGTGCTGCTTCCTAATATAGGATTAGCCAGTAACATATCTCTCTCCTCACCAGATTGTAAACTCCCAGGGGCAGTGACCATGTCGCCTTTGATTTGCAATCTTCAGGGCCTGGTACACTGCTGGAAACAGAGCAGGTGTTCAATAGATGTGAAATGAATATTATTAAATCACAGTTTCTCTCAGAGCTGATTCAACACGGTTTCCATGAATCCCTTTATGAAACTTGGGAAACAATCGTTTCATTAGTGATATTCACACGTCATCTCTTGGCGTCGCGTTACTTCAGCATATGGTTAATATCATTCATTTGATGTTGAGTCTTTCTAGTTTCAGAATGAAAGATGATATATTCTGGCGATCCTGTTCCCAAGTGTGGGAAATCGGGTCTCCCCTCTGCTCTGACGAACCCTTTTAACTTGGCTTTTGGGAGTTCAAATTTACGTGGAAACACAGAGTTGAAAGGCTTTTCCTTTTCCAGTGAGTGGCCTAAACTACCCATAGCTAATGGTTGCTGAACTATTTTCAAAGCTCCCATGATGGTAATGACAGAGCCTAATCACCTTTGCAGCTGAGTGCTGCCTTAGGTCAAAGAAACTCTCTTGCTGCATTCTAATCCAATTTTGTCTGGTTTTCATCTCTATAGAGATGGAGAAAAGCCAGCTAGCCACCTCCTCCAAATAAACCGTCCTGTTCTCGAAGAAAATTATTAAATCAGCCCTTGCCTGCAATTTTCAAGGCGAAGCCAGTTCAGTGTTTCAAATTTTTTTTTCTCACAGGTCTTCCTTTCCATCGTTTTAATGGCTTCTGTTGCTTCTCTTTGGAACTTTGCCAACTCCTCTGCAGCTCTCCAGAAATTTAGAAACTAAAACTTGATTCGACACTAATAAGGGTCTGACCACTGTTAAATGTAGAAACCAATTGTAGGTTCTCAACCTTTGTATGTCATAGCCTGTCAGTAGCTGTCGGGGCAGGAGAATGCCATTAATCCAGACATCATTAGAACATCATTTGTGATATTCTAGAAGAAGGTTGAACAGGGATTTGTCACTTAAAAAAATATCTCTTGCTTTACAAATAATGTAAAGGGAAGCACAGGAAGATATTTAAAATGCTCACAACAATATATTATTTCAAGCATTCGTTAAGTGAAAAATAATCCACATCACATATTATAAGCTCTTTTTAATTCCTTACCAGGCCAGTTTACCTAAGGAATTTTTAAGGCATTGGTTTGGTAAAGTAGATTGTATTTCTGTGAGTATTTGCAAATGACGCTGCGTTTTGACACTCTCATGCGTTTTTGTACCTTAGAGCTTGTATCAATTCAATTGCCTTCCAAATTTCTTATAATTTGTGAAGATTTCTCTAAAGCAAAACAACGTCATGTTTATAAAATTTTAAAATCACTTATTTTTCTGATTTTTCCCTTCTTTTTTCTTTTGGATCTCTGTGAAAGATTGGTCCCAGAATAGGCTTTCACATTCTCGGTCCCCCTGTTTGACCTGGAGATAAGAATTTAGTGTAAGAGGGTGGGTAGCATGTGCTGGGATCTCTCAGAAGAGAAAGTTGGGTGTGAGGGTAGCTCCGATATACATTTTCATTGTTCTCAACTGCTGCCCATCCCCTTGTGGTCTCTTTCAGCTCCCAGGTGGATGAGAAATGGGTTCAGAGACAACCAGCCTCTCTCTGTAAGATCGCTAAATCCTCTGTAAGATCACTAAATCTTGCCACTGATTTCTAAGTTTCCAACTCAATTTCTTTTGTTCTTCCACAGATGACTCCCAAGGACTATTCCCTATTACTTAATCCCCTCCCATTCTTTTAAAAACCTTTCTAAATATCATATTGCGAAGGCTTTGTTTGGGTTCATAAAATAATTTCTTTAGCGGTGTTTTCCCTTAAGTCGCTTAGATTCTGTTTAGATTCTCTTTTAGTTCCCCTAAAAGCAGAGTCCCACCCAAGGATTTGGGCGCTGTGTCCTTTGGGGGAGCTTATCCCAAAGAGCAAGAGGGAGGGAAAAGGGAGGCTGGGACAGGGAAGGAGGCAAAGTCAGTAGGAGTGTGTATGATCAAGGTCCAGCTGCAGGCAGCATGGATTCAGTTTCTGAGATTTAAGGACCTCCGAGGAGCATTCAGAATTCCTCCTGGGTGGGGCGCCTGGGTGGCTCGGTGGGTTAAAGCCTCTGCCTTCGGCTCAGGGCATGATCTCAGGGTCCTGGGATCCAGCCCCGCATCGGGCTCTCTGCTTAGCGGGGAGCCTACTTCCCTCTCTCTCTGCCTACTTGTGATCTCTCTCTCTGTCAAATAAATAAATAAAATCTTAAAAAAAAAAATTCCTGGGCCCCTGGGGTGGCGCAGTTGGTTGAGCGACTGCCTTCAGCTCAGGTCATGATCCCGGAGTCCCGGGAGTCCCGGGATCGAGTCCCACGTCGGGCTCCCAGCTCCATGGGGAGTCTGCTTCTCACTCTGACCTGCTCTCTCTCACTCTCTCTCTTTCCTAATAAATAAATAAATAAAATCTTTAAAAAAAAAAATTCCTCCTGGAATTTTCTCCAGAAGGACAGTGTATTTGCCCATCAGCACAGAGCACAGACCCCTTGCCATATCAAACCTTCCGTATCATGAACTGGTTCGATTTATAAGAGCCCTTGGAATAAGTGGGCCACTTGACGGGAATACATGCTCCATGATGGGCCGCCTGATGAACCTCTAATTGCACCGGAAATTGAAATTTGGGTAGCGACTCTTAATCTCCGTGGAATTGAAAAAAAATTCAGCTTTGAGATGAATCGACACCAATTTGAGGGTACTTTCGCTAACAGTGCTATGGAAATCAAACTCTTTTGCCTCCTCCCCCGGTGTTGACGTAAGAAGCAAGAATCCGACAGGAACCATAGATGGTATTCAGGCAGACTCTGGGGGGAGATCACAAGAGCCGGTTCCACAGAGCAGGTCAGCCTGAGACCCGTGGGACTGACAGGGGCTCTGCCTGCTGACCCGGGTGCACTCCCGCTTCCGTGCAACTGGGGCATTGCATTTATTTGAGAAGGAACATTTTATTCCAGTCACATGAGGAGAATACTTTTCATTAGAAAAGATGTTAGGTGTATTTGCATAATTAGAGCAAACTGACCACTCAGTACTAGTGGTTTAGAGTGTTGTGTGTAAAGAGGGCTGATCAGTGTCTCAATTTATTCTTAGATGGTATTTGGGCCATGACCCACAATAAGGTAAACATTTTACATGATGACTCAGTGGACACAATAAATACATAACCGACACAAAATTTTCACAAGATAATAATTCTCAGTGTGTACTCTATATTTTCTATTCTGGTCCGTTCTATGCTATTCTACTCTTCTACCCGATTCTATTTGTTCTAGTCTATTTTTAAAATTTTTTAATTTTATTTTTTTAAAGATTTTATTTATTTATTTGACAGAGAGGAGAAAGATCACAAGTAGGCAGAGAGGCAGGCAGAGAGAGAGGGGAAAGCAGGGTCCCTGCTGAGCAGAGAGCCCCATGCGGGGCTCGATCTCAGGACCCTGAGACCATGACCTGAGCTGAAGGTAGAGGTTTTAACCCACTGAGCCACCCAGGTGCCCCAGTTCTACTCCATTTTGTAAAAAATGCTAGTCTAGACTCACTAAATTGTTTATGTGACCTACCAGCCGATCACAAACTGCACTTGGAAAAATGCTGCTCTAGGGCACCATACATAGCTTTGAGCTCTGATTCCTTCAACTGATTTATTTCCTTCAGGTCATAAATCAATGTACATATAATTTGTTTCCTGCCGTAACGGTGGGATTGGTTTCCTATGCAGCCTTTTCCCTCCCACCATATCTTTTTCCACTAGCTAAGAGTGTTACAATGTAGGATATATTGTTTTGGACACATTGGAACCATTTCTAAGTTCTTTGGTACTTCATTCTAAAACGGATAAGCTGTAAAACCTACAAAAGAGGGTCTTGGCATTAGGTTGTAAGCAACAGAAATCCTGCCTCAAGTTGTCTTCAATAACACAGTGATGTAATAGCTCATCGTGAGGAAGTTCAGAGCGAGGCTTGGTTGACTCAGTGGCCCGCTGATGTCACTGAGGAGGCTGGTTTTTCCATCTCTCAGCTCTTCTCGTCTCCAGGCTTCATCTGCAGGCTGGTATCAAGATGGTGTAGCTGTTCCAGGCATCACATAGAGGAGCAGCTATATCCAGAGCAAAGAGAGGGTGACTCTCTTCCTGTTCTTTTATGGAGAAGCTCCCAAAAGCTGTCTTATCATTTCCCATTGGCTATAATGTGGGGCACATGCCTATCCTGAAGTCAGTGACTGGCAAGGAAGTTGCAATTACCCTTGAAATCCCTGAAATTATCTTTGATTTTTCCTTTTGTCCCATCTCCATATCCAATTTCTCACCCATCCAGAATCAGACCACTTTCCTCCTTCACCATGGCTACTACCCTGGTCCAGGCTGCCATCTTTCCTGCCTGGATATTGCATAGCCTCCAAATTGCTTTCCCTTCGCCCTCTCTTCATGCTCCTCTTCGTTCACTTCTCAACACAGAGTAACCTTGTCAAAACAGCAGGTCCTGTCAGGTCACTCCTCTGCCCGGAACTCCTCAGCAATCTAAGAATGCCTGTGAGGCTTTGCACTCAGAGCCAGACATGGGGGAATGAATGAGACAGACATCAGAAGGGGCTTACCTTCTATCGGGGGTAGGGATACGGGCGAGCCAGCGAAATCACAAAATATGTGGTATGGTGGATGGTAGCAAGTGCTAAGGGTAAAAATGAAGTAGGTCCCTGGCATCCTGAGGTTTGCATTCTAATATACTTGAAAGGCCTGATACAGAGCAGGCACCAGATATGTGATAGCTACATTAGTTACTGTTGCATTTGAAACTAGCAGAAATCTAGTTCACAGCAAATTAAGCAAATCAGGACAAATGCAAAAGCAGGCCTAGCTTCAGGTACGGCTGCATCCAGAAGCTCAAACAACATTCCCAGGGGCTGGTCCCTCTCTTCCTTTCCACAAGATTTTCTCCATATTGGCTTCATTCTCTGGTACATTGTCACCAAATGAGAGCCGTGATGGGCACCATGGCTCCAGCTAACATCCTATTATTGTAGCAACCTGATGGGAAGAGGCTATCATGAAGTTCTAGCCACATTTCAAATCACATTTTGAAAAACATAGCAACATGGTCTTCAATAAATTATTAATCTGGGCACCTGGGTGGCTCAGTCATTAATCATCTGCCTTCGGCTCAAGTCATGATCCCAGGGTTCTGGGATCGAGCCCTGCAGTGGGCTCCCTACTCAGTGGAAAGTCTGCTTCTCCCTCTCTTACTCCCCCTGCTTGTGTTCCCTCTCTTGCTGTCTCTCTCTCTCTGTCAAATAAATAAGTAAAATCTTTTTAAAAAATTATTAATCTGAATTTCAGTTTCCTTTTCTGTAAATTGAGGGTATTGACAATAATACCTATTTCACAGATAACTGTAGTACTATTTCCCTAGCACCCTGATGGGTTCAATATATAGTAGCCAGCAGGTGAGGACGGTGTCCCCCACACAGCGACTACTCAGTAAATGCACCCTTGGGATTAGACGCACGTTCTAGACTCGCAGGTTTGGTGGCCCGTGCCTCAAGTCTTGGGGCAGCTCTGCTTCCACAGGTGTTCTTGCAAAGTCATTCTTAACAATTTCCTTGGACGCTGAGTTCTGAATAGTCGGGATTTCAAGATACTTCTTTGGTTTTATAACTATCCAAGAAGATGTCATTCTACCTTAGCTTTTCTTAAGCTAAATTCTATCCCACATTAATAATTATCCTTCTTGGGGTACCTGGGGGGCTCAGTCATTGAGTATCGGCCTTCGGCTCAGGTCATGATCCCGGGGTCCTGGGATCAAACCCCACATCAGGCTCCCTGCGGGGCGGGAAACCTGCTTCTCCCTCTGCCACTGCCCCCTGCTGTGTTCCCTCTTTCACTGTGTCTCTCTCTGTCAAATAGATGAATAAAATCTTAAAGAAAATAAAATTATCCTCCTCTGTCATTTCCCTCACATCATTATCTTTTTTCTCAAGTAAGACTGCTTCTGAAGAGGCTCTGGGGTTGAGAGGGGTAGGGGACTGGTGTACCTGTGTCCTGACTTCTCCTAACCTTTTGGTTTAGGAAAAAATATGAAAGGGTAGCTCTGAAAAGGAGAAGAAAGTGATAAGACAACAGGTAACGTGTGTGTGGAAGGCGCTGGCAGATAAGCAGCACATCTGGGCACCAGCGGGGATATTGGCAACTTCTCCATTAGCTAGGTTCCTCTTTTCCTTAATTTTATTTTACTCAAAAACTATTTGTTGAGGGGCGCCTGGGTAGCTCAGTTGGTTGAGCATCTGCCTTCGGCTCAGGTCATGATCCCAGAGTCCTGGGATTGAGCCCCACATTGGACTCCCTGCTCAGCGGGGAGGGAGCCTGCTTCTCCCTTTCCCTTGGCTTCTCCCCCCAGTCATGCTCTCTCACTCTCAAATAAATTAAAAAAAAAATCTTAAAAAAAATATTTGTTGAGCTCATATTATATACCAGGCTGTGTGCTAGACTTGGAGCAAGGCACAGCCTCTGCCCTGAAGAAAAAATAGTGTTCTTAGAGAGCTGACAAACAGCTGTGAAAGAACATTCTAGTGGAGAGGTCTGGAATAGAAATACTGGGCGTGGCTGGGGGTCAGTGAACGCAGCTATAGTCTGGCTGGAGCCCACAGACTGTAGAAAAGGGCTGTATGAGAGAGCAGGTTGGACAGTAGGATGGGACTATATCACGTGCTCAGTAGTTGGGACTTTCATGGCACAGATCCTGCCAGAGGGGTATCAGAAACCGTCCATTGCCCCACTGTGCCATCCTGGCCGTTGCCAGGGTGAAGCTGAGCTAGGAGGCTGAGCAGACGCTGCAGCAGCTCCTCAAGGACATCTTCAAGGAGAGCCCATGCACCGTCTGCCAGACTTCCTTCCTCTTGTGATTTACTTGGAATTTAAGAGGAATGCATATCCCAAAATGCCTGAACCAACCACTTTAAGCCTACTTTGGAGATAAATGACTATCTGATCATCTGGATTTGGGAGCAATCAATGAATAGGAACAACAGGGAAGGTGTGTGCTTGGACCAGGATAAGAAAGAGCTCATCAATCAGACGTTCAAGGCTTGGATGGCACGGGGATCTTTGCCGACATATCTATACCCAAGGGGAAGCTCTACTGACTTATTTATGACAGGCTTTATCAAAACAAATGTTTTTCCACAATGAAAAGACTAAATAAAAACAACTACTCAGCTTCCTTGTCTTTAGGATAATAAAGAATTGCATCCATTTTACTAATGAAGACACTAAGGTTCAGAGAGGTTAAATGACTTTTCCAAGGTCACACAGCTTCCATGGGCATGAAGCAGCTCTCATAGCCACATCTCTAATATGGCTCTGTTCTAAAAGGAAGCATCAGTATGAATTACAACAAGATTTTCAAAACCTAGTTGACTAATAAACTTCATAAATAATGGCAGCTATAAATATTTTAGTATTTCTTTTAATATATTTGCACTCAGCTCAGGGAATAATAATCTAAACAGATGGTGTTTAGATTTCATTCATTCATAACTACCCATTACACAGAGAGCACAGGGCTAGAATTCTTCAATGAAGAATAGACATTAGGTGCTTTCTCTTCTACTCATACGCACACTAATAATATAATCTTACAATGAGTTCTGTGGTCTATCAAGGTAATAAAATCTATCCATTTTGACATTGAGCTGTCCATTATCCAATACAGAGCAATTTTCTTATTATGACAATTTTTTTTTCTTAAAGATTTTATTTACTTATTTGACAGAGAGAGAGATCACAAGTAGGCAGAGGCAGACAGAGAGAGAAGGGGGAAGCAGGCTCCCCACCGAGCAGAGAGCCTGATGCGGGGCTCCATCCCAGGACTCTGAGATCATGACCTGAGCCAAAGGTAGAAGCTTTAACCCACTGAGCCACCCAGGCACCCCACCCCTTAAGACAATTTTTAAAGTAGTTTTAGGTTCATAGCAGAATTAAGGGGAAGGTACAGAAATCTCCCGTATACCTTCCTGCCCCTACACATTCATAGCCTCTGTTATCAACATTCCCCACCAGAGGCGTACGTTTGTTATAGCTGATGAACCTACATGGACACATCGTTATCACCCAAGGTCCATGGTTTGCGTTAGGCTTCACTCTTGGTGTGGTACCTTCTGTGGGTTTGGACAGATGTACAATGACGTGTACCCAGCATTGTGGTATTGCCCAGAGTAATTTCACTGCCCTAAAAATCCTCTGTGCTCCACCTCTTCATCCCTTTCCACTCCCAGCTCCTGGCAACCAAAGATCTTTTTACTGTTTCCATAGTTTGTCTTTTCCAGAATGTCATATGGTGGGAATGATATAGTGTGTAGTATGACTTATAATAAGACACACATATTTGGTATTCCTCCAGTTTCTGGCACAGAGATCTTAAAACCATTGGAATTTCCTAAGTGGCAGGGAGCTACAAAGGTGTCTTTTGTTATGTTAACGAGGCAACTTTTGGACATTACCTTAAGGATGGGGGCTGGTTGCCAGGGGAACCAACTCTGTGATTAGAATTGGAACTTTCAGTTCCACTCCTGATGGGAGGGGTGATCGAGTTCAATCCCCAATGGCCAATGACTTAATCAATTATGCCTAAGAAAGGAAACTTCCATAAAAGCCCAGAAGGATGGGGTTGGGGGAGCTTCCAGGTTGGTGAATGTACGGAGGTGTTGGGAGAGTGGCAAATTCTGAGGGTGTGAAAACTTCGAGCCCCCTTTAAGACCCACATCTTGCCCGATGCATCTTTTCTGTCTGGAGTTTCCCAAGTTATATCCTTTTATAATAAACCAGTAATCTAGGAAGGAAAATGTTTCTCTGAGTTCTGTGAGCTGCTCTGGCCAAAGAACAGATCCCAGGAAGGGAGTGTTGGAAGCTCTCATCCAGCCAGTTGGGCGAAAAGCACAGTGGACAAGTTAGACTTGCAGCTGGCATCTGAAGTGTGTGTGTGGCAGGGAAAGCAGACTTGTAGGACTGAGCGCTTACCCTGTGGGATCGAATGCCATCTTTAGGGAGATAGTGTGAACTGGGTTGAATTGTAAGACACCCAGCTGGTATCGGGGAACACCCGGTATGTGGAGAATACTCCCCACCCCCACATTGGAATTGGTACCAGAACCTGGAGTAGACTTTTCATACTGGCTTCTTTCACTTAGTAACATGCACTTAAGTTCCCTTCTTGTATTTTCATGGCTTGATAGTTTTCTTTCTTATTAGCATTGAATAATATTCCATTGTCTGGATGGACCACGATGTATTTATCCATTTGCCTCCTGAAGGACATCTTGGTGGCTTCCAAGTCTGGGCAATGACAAAGACAGCTGCTATAAGCATCTGGGTCCAGGACAGAGTTTTCAATTCCTTTGAGTGATTACCAAGGAGCATGGTTGCTGGATCATGTGGTGAGAGCACGACGGGTAATTGTATAAGAAACCAACTCTCTCCCAAGGTGACATTGCATCCCCAATGGCAATGAATGAGAGTTCCTGTTGCTCCACACCCTTGCCTATATTTGGTATTGTTGGGGTTCTGGATTTTGACCATTCTAACAGGTGTGCAAAGCAAGTTTGAATATAAAGGAAACCAAATTACTTGATGTAGCTCTATCTCTGAGGGATTCGTGGAAAAAGATACACTGAGGAATCTGAGTGGTAAGGATCCCAGCTTCATCACTTTCCAGCCATGTAGCTGTGGGCAAATTATTGAACCTCCTCATTTCGTCTTATATAAATAGGCCGTGGTAATAGACGTCTTATAGCAGTTTGAGAATATCACATAAAACAACACAGGTAAAGTCCTCCCCAGTGTGTGGTCACATAGCCACCACTTAATGACTACATGGTTTCTTCTCCTCCCCCTGTGACACATGAGGTTCAAGTCACCTCTCTCTATTATGATAGCTCATTTCTATTATCTCCCCCTTGCAGTCAATTACAATATGGCTAGACTTGACCTTCTGATTTTTTTAGGATACATTTTTTTTTTAGATTAAAGATTTTTATTTATTTATTTATTTGACAGAGAGAAACACAGCAAGAGAGGGAACTCAAGCAGAGGCAGAGGAAGAAGCAGGCTTCCTGCTGAGCGGGGAGCCCGAGGCAGGGCTGGATCCCAGGACCCCGGGATCATGACCGGAGCCAAAGGCAGACACTTTACGAATGAGCCATCCAGGCGCCCCTAGGATACATTTTTTAATTTATTTTATAGAATAATGGTGAACTTAATCTAAACCACTTGCCTTTTATATTACGAGTAGCTACGCAGCACCAGAGCTATAACTTAAAACAACGTAGAACCTCATATTAGACACTCATTATATACAGTCTTCTTTTAACAGAACTAGTGATCAATTCCTCCAACTTGAAGAAATTTCTACATTAGCAAAAAAATCTGTCAAGTAAACACATATCGTCCTGACAGTTTATAGATTCCTGCTTAGACCACCTATCCTAGAACATGCCAGAACTCAGATTTTTAGATTTCTGTTTCTGAATATAATATTCTTCAAAAGGAGTCTATTCGATTGGTTCACATAAGGAACATACTACACACACAAATTAATCTCACACGCAGAATGCTTTCCACACAAGAACCACCAGAAATCTACGAGAAAAGATGACAAACCTTTCCTAATTGTAACAGACCCTTGGAACCAGCAACGCTGGTGGGACAGAAAGGGGAGGCGAAGAAGGAAATAGAACTTAGAGAATTGGTTCAAACCTCAGCCAAAGGAATTAGGAAACTGGAGACTTGATGGTACGACCAAGATTTGCCTTTGTTTATTTCTCAAATAAAGTAAAGGAAACCATGACCAGTGGGAAAATTCCTTCCACCTCCCCAAAGGGAAGCAGAAGGGGCTTAAGGAAGGCTGTCACCAGCTTTGCAAATAAGAAACTGAAACACTTACAGCCAATTTTACTGCCAGCAAAATGCAGGCTCTTTCTAAATGTAGCTAATGATGGGCACATCAAACTAGGACAACTTAATTTTAATTCCAGGACACACACATCAAAGGCTTGGTTTTCCGCATCCTGCTTTCCCATTGCTGCCATAAATGATGTAAATCACACACTTTCTTCTTTGGGAAGAATAATGGGAGTGGTTTGTTTTTTAACCTTCTGTTTGTGTTGATACACTTGACCAGGGAGAAATCTGCCAAATGTATAATAAAACGTAAACAATTCCACAGGCACCCCGAGGCTGCAAATTCCTTGAGGATCCAGGCCGCTCTAGTGCTATTTTCATCCCCTTCAGCCTCTGGCTTAGGTACATGGGCGAGGTATCCGTGGAAGCTGGCATTCAAAGGAGAATTAGGTAGGGGTTTCCGAGAGGCCTGGGGCAGTCCTGGTCCTGATGGTCACAGACAGTCGTGTCCACCAGATGAAGCAGCCAAATTAAGAGGTAGAGTCAGAGGAAGACCGTCCACCCCCATACCTATGCCTCACCTGCAAACTGCAGACAGAAGGTGGTAACTGATCCCTCAAGGAAATCCTTTGCTGAATGTTGGCACTCTTGGTATGATAATATCCTATATATATGAAGCATTTGAACTGGTTTCTGTTGATTTTTTTGGCCTTGGTCCGATATGTGATTAGCTGAGGATCCTGGGATCAGCATGGTGGCAGATGGACACATCCCGCCTTCCTCGCCCCTCAGAGCATCCACCTTGGGGCTCTTTCCTTTCCTTCCACCCCCTCCTCTTCTTCTTTTTCTTTCTCTTTTCCTTCCTCCTCCTGCTCCTTTATCAAATTTAGCATTGCCATTCACTGTTTTTCACCTAAGATGGCGACTTCATAGTTGTACATCATCATAATACTCGGACCTCAGGGCGGTGTCGACAGATCACTAGACTAATGTCAGTCAGAACAACTTGGAGAAATCAGTCATTTAATATGGCTTTATAACCACCCCTGGCGGCAAAAAGAATACATTATGCTGTAATACGACTAGCTAGCAATTTTTGAGCACCTAGTACGTGCCAGAGAGGCAACGTGGTAAGTATTCTGTATATATTATTTTATACAGTTCTTACAATAACCTGATGAAGTAGGTACAGATATTCCCGTGTCACAAATGGGAAAACTGTAACTTAGCAAGACAGGTGGGGTCAGTTACCCAGTGTTGCACAGCTAATAAGTGATGAAGCCGGGTTGTGATTCTCAGATTTAGACCCTTAGTTACTAGGCTATTCTGCATTATATCCTTGGGGTGGTGGTGGTGGGGGGGAGTATCATTCTTATTTCATTCCCCTGAAGTTTTAATGTTTTGTGTTTAATTTTTTGAAGTACCCTCCTGTGAATGTTTAGGAGTCTATAAAGTTGTCTCAAAGTCTCTTAATTGTGAAAAATGTTTATTTGAGGATGCAATTCTAAGGATCTTTTTAACAATTTTCTTTGATTTAACTGTCTTATTTAACTAAGTCTTTATACTTTAATACTCTGCTTCAGCTTCTGAATGTCCCGTAAACTGTGATGATCATTAGGACAAAAGCAGGAAGAAAACTCATGATCTTAAAATTGTTTTCTTTGTAACATGTGATGAATCAGACTTGCAAAGTTCATAGCACAAAAGCTCCTGATGAATGTTAATTCTGTGGAAGCTGGCCATACCACCCTCTTTTTAAAACAAAACTTTCTTTAGATGTTCTGTTTGTGGCAGATTTTTCCAGATTTAGACTAATTTTCTCCTTCCTTACTGATGCGTGGGTAAGAGCTTTATTAGGTCATACATTCCGTGACAGTTCGATACCTAACACTGGGAGACCTTAAGCTAGTCATTTAATTCTTTGAGCCCGAGTGCTTTCACTTTTAGAATGAGGTGTGATATAGTGAAGATTCCAGTGACTACTCCCTCCCCTGACCTTCAAAAGATTTCAGTGACTACTCCCTTCCCATGATCCTCAGCTACCCCTGGGGCAGTAATGGCGGCCTGCCTCTGTTAACCCTATCTTCACCCTGACTGATAAAGAAGATACAGATTTTAGTAAACTCTAAAGTTTCTTCTAATTCAAAAGTAAGGGTTATCCCTTTATGATATGTCTTAGAAAGATTTTCTCATCTGGGAAAAGAGATTTTCTCTTCTGAAATGCTTAATTAATAGAATGTACTTCGACAGGAGCCAATATATGTAAGTAAGAGGACACTAGACCTCAAGCCAGGAGATTAGGAGTACTACTAACCAGCTATACAGCTTTCTCTCTTTCTTTTTTCTCTTTCTTTCTTTCTTTTTCTTTCTTTCTTTCAATTGTGGTAATTAATAAACATAACACAAAGCATACCATCATAACTATGTTTAAGTATACTGCTCAGTGGCGTTAAGTACTTTCACACTGTTGGACACCCATCACCACTATCCATCCACAGAACTCTTTTCATCTTGCAAAACTGAAATCCTGTGGCCGTTAAACAATAACTCCCTATTATTGCCCTCCAACTCCAGCTCCTGGGAACAACTGTTCAACTATTCTAGGTACCTCATATAAGTGGAACCACACAGTATTTGTCTTTTTCTGATGGTCTTATTTCATGTAACACAATTTCCTCAAAATGCATCTACGTTGTAGCATGTTTCTGAATTTCCTTCCTTCTTTTTTTAAAATTTTTATTTTTTATTAACATATAATGTATTAATTGCCCCAGGGGTATAGGTCTGTGAATCATCAGGCTTACACATTTCACAGCACTCATCATAGCACATACCATCCCCAATGTCCATAACACAGCCACCCTATCCCTACCCCCCTACCCCCCCAGCAACCCTCAGTTTATTTCGTGAGTTTAGGAGTCTCTTATGGTTTGTCTCCTTCATGATCCCATCTCGTTTCATTTCGCTCCCCCCACCCCACAACCCCCCATCCTGCCTCTCAAATTCTTCATATCAGAGAGATCATATGACAATCGTCTTTCTCCGACTGAATTATTTTGCTTAGTGTAATACCCTCTAGTTCCATCCACGTTGTTGCAAATGGCAAGATTTCATTTCTCTTGATGGATGCATAATATTCCGTTGTATATATATACCACATCTTCTTGATCCATTCATCTGTTGATGGACATCTAGGTTCTCTCCATAGTTTGGCTATTGTGGACATTGCTGCTATAAACATTCGGGTGCACGTGCTCCTTCGGATCACTACATTTGTGTCTTTAGGGTAAAGACCCAGTAGTGCGATTGCTGGGTCGTAGGGTAGCTCTATTTTCAACTTTTTGAGGAACCTCCATACTGTTTTCCAGAGTGGCTGCTCCAGCTTGCATTCCCACCAACAGTGTAGGAAGGTTCCCCTTTCTCCACATCCTCACCAACATCTGTCGTTCCCTGACTTGCTAATTTTAGCCATTCTGACTGGTGTGAGGTAGTACCTCACTGTGGTTTTGATTTGTATTTCCCTGATGTGGACTGATGTTGAGCACTTTTTCATGTGTCTGTTGGCCATTTGGATATCCTCTTTGCAGAAATGTCTGTTCATGTCTTCTGCCCATTTCTTGATTGGATTATTTGTTCTTTGGGTGTTGAGTTTGAGAAGTTCTTTATAGATTTTGGAAACTAGCCCTTTATCTGATATGTCATTTGCGAATATCTTCTCCCATTCTGTCACCAAATTTCCTTCCTTCTTAAGGCTGAATAATATTCTATTTTAAGTATATGCCACATTTTGTTTATCCACTCATCTGTCAATGGACACTTAGATTTCTTCCCCTTTTTTTGACTAGTCCAAATAATGATGCTATGAGTATCGTTGTCCAAATATCTCTTTTTTAAGTCTCTGCTTTCAACTCTTTTGGCTATATACCCAGAAGTGGAATTGTTGGATTATATGGTAATTCTATTTATATATTTTGAGGAACTGTCATATTGTTTTCCAGAGCAGCTGTACCATTTCACTTTCCCACCACCCAGCAGGGCACAAGCATTCCAATTTCTCCACATCCTCACAAACACTTGCTATTTTCTCTGTGTTGCTGTTGTTGTTGTTGTTGTTATTGTTGTTAAAATAATAACTATTCTAGGGGCATCTGGGTGGCTCAGTGGTTAAGCATCTGCCTTTGACTCAGGCCATGATCCCAGGGTCCTGGGATGGAGCCCTAGATCCTGCATCGGGCTCCCTGCTCAGCGGGAAGCCTGCTTCTCCCTCTCCCACCCACCCTGCTGTGTTCTCTCTCTCACTGTGTCTCTCTCTGTCAAATAAATAAATAAATAAACTCTTTAAATAAATAAATAAATAAATAATAACTATTCTATAGGTATACAACTGTGAATAAATATTTATTTAACACCTAGTTAACCATTCACTGTTTTAGCTGCTAGGATTACCACAAACAGACCCTCCTCTAATGGAGCTTCTAATTCGAGGGGAAAGAGCAGACAGAAATAAACAAATGAAATAAAATACTTGCAAATCATGATAAAGGCTATGAAGAAAACAAGGAGATGAGGCAGATGATAATGAGACCTACTTCAAAAACCTTTTATGAAGAAGTAATGTTTAAATGAGATATGTAGGTGATAGCTTAGTGGAAGGGAAGAATATAGAAAAGAGCAAATAGGTCGGTGCAAAGGATGTGTGAAGAACTTGAGTCTAGAAGACCTTGGGCTGTTCAAGTTGTGGTGGGCATGACGGTGTGACTGGAACAGGGTAGCAAGAGGACACGACTGTGGTGAAAGGCAGGGGCCTTGTTGTTCAGGCCCTTAGGAGCCATTTTTCAGATCTGGGATTTTATTCACTATTCAGTAGGAGACCCTTGAGGTTTATTTTGTTTTGTTTTAAGATTTTATTTATTTATTTGACAAGAGAGAGACATAGCGAGAGAGGGAACACAAACAGGGGAAGTGGGAGAGGGAGAAGGAGGCTTCCCGCTGAGCAGGGAGCAGGATGCGGGGCTCAATCCCAGGACTCTGAGCCACCCAGGTGCCCCACCTTTGAAGTTTAATTCAGGAGAATCATATTCTCTGAACTTTGGACTAAACACTAACTTCTAAGCCTCTGGTCACTGGGTGTCCTCCCAAGACCCTTTGCGGCCTCAGGGCTGTGAAGAAGATGTTCTTGGGCTCCTGCCCAAGAGGATGCATGGTGGTTGAGAAGTCATGTTCTGGGGCCAGGCATACTTGAATTCGAATCCCAGCTCTACCACCTACTGACAGCGTGACTTTAAGCAGGTTGCCTAAGCCCTCAGAGCCTCGGTTTCTTCATCAGGAAAATGGGAATAATGGTATTTTCCTCATAAAATTGTTTAAGGATAAAATGAAAAATGTATATGGATCCCTTAACAGAGTGTCTAGTACATATGAAATGCTAATAAACATTAGCGATTATAATTATCATAATCATTCATTCAATAAGCTCTTTCTTTCTTTCTTTCTTTTTCTTTCTTTCTTTCTTTCTTTCTTTCTTTCTTTCTTTCTTTCTTTCTTTCTTTCTTTCTTTCTTTCTTTCTTTCTTTCTTTCTTTCTTTCTTTCTTTCTTTCTTTCTTTCTTTCTTTCTTTCTTGTTATTTTTTAAGTAGCTAGTTCTCTGAAGGTCCTGGAAAACTTCCTTCCAAATTCCTTAGAGACTAATGGTATCTCCCTCGTTCTTTTTTTAAATTTAATTAATTTATTTATTTGAGGGAGAGAGAGAGAGCAGAAGCAGGGGGAAGGGGCAGAGGGAGAAGCAGATTCCTTGCTAAGCAGAGAGCCTGATTCAGGACTCCATCCCAGGATCTTGGGATCATGACCTGAGCGAAAGGCAGATGCTTAACTGACTGAGTCACCCAGATGCCCTCATTCTACAAGCTTTAATGAGATCCTATTACTTCCCTGGCTATGTGCCAGGTAGAGAGGGGTGAAAAGATGAGACTGCTGTCCTGGTTTATCAGAGAGCAGCAACAACTTGAATTTTCATGGCGCTAGTGCAGTAGAGGATACATTATAAAGGCACAAAGAAAGTGAACTCAACCAGGACTGGGGATAGGGTTAGAGAAGGTACCCAAGCAAAAGATAACTGAGTCAAGTATTAAAAGATGA
This sequence comes from Nasua narica, assembly GCA_028533885.1. NCBI lineage: Eukaryota > Metazoa > Chordata > Mammalia > Carnivora > Procyonidae > Nasua > Nasua narica. The sequence continues at coordinate 72,659,765 of CM052800.1, read as the reverse complement.
GCCGAGGGGGGTGGTGGTAGAGGCCATTTAGACAGAGAGGATCACATGAGCAAAAGCATGGAGACAAGCAGCAGAGAGGGCAAGAGGAAAACAAGTTGCAGTTCAGGGATACTGTATAGTACGTGTTGGGATACGGGCTGAGGAAAGCTAGACAAGGACTGGGTCACAGAGGATCTTGTATATCAGGAGAAGGAACTTGGGGCATATCCTATAGGGATGATGAGCCAACAGAAGATTAGAGTAGAATGCCCTGTCCAGATTTGAGTTTCGGATAGTTCATTCTGTTGCATATACAGAAGATGGATGTAACTGGGAAAAGAACAAAGAAAGGAGAACGGGTAGGAGGCAATTGCAATAAACCAGACAAGAAAGAGATGGTATGAGTCTGAATTAGGGCATTGAGCATAAAGAGGAAAAGTTGAGGCAGATTTAAAAAATATATTTAGGAGGCTAATTTGGCAGAACATGATGAGTTACTGGATGTGGAAGCGGTAAGGGATGGAGATGAGTCCAGGATGACTGGAAGCTATTAACTTGGGTGCCTAACCGGATGGCAGACACAGAAACCGGAGGAGGGCTTCCCATGACACAGAGCTTTCAAGACAGAGGCCATCATCCCCGCAGCCTCCAGGAGTAACGGCAGCTGAGGGCTCACAGCCAGGTCCTCTCTGGCCCAAGGGGGATACTTTGGTTAAGGTTACGGCCCCTTGCCAGGGACAACCCACATTCAAAGACTTGTTGATTTAAGAACACAAAAGCTCCCTTCTCTCAATTCAGGAAAACTCTGAAGGGCCATTCCAGGCCCAGAGCTCCCTGAAGATGAGCTGAGACCTCTGCTGAGTCTGCGTCACACTTGAACTTCTCTCTGTGTCTAATCTTGTTCCCCCACTGACTTCCAGGTGCTCTTCCCTAAAGCACTCCCCAGGAAATCTCCTGCCCACAGGCAGCATTTTGGTGTCTGTTTCTCAAGAGACCAGACCTTCCACAGCGGGACGATACTGTTTCAGATGAGTCAAGCTTGGTATGTCTACAAAACCTCCAGGTAGAGATATCTAGCAGGTTTTCAGTCAGCTAAGCCTAAAGCTCCAGACAGAGCCATGGAGTAGAGATATGGCAGCACATAGATGGTACAACCCCTTATGTACAATTTCCAAATTAAAAAAAAAAAATCCAGGGGCGCCTGGGTGGCTCAGTCGTTAAGTGTCTGCCTTCAGCTCAGGTCATGATTCCAGGATCCTGGGATCAAGCCCCGCATTGGGCTCCCTGCTCAGCAGGGAGCCTGCTTCTCCCTCTCCCTCTCCACCTGCTTGTGTTCCCTCTTGCTGTGTCTCTCTGTCAAATAAATACATAAAATCTTTAAAGAAAAAAAAAAGATCCAAAAACCAAAGTCTTTCAAAAATTCATTTAGTGGCAAAATCCAACCTGATCTGTGTTCTTCTGACATAAAAAGCTGCCCTGAACATACATGAGAACTATTTATAACCCCTTTAAAAATCCTACTTTGTGTGAATATTTCTATGTTTTGCTTCAGAGATATTCATGTGTTTGACTACAAGGTGCTGTCCCACCCAGACTCTGCTGGGAGCAGTATGTCATTTTCATTACATGCGCCTTATTACCCTTCCAAAATCAGAAAAACCCTGGATTATGAAGCCATTTCACCTTAAAGGTTTCAGATAGGGGACTGCAGAATTCTAATCAGAAGCATGAAAGAGTAAGATCACCTAGGAAAAAAGTTTACACCAAAAGCAAGCAACAGACCGGCAATTGTAGTCTTTTGGTCTAGCCAAGGGAAGGGTGAGCAAGAAAAGAGAAAGAGAAGAAACTCTCCTAAGGTGTGGTTAGCAGGATGGAGCGAGGACAGACAGCTTGAAGAAAGAGGAGAGCTATCAGTGGACTCAAGCGCAACAGGGGTCTAAGGGCCAGGAACTAAAACTCATCCCCCAGAGGTGGCAATTGGTGGCTGACCATGGCAAGTGCAGTTTCAGGAGAGCGGCAGGGACAGGAGCTCAAATGCAGTGGATTGTGGAATGAATGGGAAGTGAGAAGTGAGGAGAGAGAGAGAAATTTTACAGCTGTCGGGGGGGGGGAGGCACAGAAGAGGGGCAAAGGCAGTTTAGCTGGAAGAAAGCACTGTGTGTGTTTGTAGGAAGGCAGGATGGAACAGAGAGTGAGGGAGAGGTTGAGAGATAATCAGATAAGATGGAAGAGGAGGCAGGAGCACCTCAGGTGGGGCTTCGGGGAAGGGGAAGATGAGGGTTGGTCTAGAAGGGAGGTCAAGAACGCCTTAACTTTCTAGATTTCAGAAGAAAAGGAATGAGAAAGGAATTCGATGGGGACAAACTTTGGGTTTGGGTCGAAGCCCAGAGTTGCGGTTGGTCATCTCTGATGACTTCCATTTGTTATTGAAACAAACTAAATCATCTACTGGAAGTGAAGAGTGCAAATTGGAAGGGATCTTGAGGAGAGAGGTGAAAGTTTGGTGTAGGGAGGGAATCAACCAATAAGATCAGAAGGATGAGAAATTGGTGGTCTAAAGTAAGAGGACGCGCACTGGAATTCATTGACACAATAGTGTGATTTTTTTCCCCCAGCCTTCAGCTCTATGCTGAAGATGTTGTCAAATAAACAATAAACTATATAACCATTAGAAGTTATCAAAGAATATTTAATGACAATGATAAATATGTAAGCTATGCTGTAGGAGATATGGCCGGTATCTTCCTCAGAACCCTGTGGCATTCATCTGCTTCCTGTGGTCACATGAAACTTTCTGCCAGAGGCTTTCCTCTGACCAAGGAACATGCCAGAAGTCAGTGCTAGGGGAAAGCCTGTCAGTTCCTAGGGGAATTCTTACTCACTCCCGAAATTCCCAGCCCAACCAATTACTAACAGGAAGTGGATGGTTAAAAACTTCAGCTTCCTCAGCCTTCCTTGGGGACAATTTTGAGATGTTTTCCACACTGTTTCCAAGAGTTCTTCAGCAAAACTCAGCTCCCTTGCTACTCAATGCCAGTTGGATTAATTATATACCATCTATTGACTTCCTTCCTGTGGCGATTTTTATAAGGCCCCAAATTCTTTGGCATTCCTCCCATTAAGTGGTAAGATCTATGTCCTCTTCCCTTGGGGGCTTGTGACAGCCTTGACTAAAAGAATATGGCAGAATCGACACTATGGGATTTCCAAGGCTAGATCATAAAAGGCCCTCAGCTTCTGTCTGGTTCTCTTGGGCTGTCGCTATTAGGAAAGCCAGACACCAGGTAAGTCTGACTACACTGAGGCAGCCATGCTGGAGAGGCTGCATGAGATGTGCCTGTCAGTGGCCCCGACTGAGCTCCTGACAGACCCTCAGGATGAACTGCCAGCTGCAGGAATGGGCCATCTGGAACATCTAGACCATCAGGGCCTTCAGAGGCCCGCAGGCTCAGAGGACAACTCCAAATTCCTGATGCACAGAATTGTGTGCAAAATAAAATAGTGGTTGTTTTATACCATTAAGGAGTAACTCATTATACAGTAACTGGAACATTTCCCTTCCCTGTATCTCTTTCTCATTTCCTTACTGGTATTTCTTTGGGGTCACTTTGTGCTCTTAAATCAGTATTTCAGAGTGTTCTTGGAGAACTCAAACCAAGAAAAACCATGTTACAAAAATAATAATTATGACATAACCACAACCATGAAAAGCGTACTAGGGAGAAAAAGAAGAAATATATAAAAATGTAACCAGGTTAATTTCTAAGTAGGAAGATCAAGGTTGATTTTTTATTTTTCATATTCTTTTGGTGTATTCTGTAAAGTTATAAAATATGTATGTATGTATTTTTTTATTAAAAGATTTCATTTATTTATTTCACAGAGAGAGAGAGACAGTGAGAGAGGGAACACAAGCAGGGGGAGTGGGAGAGGGAGAAGCAGGCTTCCCGCCGAGCAGGGAGTCAGATGCGGGGCTCAATCCCAGGACCCTGGGATCATGACCTGAGCCAAAGGCAGACACTTAACAACTAAGCCACCCAGGCACCCCTATATGTATTTCTTTTATCAGAAAAAACCTTATATAAAACATGGGAAAATGAGTAATGTATTATTAAATTTTTTTCTTTGTCTTAAAGATTTTATTTATTTATTTGTCAAAGAGAGAGAGATTGAAAGCACACAAGCAGGGGGAACAGCAGGCAGAGGGAGAGGGAGAAGCAGACTTCCCAAGCAGGGAACCCAATGTGGGACTGAATCCCAGAACCCTGGGATCATGACCTGAGCTGAAGGCAGATGCTTAACCGACTGAGCCACCCAGGCATCCCTAAAATTTTTTTTTCTATGAAAATTAAAATGTAACGGTTTTTACAGTCGAAGTAAAACTGTACTCTGAAGTGTTTATAGCGTAACTCATAGCGTAGCGTAACTACATACATACCTTGGACACAGTGATTCTACAGTGATGTGGCCCATACTCACCAGGGGCACCCTATCTGACCACCCCAAACCAATCCATTATCTAGCCAAAATTCAGCCATCTCCTCTCTAGAACATGACTAGGAAGTGCAGTGCCTGTGGCGGCATGGCCAGAGGCCCCATAGTGTCAGGAGCAGAGCCGGCCTGTCTCGGGCTAAGGCCGCATTCAAGTTGAAGTTGTCTGGAAGAGCAGAAACCATGGGAAGAAGAGGGTACTGAGGTGCTGTGTGGAGAACGCATCAGAGGCAAAGAGAAATAACGAGGAAAACCTCTCTGTATCTTTCTGTGTGTGTAGGGACAGAGACAGAAAGATGACTTTCCAGTTCCCATGAGGTTTGGCAGTACTTCCTGTACTACATTTCCCTGGGATTCTCTCCTATCGCTTCAAAATCCTCTTATACTTGACCTTGTTTGAGTGGTTTCTGTTCTCTGTAACCAGGAGAATCTGTGATCTGAGCAAGGTCAATTCCCAAGACCAAAAAACTAAAATAATACCAATGCTGATATTAACATTGTCTCAGTTTGGGTCACTTTAACACAAATACTACGAACAGGGCGGTTTCAACAACAAACATATGTTTCTCAAGTCCTAGAAGCTGCAAAGTCCAAGCTCAAGGCGCTAATAAGTTTAGTGCTTGGTGAAGGCCTTTTTACTGGCTCGTAGCTGTCTTCTCACGATGTCCTCATATGGTGGAAGGAGCAGAGCGCTCTCTGTGGTCTCTGTAAGTTCGCTAATCTCATTCACGAGGGCTCCACCTTTGTGATCCAATCCTCCCCCAAAGGCCCCACCTCCTAATACATCACATTGAAGGTTAGGACTTCAACGTATGATTGTGGGGAGGGGACAAACATCTGGACCGTAATAAATATTAACACTAATTACCTAATAAGAAAGTATTATTCACATTCGCACTTCATATTTGAGGTGGCTGAGACACTGGCAAAGCCCACAGTCCCGTGGTGGACAAATTCAGGGCAGGATTCCCAAGTGGGCGGTCCAGAGCCCCAGCCCTTCACTTGTGTGCCATTCCATCCCACATCCCTGCAATTCTGTGTTGGGGGCTGAGTCACCTTTGTTGATGACTCATCATAGGCTGAAGAGGTCAAATGCCAAGGTTCCCCAAGCTGTTCTGTGGGTTGGAGGCTGCCTTAGGATACGAACATGTGTATAGTGCACCATGTGTGGTGATGGGCCCATCACGCTCCCTCCCCACACCTATGGTCCCCGGCAGCGCATATTCATTTTTTACCCAGGATTTGATTGGCAGACACAAGATTGCTCAAGAATATTGAGAAAAGGGAAGTACACACTGTAAAATACCAAAGGATGGGAAAAAGGCAAGGAGAGCTAAGGGTGGGACACTATGGCGGCTATGGTGGCATCACTGAGAGAAGCCTCGGGGGTAGGGGGTGGGGAGGCTCAGGTGAGTTTATAGCCCCAGTATAAGAGAGGCAGGAAGGAGGAATCAGTGCTTTCACTAATATTCTCTCATTTCACCCTGGCCGCAACCTGTGGAGTGAATACCCTTAAACTTATTTTAGAGATGGGGAAAATGAGGCTCAGAAAGGGTAAATGATTTGGCGAAGGATATACAGTGAGTAACGGCAGAGCCAAGATTCTAAATCTTGTGCAGTTTCCATTTCAGGATACTGTCTCTTCTGTCTGGTCTACTCTCAATTTGATTTTACTTTACTTCTTAAATCTCAGATTAATAGCATATGAGCTAAGGTAGCAAATCTGACCCTCACAGTAGTTTGTTTTTACTATGAGCCTCAAATTGTGCCGTAAAGTGACCAGTTGTCTCACTCACTAAGTAAAAGTCTCACACAATCAGCTTCTTACATAGGCACATGTTTTCTACAAATTTTTCAGTTTCTAAATTGAGAGCTGAGGTTTACCAAATCAGATGTTAGCAAGTTTCCATACCCTTGACTAGCCTCACAGACAGACAGACATAGAAAGGACATAATAGGCAAGGAGGTCAATCAACTCATATCTGATAGTATCAGTTCCATAACTCGTTGGAATAGTTCATCTTTTTTCAGAGTATCCATAATCCTTTCCCTGGTTGCTAATTTTTTTTTTTTTTGCAAGTAACAGAAATAGAAACTCAAAAATATGTAACTTGAAAGGGTGAGGATGGAAATTTCTCTCCAAGATTTATAATGAGATAAGTACTCCACATAAATAATGAGTCCAGAGTTTTTAGAGTGAAACGAGGTCAGTCATTTGTAAAAGATATGTCATTTCATACTTCAGCAGCTCTCTGGGCCTTTAAAAATGCAGTGCACGGCCACGAGTTAACGCTTGTACAGAACTGTATATCTTTTAATCCAGCCTGAAAGTCAGCCCTGAAAGCAGTGCATTTAACAGGGGACATCAGTGGCTCACGAACGTTCAGGAAAAGAAGAGAACCTGCTGACATGAATGTTCAGGAAAAAGAGAGAATGCGAAAAGAGCCTTTCTGACTTTTTTTTTGCAAACAGTGACGGTGCGGGGAAAAGACAGGCCTGAGAAACGTTGGGGGAGAGGAATCACCAGTTCCTCAGAATGGGGTTTCTCCACTTCTGTGACCCTGATCTGCTTTCAGATGGAAGAACTTCTGAGATTCTCCAGTATTCACAGTGGGCCCAAGCCACTTAAGTATGATTTTTAAGAGCTATGTTTTGGACCCTGTCCATCATGATCCTCAGCCCTGAATCCTCAAGCCCCTAAAGCCGCCGAGCAGTTTCTTGGGAATGGGAATTACACGGAGTAAGTGTGGAATGTGAGAAAAGCATAGCTTAACCCCAGGGAACCTTACGCTGAAATCCCCCCTACCGCTGACCCGCTGTGTGGCTGTGGGTATGTCGCCTGAACTTGCTGAGCCTCAGCATCTTCATGCACAAAGTTCACTAGACAATGCCACTCTCCTGAAGGGTTCCCTTTTCATCCCGAATCTAGACAGAAAACTTTCCCTGAAGAATTGTGGGGAACTTGAACTCATGACAGGGAGTTTCTGGAAGACCACAGGAGGGCTCGAGACATCAGCTCTTTTATTGCAAGAAGTCGATATGTTCTTTAGGGTCATCCCTGGTTGCCACCCAGAGGCCAGGGTCAGAGTCAACACCAGAGCGTTTGTACCAGATATGCAGCTTGGATGTCTCCTGCTTCCCAAGGAGGTTGCAATCTGCTCTGAAACCTTTTCACCACTGAGCTTTTTGGCCTTGCACGGAGTGTGGCAAGCTCTGTCTGGCTGCTCAAGGTGAGCTACTCAAGAGTTGCATCCCTTGACCCAAGGGATCAGGTACAAAGTCCAGCCAGTCTAGGCGCCCAGGCATAAATTATCATTTCCAAAATTTTCTTCGTTCTTCTGTTCTCAGGAACTCAGAGTCTGTCCATCAATATAGCTACTCTGGGCCAGGTGCTGGGCATGGGGTCGGGGAATGGCAAGGACAAGGTAGATGTGACCCTGTCCTCTTAAAGCCCGTTATCCAATGGTTTGTGTTGGGGAATCTGGGGGGGGAGGTTGGGGTTGGGGATTACTGATAAATAGGCATTAAAGAGGCTGTTTAGGCACACAGACCTTGAGTCAGCCTGCTTGAGTTCAAATGGCTCCATTTTCTCGTCTGTAAACTAGAATAACCTGATTGAATTGTGGGAAGATTGAATGAGCGGATATATATCCAACTCACTTAGAATAGTGCCTGGTGTGAGGCAAATGCTGTGTAAATGATCACAACAGCGTTGAGTCTTACCAAAGGGGACGTCGGTGTGGTCTAAGGGATCAGGGAGCGGCCTGGGGAGTGTCATTGCAGCTGTGGCCTGAGGGAGAAATGAATGGTTTCTGTCCAGGTAGCAAGACTGCCAGGTGGTGGCCCTAAGGAGCAATAATGCAGTCCGTCTGGTTGGTGTTGTTTGGAAGGAACCGTGTTGTGAATTGAGTACTTTCCGTGTGCAGACACGGTGCTACATTACACCTTCAGGGATGACTATGTGTTTGTACCTCCCTCAAGGAGCTCAATGCCCAGTAAGAGAAGAATGGCCAGTGAGAAAGCAAGTGAGGTTGAGTAATTGAGGCACCAAGAGAGTAGCACTAACTGCAGGCTGCAGGGGCACCCAGAAAGGAACAGTCACTCAGGGCGTGATTTAATAATGGTTTCACAGAGGAGGTGATGGTGATGAGGAGGCGGTCGTCACCAAGCAGGGAAGGCAGAGAAGAGCCTTCATGCAGACCAAGGGATGGGGAGGGCAAAGGCACAGAGATAGGACGTAGCAGACACACCTGAGGATTAGTGAGGAGTTGGGGGTGACTGGAGCATGTAGTTGCAGCCAGTTGTGAGACGGGTACGGGGGTGTGGGAGAGATGAGGCCGGAATGAAAAAAGGCTGGCTTGGTCATGGAGAGCCTTAGAAGCCACGCCGAAAGGTTTGGATTTTTTCCTGGAGAGAATTTACAAAGAGCATTCTCTTAGCAACATGGAGAGATGAATTGGAGGCTAGTGAGATAGGAAGCAGAGAAAGGAATCAGAAGACTGTTGCCAAAGCTCAAGCAAGACAATGGAAGGTACTGAACCGTGATAAGGCAGTGAGGGTGAAGAAGGGAATGAAAGTCAGAGGTTTATCCTACAGGGCTTAGTAACTGGGTGGATCAAGGGATGACGCTAGGTCCTGTTGGGGTGACTGAGAGAATGGTGGATTACTCCACAGTGTAAAGCCAGTTCTCGGTGACCAGGGGTGGGCTGGACAGGTACAGACCAGAAAGAATGTACACCTTCCAAAGGGCACAGCTGTAGATTGCTGATAGTTACCATATTGGTTATCTGCTGCTCTGTAACATGGTACCCGAAAACTTGCTGTCTTAAAACAACAAATATATACCTTCTCTCTCTATATATATATTCTGTAGGCCAGGAATCCAGGTATGGTTTAGCTGGGTCCTCTGGCTCAGGGTCCCTCACAAAACAACAGTCAAGATGTCTGTTGTGTCCGCGATCTCATCTTAAGGCTCAACCGGGGGAAGATCCCGATATGGCTTTTGGAAGCCCTCGGGTCCTTCGTGGCTATTGGCTGGAGGCATCGGTCCCTTGCCACAAGGGTCTCTCCTTAGGGCAGCTCACAACATGGCAGCCAGCTTCCTTCCATAGCAAACAAAAAAGAAAGAGAACAAGAAAGAAGTTAGTCTTTTTGTACCCTAATCTCAGAAGTGACATCCTACCATTGTTGCTGTCCTCATTCATTACACGTAAGCCACTGGGTCCAGCCCACACACAAGGGGGGAGATTTCACAAGGGGTTGCCTACCGGGGCGAGGGGGGCAGGAGAAGCATTGGGTATCCTCTTAGAGCCTGCACTATTATGTTTGCCTTGTGGGAATACCACCCAGTATTGCTGGCGCCTGATTTATCAAGAAAAGTTGGAAAGTCAAAACTTCATGTGAAATCTTCCAATTTTTAAATACTGGCCATTCGTTACTTTTTAAAAAATTGTAATGCTATCAGTCAAGTAAAACATCTCTCTCAGGCATGACCCATAGGACACCATTATGAAACCTCCTTTATAGGAACCATGGCAGAAAGAGCAGGATTGGAAGGGAAGGGAGCATTTAGGATGTTTTCCACATCCTTTTATTTGGAAAACCATTGATAAAAGGGTGGGAACTCAAAAAGTAATTCTTTTTAAGAAATAAAATGAAATGGTGGGAGCTCGAGAAGTACAAATGCCAATCATTTGATCCAGATAACTGTATTCATATAAATTCTATAGTCATATTGGTAAAAATGACTTGTTTCCACTAAAGGCAAGCCTTTGATCTCTGATCTGACAGCTGCATGTCTATATAAAATGAGACACTTTGACATCCACGGCTCTGATCTCAATTGGACAGGTGGTTTCCCGCACACTAATGGAACAGAAAGACAATTGAGCATTATTAGATAGGAGAGAATGTCCTCACACACAGGAAAACAGCTTTTTCCTTTGAAAAAACATGATAAAGAACAGAGAATGACTGACAGAATCAGAGCTTCCCAAATGTCAGAAGAGCTGTTTCAGCTACACTCTGGCCTCTGTTGGGGAAGATTAGGATAGTTTTTAGACAAATATTGAACATACCTTAGATGTTGGCTGATTCAGGGAGGAATTTGCTGGCAAGAGAAGGCTGCTCCTAGAGCATGGCAAAGAGCTAGAAGGCAGCTGAGACGTTTCGTATTCAAACAAAGCAAATTCCATGGTTAAGTCTCATTTATACACACTCACTGAAAAGTGAGTAAGCAGAGAAAAGTTAGCAAGTAAGCAGGAAAATGTTAGTGTCAAACTTTCCTTGCTTCGTTTGGCAAATGTTTAGGGAGTACACGCATTGGGCTAGATGCTGAGGATACTGTGGGGAAGGTAGCCAAGGTCCCTTTGCCCCAGTGCTTTATAGACTTGAGGACAAGACAGATATTTATCTAATGAGAATAAACTCTGATGTACCTTGTGTCAGAGGAAATTCAAGTGCTGTGGGAGCCTCACCCCAAGGTGACCTAACTCAAGCCAGTGACGTGGGAAAGATACCCAGTGACCCAAAAGACGAGGAAGAGTTTGCCAGTTGGGGGGAGGGGGTGAGACATACCTTGGGCTGTTTATTATTTAAGGGTAATATAGGCACTATTTTTCACATATTTCACATGCAGTATTCGATTTTCCCTTCACCATCCAAATTATTATAGTACATGGTGAGAAAGATCAGCTCCCATTTGTAGTAGAAGCATGAAATAGAAAAGAAGCATTTCTTAGAATACTAATAATAGTGGGCTCTTGTGCCCCAAATGCAAATCTGATGTTTTCATTTCACTTCCTCCGTCACATAGAAGAAACTATCTAAAACCAAATGATGAGAGTAGACGGCCAGTGAGGCTGTGGAGGGACCTCATACAAATTGCTGCTAGGGGGATGCAAAATGACAATTCCAGAAAAGGGGACAGACACAATCTAACCCAGCAATTCCACCGTTAGGTATGTGCACTAGAGAAATGAAAGAACAAGTCCACACAAAAAACCTGCATGTGAACCTTTACTCGTAATATTCATAATGACCAAAAGCTAGAAATAACCCCAATGTCCACTGATAGATGAAAGGATCAGCACCTGTTGTCTATCTGTGCGATGGAATATTACTTGGCCATGAAAAGGAACAACATATCGACACAGGCTACAGAGTGCATGCACCTGGAAAATGCTACACTAAGCAAAGTGAGCCAGACACAAAACATCGTAGTATATGATTTCATTTATATGGAAAGACTAGAGTAGGCTAATCTATAGAGACCGAAAGTAAATAAGTGGTTGCTGAGGGCTAGAGGAGAAATAGGAAGACAGGAGGCTGGGGTCATAGGTCCCAGGGACAAAGCTTCCTTCTGATGCAATGAAAATGTTTTAAAATCGACTGTGGGGATGGTGGCCTATACCTGTGACTACACTAAAACCCATTGAATGATAGTCTTTAGATGGGTGACTTTTTTAGTGTGTGAATTTCATCTCAGTAAGTCCATTATGGAATAAAAATAAAGCAAAAAGAGCACACGTCAGGCACCTTCCCCTCTGGGATTTGGAGTCAGCCCATAGGGGCACACGTAGGGTTCACGGAGCTGATGCCTGGGACTGCTTTTCCTCTGGGAAGGTTCTTAGGCCTCTGCTTTTTTTCCTTCTATTCATTTTTTTTCTCCTTCCTCAATAAACAGCAGGAAGACTTAAGTGTCATTCCCCCTTCTTTTCAAATCTTTCTTCACTAGCTTGTGGTAACATATTAAAAGTGCAGTATCTTTGGGACGCCTGGGTGGCTCAGTTGGTTAAGCAGCTGCCTTCGGCTCAGGTCATGATCCCAGCGTCCTGGGATCGAGTCCCGCATTGGGCTCCTTGCTCCGCAGGGAGCCTGCTCCTCTCTCTGCCTCTGCCTGCCTCTCTGCCTGCTTGTGTTCTCTCTCTGTTAAATAAATAAATAAAATCTTAAAAAAAAAAAGTGCAGTATCTTTAATTTGGTTTGGAATTGTGATGTCTTACCCTTCTATACTATAACCCAATAACCTCATTTTCAAATTTTTACCGCTGCTATTAACCATCCCTACGTATTTACATTTCAGCCTTTTCCCCATGGCTTTAACCTTGCTATCTCTCCATTATTAATCTGCAGGATTCAGCTCCATGGAATGGTTGATAACTCATCAGCAAGCCGTGATTACATTAGCTTTCCTCTCCCGAGGCCCCGAGAGGGGATTGAGGTCAGACATGACTGATCTGATGATCCCAACTGAGCCAGTGACAGCAAACATTTTAGATGTCAGAAGAGCTATCTGGTGAATATTAATATTGGTGTTCATACACAGACATGATCTAAGAGTGGTAAGTAAAAAATAATAATAATAATAATTTACAAAACCGTACGATTATTTAGCCAGCTATCCTGTCCTCCTATGTGACACAATAAAATGACGAATTTTACATCTGGCTTGTTCAACAGTCTTGGCAAGTAACTGCAAGTGAGAGAATCCAAGTGTCACAAATGTTTGTTTTCTTAATGTACCCCATTTGCGGCCGCAGATTTACCTTTCTACGAATGTAATACGTAGCTTAATATTAAATTGTTTGCATTCTATAAACACGCACGAGATTGGTGGTGGGAAGTCAGCCAAGAGGAAATGAGGAGTTCGTGGGAAAATCTACGTACTTTCAAAATTTTGCTGGAGCTAATTTGCAAAGAGAATAACCCACGTGTGGATTATTGAGGGTTAGCTGTGTAATCCCCAAAGAGCAAAACACTGGGTAATGGTTCCTATTGAGAGAGATTTACTGCCAGTTTCTGGGTTTTGGGGATTTTACATATATTATCTCAAATTCCTACAATAAATTTACAGGGTAGATATTATTACCCACATTTTCTAGATGAGAAAACTGAGGCCAACGGAGCCAAGACTCCATAGGCCTGGGCTCCCCTACCACATGTTGTCTCATTTGTTCATGCATTCATTGATTCCGCCATCTTCATGGCACACAGAGAATGGTCGGGATTGTGGCATCGGACCAGCGGGGAACAATTCACCAAATAATTCAAAAGAAGAACAAGTGAGAGGTTCTGCGTCTTGATTGTAAATAGTCTTAATGGCAAAGCTTAAAAAGGAAGGATTACATAGCAGAGGCCAACATCTATATAAAAAAAACCACCATTTTCCCAAATCAAAGATCTCCAGTCAATAGGTGACAGCCTGCCAGATGCTCTGGGTCGGACCTCTAACTTGCAGCTGTGACGGACGTCTTGCTCTCCATGCTCGCCGTGCTGCCTTAGATGTTCGTCTAAAAAGAGCCAGTCTTCTTTGATTTGTAAAGTTCAAAGGAACTTTGTGAGAGCAGAGTTTACTTACTTGCAAGTTGAATAATAGCATATAGGTAAAAGAATTTGGGGTTGACTCGTAAGCTGTGGTCCCCACCCAAATGGCAAATATTTGGGCCAAATCAGGAAAGCACAAAATGACAAAGTAGCAATGAAGGGAAGTGGACTGCGCAGGAATCTGGAAATGGACTTTGATGCCCTTTGGCTTTATTGTATAATCAACAGTTTAAATCAAGCCAAGACAAATAGCCAAAGAAGTAATATTTTATCTTTTGGTCTCATGTGCAAGCTAGATAGCCACTCAATTCCTACAAAACACAACCCTCAAAGTTCTTTTTCTTTTTTTTTTTAATTTTTTTTTTCAGTATAGTTGACACACGATGTTACATTGGTTTCAGGCGTACAACACAGTGATTCAACATCTCTGTGCTTTATGCTGTGCTCCCCCCAAGTGTAGCCGCCGTCTATCACCACGCAACACTAATACAGGATCATTGAGTGTATTTCCAATGAGGTACCTTTTATTCCGGTGACGTATTCATCCCATGAGTGGAAGCCTGTATCTCCCACTCCCCTTCACCCATTTTTCCCATCCCTCCCCGCCTCCCCTCTGGCAACCATCCATTTGTTCTCTGTATTTACCAATCGGATTGTGCTTTTCCTTGGTTGACTTGTTCTGTTTTTTAGATCCAATGTAGGAGGGAAATCATTTGTCTTTCTCAGTCTGACTTACTTCACCTAGCTCAATACTCTCCCGATCCATCCATGTGACCACAAATGGTTGTCCAGGTGGACGCAATCTAATCACGTGAGCCATGAGAAGTAAAGGATCTTTGCTAGCCATGGTTGGAAAGCGATGTCCCCGTGAGAGAACCGTTGCAATGCTGGCCTTAAGGATGGGGGAACTCTGGAGTGCCTGGGTGGCTCAGTGGGTTAACGCCTCTGCCTTGGGCTCAGGTCATGATTTCAGGGTCCTGGAATCGAGCCCGGCATCGGGGTCTCTGCTTGGCAGGGAGCCGGCTTCCCCCTCTCTCTCTGCCTGCGTCTCTGCCTACTTGTGATCTCTCTCTCTGTCAAATAAATAAATAAAATCTTTAAAAAAAAAAAAAAAAGGATGGGGAAACGTGGCTATGAGCCAGGGAATGTGGGCAGCCCCTACGATCTGGAAAAGGCAAGGAACCGAATTCTTCCCTAAAAGCTCCAGAAAGGAAAACAACTCTGCTGACACCTTGATTTTAGCCCAGTGGGACCCCTGTGGGACTTCTGACCCACAGAACCGTGGAGGTAACCCATCTGTGTGGTTTAAAGCCATAAGTTAGTGCTCATGGGAGAAAACAAATATGGGAGAGAACAAATCAGGGGAGTTCGAGAACCTGACTCTTTTGTCAGCACATCCTTCTACCCTTTAGCTCCTTTGTTAAACCTGAAGCAGGATATTTCTTGGTTAGGAAGAATGTCTAAGTAATCTCTAGCTTCTCAGACCAAAGTCAAAACCTATTAAAGTCCTTGTTACCTCTACTGATTTATTAGATTGTTTGTATACTCACTGAAAAAATAGATTGCATGTTAATGTCTTTAAAATTTATTTCTTTGTGCCTTTCCTTTATCTGAGGATCTATAGTGCAATTTAATTATTAATCAAAAGAGCACTCCTTTTATTATAAAGAAATCTACCAACTAGCCAAGGACCCTTCTTACCTTAACACTGAGGCAGTTGGGATCAAAGAACACAAACCAAACAGAATTCAGAGGGCCCCCAAGCTAATATTATGACAAATACAGACTTAGCCATTTTCCAATTTATTACCGCTATTGCTAAAAACAAACCTTGTGTGCTTTCCATTATAAACTTGTTAAAATACTGTGGTCTGAGGCCCACATGAACGTAAGATACAAAGTAATAGCTCAAATTAACTTTCGGTGGACAGATAGGACCTTATAGCACAGACCTTTCTGGATTGAACAAAATTAAGTTCTCTGACTCCCTTAGATAAATAAATCAGGTTGACATTATCTTGTCTTTGAAGAGCATCTTCTATCCTTTATAGTAGACATAAAAGAGAAAAGACTTTCATAGCTTATTATTTCTATGCACACCACCACTCAGAACTCTGGTAACGATTCTTCTCTCTCATTTGCCCACTCTCTCTCCATTTTATCATCGTCTGCCATTGCCCCAGAAAGTATCTAAACTTTATTCCCTGCTGCCAAAGTATACGTGACCAAAAATTAAATATCTAAAGAACACACCTGTGATGAAGCTTAGATCGTTCATGTTGCGCTATGAACGGCAGGTTCCCCATGAAGCAAACGAAACTTAAGCTCCAGGGCCTCTCTCGTGGAGCGGTCCCCTCCTGGACAGGCAGCTTTTAGGGCTCAGGGAAGGATCCGGATGCGTTCACACAGTTCTAGATGTTCGTGAACTTGGCCAAACAAAACACTTTCCTTGCAATTGGTTAAGCCGCTCTCTTTCCTCTCTGACTTTCCATCTATCCCTCTGCTGTCAGTGGTGTTACTGCGGAAACCACTGTTGTGGGGCTCTGGTTAGTTGGGAGGTTGAGTTGGGGCCACGTTAAGTTTTGATTGAGTGGGCTATATTGGTGAGGACCGTTAGTCACTTCCTTCTGTTAAGCTATCACTGACCCATCCAGCACAGAAACGACTCCTGGTGTTCTTCCTGCTCTTGAGCCAATTTATCAGCCTTCATGACTTCAAAGACCAGGGTCAGAGGTCACGTCAGGATAAGACCATGTCCTGCACCACCTAGCCCTGGGAGTATGTGGGAAGTAGAGAGAAACAAGGTTTGCAGGGATCAGAGCCAGAAGCAATTCTGTGGAAAATTCCTCCAGGCATCAGATGTGTAAAATCATAAGCAGAGGATTCAGTCATCATCAATGCCTCATCAAGGCAGAAATTCTCTCCCGTCAGGGATATACTTGATGATACATCATGTATTATGATAAACTCCGAAAACATTTTTATGGAAATCATCTAAAATAGATTCTAGTAGAATTCCCATGTCTCTGGCTCACAGTCCTGTGGCAGCAAGTACATTTATGTGTGAAGTTGCATGTTTTATGCATCCCATCTATCAATAATGAAACACAAATTTTGACCAACCGTGCTACAGGAAGACAACTAATTTTCTTTTCTCTCTGTGGAAAGCCCTGTTACAAAAGTGATGTGGTGTGAAGAGGTGATCAAAGAATATGCAGCCAAAATATATAATGAAGGAAAAGCTTCATAAAATGATGTGAGATAATTTTAAAAAAACAAGAATGTTATATATTTCTGAATTTAGGAGCATTTGCAGTGTTTACATCTCTAATATTTATCATTTGTTTTATTCTTATTCTTCTTATTCTTTTCAGAATACTAACTTTTATTCCTAATTTTGTATTTATAACTTTACTCTGAGAGAAGGTTAAGTAAACTTCAAGGCCCACAAATCCTAGATCCACTCCTGCACCCATTTCTCATCGTTGATTACCCACGTTTGGCAATCTGTGGTGGAGACCTTTCTTGTTCACTGAAGGCCTTTGGTTTGCTTGACTATCTTTTATACCTAAGCCCACTGGGGAAGTAAGAGAAAACAAGCTAACAGAACCCTGTGAGACTTCTGGGAGCGAGGTTTACATCCTGAGCACAAGTGTCAAAGAAACATGAATGACCACCCAAGTCCCTTTCTCAGTCTCTGCTTTCGGGGGAACCCAAAGTAGGAAACATGGCTGTGTTAGTTTGCTCGGGCTGTCACGACCAAGTAGCACAGGGGGGTGATCTAAGCAGCAGACATACGTGGTCGCACAGGTCTGGAGGCTGGATGTCTGACATCTGCGTGTTGGCAAGGTAGCTCCTTTGGGGACCGTGAGGGGCAGTCTGTTCCTTGCCTTTCTCCTAGCTCCTGGTGGTCGGCTGCTTAACCCCAGTCTCCTCCTCGGGTTCACGTGGTGTTCTTCCTGTGCGTGAGTCTTGGTATCCCAATTTTCCCTTTTTGTAAGGACACCAGTTATGCTGGATTAGGGCCGTCCTAATGACCTCTTCTTAACTGATCACATCTGCAAAACACGCTCCATCCAAATAAGATCACATTGTGAGATAGCGGGGGTAAGGACTTTAACATGTTACCTTGGGGGGACACAATTCAATCCATAACAGTGCCTTAATTTTTTTTTTTTTGGACTTTTCTTCATAATACAAACAAGAAACAATAACGTCCGGTGCTGATGAGAATACAGTAAAGTGGTCATTCCTATATATTGGTACTGGATATGTTAATTAGAATATTAGAAACCAGGGGTGCCTGGGTGGCTCAGTGGGTTAAAGCCTCTGCCTTCAGCTTGGGTCTTGACCTCAGGGACCTGGGATCGAGTCCCGCATCAGGCTCTCCACTCAGCAGGGAGCCTGCTTCCTCCTCTCTCTCTCTGCCTGCCTCTCTACCTACTTGTGATCTCTCTCTCTCTGTCAAATAAATAAATAAAATCTTTAAAAAAAAAGAATATTAGAAACCTAAATCTAAGTTAATACTAGAATGTAAACTCTATAAGGTCAGGATCTTATCTGTCTTCCTCTTCACAGCAACTTCAGGTACAAAAGTAGAGCTTAGCCCATAATGAGCCTTCAACACATGTCTCCTTGTTTTAAATGAATGCCTGATCTAGAAATGCCTACACTAAAGGGCTACGGTTAGGTGATAATTCGAATACCCAGACAGAGTGTTGCTAAATATCAGAATCTTGACTAAATAGATGGAGAGGGGCTGCCCAGCCTTAAAACCAATCCAAAAGAATAATTTAGATCATTATTAAAATACTAAAATTTGTTGACTATGATGGAATTCATACAATTGAACAGAAACTATAATTATACTTAACTGTAGAGAAAGCATGTGTGTATTATATATTCAGTAAGCCCCAAACAAGGCTTGCGAGTCCTCCACCAGGGAATTGGTAAAAACCCTTACTCTAGCTAAATCTTTTTCACCTTTCAAATTTCATTTACAATTCCAAGTCTCATAGAAACCAAAGCAGGATTCTCTGTTGCTCTAAGTTGGGTTAGGTCCTCCTGTCATTTACTCACAGATTTCAAAACTTTTTTTTGGTTAGTGCTTATCACATTTGAACTTAAATAACAATTTGTGTTATTATTGTTTCAGTCCTAGCTTTGCTACTATTTTATGTGCTGTGAAAGCAGAGCTTTGCCTTTTTTTACTAAGGTAACCTCCCATACTTGCTCTCTGCCTGGCATGTATTGCTGCCCAATAAATAAATAGCGAATCAACTATAAATTAGTGAAAGAATGAGTGAGTAAATAAATGAATATGCATGAAATGTCACTAAGTGAGCAATCTCTAGTCTCGTCTAGATTCCTCTCCTTTAGGCATCACCTGAATTCTGTTGACGCTCTTCAGCTTCTTCTTTTACTTTTTTTTTTTTAATTTTTAAAAAAGGTTTTATTTATTTATTTGACAGAGAGAGAGCGGGAGAGGCAGAGGGAGAAGCAGACTCCCCGTTGAGCAGGGTGCTTGATGTGGAACTCGATCTCAGGACCCCAGGCTCCGGACCCCGGGAACATGACCCGAGCTGAAGACAGACACTTAACTGACTGAGTCACCAGGACCCCCCCTTCAGCTTCTGTTTCTATACCAGTATTTGCAGGAATGTCATTTTCTTTCATTATGACCCACATTTCTCAGCAGAAGCCTGTTTTTGCTTTGAGTTTGCCCAAAATACTAGTCTACCAATTTCATCACAAAGGAGACTTTGTTTTCCTCCCCTAAGCTCTGCAAAGATGCCTACTGCTGCTTATTTCTTATCAAAGGCACCTCCCTTTTATTTGCCTGACCCTGGAGCTTTCTGGTCCTTTACTCTGGCTTCCTTGGGTTTTTGGGTCAGCAGCCTCTCTGTCCTGCCCACATTGTAGGGATGGCGGCTAAATTCTCCTTTTGGTGGACAGAGTAACTTACTGATTGGGGTCAGAGCTATAAAAAGATCCCCACTGCACAGAAACATGCATACGGCAAAGCTGCTTCCTTTGTAACATTAAGAATTATTTCTGGGGGCGCCTGGGTGGCTCAGTTGTTAATTGTCTGCCTTTGGATCTGGTCATGATCCCAGGGTCCCGAGATCGAGCCCCGCATCGGGCTCCCTGCTCAGCGGGAAGCCTGCTTCTCCCTCTCCCACTCCCTCTGCTTGTGTTCCCTCTCTCCGTCTCTCTCTCTGTGAAATAAATAAATAAAATCTTCTGGCTGAAATAAAATTTCTGGCTGTCACAGGGAACGCTGTTTTCTCATTTAACTATTTCAAGTCCACTATCAAGTCCACTATTTATATTATTTCTATTTAAAGACCATTATAAATAATCATATTATTTATTTAAATAACAATTTTTCTCCATAGAAGGATTTTTTTTTTTAAGATAGTCTATAAGTGGAGGTTCTGGGTCACCCATTGAGTATGGACTTTTTTTTAAGGATCTTGATACAAATTCAAATAAATGTATAACATCAGGATAAATGAAGACCCTGCTTACTGAACTCTTCCTGACTGTATATTATGCTTTTTATTTTTATTTTTTTAAAGCTCTTATTTATTTATTTGAGAGATAGAATGAGAGAGAGCACTAGCAAGGGGAGCTGAGGGAGAGAGGGAGAAGCAGGCTCCCCACTGAGCAGGGAGCTGGATGCGGCACTCCATCCCAGGACCCTGGGATCATGACCTTAGCTGAAAGCAGGCACTGAACCCATTGAGCCACCCAGGTGCCCCTGTATATTATAATTTTTAAAAACAAACCTCTAGGGGCGCCTGGGTGGCTCACTCGGTTAAGCATCTGCCTTCGGCTCAGGTCATGATCCTGGGGTCCTGGGATTGAGCCCCACATTGGGCTTCCTGCTGATCAGGGAGCCTGCTTCTCCCTCTCCCTCTGCTACTCTGCCAGTTTATGCTCTGTCAAATAAATAAAATCTTAAAAAAAATTAAAAAATAAAAATAAATAAATGGAAACAAATCTTTAGTAATAGTATTGTTGAAAAATTGTAACAATTTATTGTGTTATTTCTTTGATTATTGTCAAGAATCAACATGCTTGCATATGAGCTTAGCAGATAGATTTTCTCTTTTGTGTAATGATCTTTTACGAGTATTCTATTGACCGTTATCACTGTGTCCCTACAGCTTTTTATATCAGTTTGCATGAGCTCTTTTGCAGAAAATATGTTAACTTTGATATTTTATTGAAAACATTTTCCAATTTTAATATTTACCTCATGGCTTTTTATGCATGGAATTTTCATTTTTGTAGATTCAAATCTGCTAATCTTTTGCTTTATAATTTCTTCTGTTATTTCTAAGCTTGGGAAGTCTTCCCCCTTACGGAAATTTTATAAACAGATGTCTGTATTTTCTTTAACTATTTCTATTATAGGAATTTTAAATATTTAATTTTTTAATCAACCTAGAGTTTATTTTGGTGTGGAATAAATTAAGAAATCAATTCAGTTTTCATTTTTCTAGACGCTTGTCCCAATACCATTTATTAAATAATTCATCACTGCCCAATGGTTTAATATGCTTTCTTATGGTGTAATGGATACTTATACGAAATAGGATAAATCTGTGAGTATCAAAAGCTAAATTTCTGGGGTGCTTTGGTGGCTCAGTCAGTTAAGTGTCCAACTCTTGATCTCAGCTTCAGTCTTGATCTCAGGGTCATGAGTTCAAGCCCCGTGTTGAGCTCTATAGAGCCTACTTAAAAAAAAAATTTGCAAATTTCCTAGGCAAAATATTCTCAAGCGTGGGCTGTATTTTGTTACCTTGCTACAAGGGCACCAGCATGGTGGCTGAAACAAGTATGCCAGTATAAAGATGGAGGGGTTCATTTTCATTGACAAGGTCATAAAAATATCTTGTCTCTATCAGTTGTTATAAAAGAAGTATGTAGTGGAATGATCCAATATCCTGGATGTGCATTAAACTTTTCTGGTATGTTTTAGATGATCTTGTTAGTTAATAAAAACAAATCACTGATATTTTGATGGGAGTTATATTAAACTACTTATTTGGCTTCTGAAAATCTAAATTCTCCAAGTTTCTAAGCTATTTTACTAGCAGCCTCCTTTCAGTCTTCTCTGCTGGATTTTCTTTTTTGTCCCAAACTCTAAATGTTGGTGACCCCTGGATGTCTCTCTGTGTGCATCGTCTCCACAATGACCTCATCCAACCCGCTGGCTTTGCGGTCCACCTGTCTGCTGATGGCCCGAGAGGGGCCCCCGAGTCTCAGATTTGTAACAACTGCCTGTTCAACATCTCCACGTGCAGTCTCATAGACATTTCAAACTCAGTAGAGTCAAAACACCGCTCTCGATTTCAGTCCCCACCTCCTCCTTCTTCCCCTGTCTTCGCCATCTCAGTGATTAGCGCTATGATCCAACCAGTTGCTTCAAGACAAAACCCTCGGGGCCAACCTTGATATCTCTCTTTCTCTCACCCTTCTTACCCCATCCATCAGCAAATCTTTTGTCTATCTCCAAAGAGATCTGGAATCTACTTCTGATTCACCTGTCCCTACTGACCTCAGTGGAAGCCCATTTTTTCCAGCCCGAATTACTGAAATAGCCATTAACTGCTCTTACTATTTCCCCCTCATTTCTACCCTATGTATTCTCAGCACTGAGACCAGACAACACTTTTTAAAAAATGTAATTAAGTTACATCCTCACCTGATAAAAATTTCCTGGTGGCTAGCATCAGACTTAGGACAAAATCCAGAGCTTGTATGGCCCACAAGGCCCTAGAGGATCTGTCCCACATTACCTCCGTCCTCATTCCCTACCAGTCTTCACTTTGCTTGCTCTGTTTCAACAACACCGACTTACTTATCGTTCCTGGTAGACATCAAATGTGGTTTCATGTTTGGGTCCTTGCATTTGCTATTTCCTCCGCAAGAAACACTATTCCCTCAGGCAGCCACATGACTCTCTAACTACACTTCATTCAACTCTCTTCATATGTTACCTCCTCAAAGGTCTTTCTTGACCAGTCTATTCTAGACAACATTCTCCACTTTTCATTCTCTGTCTCTTAGCCCCTTTTTATTTTTATTCAACGCACATATTATTATCTGACATTATGTTATAGTAAGGCTTTAT
Source organism: Nasua narica (assembly GCA_028533885.1). NCBI lineage: Eukaryota > Metazoa > Chordata > Mammalia > Carnivora > Procyonidae > Nasua > Nasua narica. Next base: position 72,636,826 of record CM052800.1, on the reverse strand, counting down.
TTGCTGTGTCAGCTCCATAAAAATCTAAACAGCCACGTGGGCAGATTCTTTATGTTATTCACTCCCTGTATGGTTATCCCCAGGACCTAAAATTTTGCTAGGCATATAGTTAATACTTGATAAATACCTGTTGAGTGTTTTGATTAAACCTATATTATTTTGAAAACATTTAGGGGTGCCTGGGTGGCTGGGTGGGTTCAGTGTCTGCCTTTGGCTCAGGTCTTGATCCCAGGGTCCTTGGATCGAGCCCCACATCAGGCACCCTGCTCAGCCGAGACCCTGCTTCTCCCTCTCTCTCTCTTCCTGCTGCTACCCCTGCTTATGCTCTCTCTCTCAAATAAATAAAGTCTTAAAAAAAAAAAGGAAATCTTTGTTTAAAAAAAAAGAAAACATTTAAATATTTAGAACAATGTCTTTGTGCTCAGGAACACAGCGTACTTTTCTATTTTCTCAAGCTCCGATGAATATATCTTGATAAGATTTTGCGCTTTTCTTTGAATAAATGAGAGATATTATGCATTAAGGCTATTTCTAAGACATCTTATATTTTTTTGTTGTTACTGTGTAGGGGCTCTCTGCACTAAGTTTTTCTCACAATCGTCTCAAATCTCTTTTAGAACTACATATAACTAGGGGCTCCTGGGAGGCTCGGTGGGTTAAGTGTCTGCCTTCAGCTCAGGTCATGATCTCAGGGTCCTCAGATCCAAGCCCCATCTTAGGCTACCTGCTCAGCAGAGTCTGCTTCTCCCTGGGTCCCTCTCCCCCCTTGTGCTTTCCCCTCATCTCTGCTCCCCGATCACCCTTGTACTCCCCGCTCCTCATTCTGCTTGTGTTCCCCCTGCTTATGCTCTTGGTCTCTCTGAAATAAACAAAATCTTTAAAAAAAAAAACTATGTTATAATTATGAATTTTAAAAGTTTCTGACTGATTATTTCAATTATATCAGAGTGCTTTTGATTTCTGTTTATCTTACATTCCCTGTGTTTAATAAATTTTTAAATTATTTCTTTGGACTTAGAGTTGTATAATGACTTCATCTCAAAATAAACATCATTTTATGTCTTCATTATTAATAATATACTTTTAATTTTGTATCATGTCTTATTGCATTGGTCATAACTTTCAAAAAATATTAAATAATCTTTCTTTTGTACATATTAATGGGGATATCACTAATGTTTTACTATTTAATATGCTGGCTATTGGTTTTAATCTTATACTTGTTCTTATATTAAGAATATATTTTTTCTCTCTGTAATCTTAAAACAATGCTATTAGGGATTGGTGTTGAATCTTATCAAATACCTTGTATATGGAAGCAATTATATTTTTTGTGTATTTGACATAATGATTTGATGCATTATATTAATAGCTCTCCTATTATTTAATGATTTTTACCTTCCTGAGTATAGCTTTTTCCATTACTGAATAACGTAACTAGATATTTGTTTTGCAAAGTTGTAGATCTTTTATATCTCTCACTATGTATTGCTGGATATTTTAATTCAAGGTTTCTTTGCTTCCCTTTCTTCTCTTTCCTGTCTACCTGCCATTTCACTATTACTGCCAACCTTTATTATTATTGACCAACAGATAATAGGGAAAATGCCATTACTTCCCTGCTTTAGAGTCTTGTCTCAAAAATATCTTGCCATCTTCTTAATGAGTAAAAAGGCCCAGGTGGCAAATATCCAAAGAGGAGGATTCCCATCAAGCTGGGTTAGCAGGACATCCCCTTCCATTACAGATAAAAGCCTGTGGAGTCTCCATTGGACATTGATTAATGGGAACCACCATGTGTTGAGAGCCCTTTTGTGTCGGCCATCTTGGATGCATCATCTCATTCACATGTTACACTAATCCTAAGAACTGGATATTAATATTCCCATTTTACAGATTGGGAAACTAAAGCAAAGAAGGTTTAAATAATTTGAACAAGCTCAAACAGCCTTGGGTAGCAGAGCTGGAATTTAAATACAGAGCTTTGTCTTCCAAAGTCCACTCTTTCCATACAGCTACAAGGCCCACAGGGCAGGGCTGGGATGAGGCAACAGCTCCAGAGGGGATAAGATACAGCCATAGATAACCACAGCACAAGACGGGTTATAGTGATTACTATGAAAGAAGGTCAGGCAGAGTGTTTTTCATTATGCTTCAGATCCAGTTGGAGAATTCTAGAGAGACTTTAGGAAGGAGGTGGCTTAGAGTGGGGAGGAGGGTCTTGAAGAAGGTGAGAGCCCTTGGGGCGTGTAATTAGGAAAGCCTAGGACTTATTTACAAAAGACAGAACAATGCTCTTTGGTTGGTGGATTGTATTCTGCCACTGTGTAATCCAAGATCATGTTGGAAATTTAGGTTGAGTTTCTATTGTGGAACCTAAAAGATAGATGAAGGTTTTTTTTTTTTTTTGAAAGGTAGGCTATGGGGTTAGTTATTTTTTTGGGGGGGGGTTAGTTATTTAAACAAGGGGTTAGTAACGTCAGATTAGTATAGATCAAAGAGGGTAAAGACGGGAGAATGAGACCCCTATGAGTGGCTATAAACAACATGGACAAGAAATAAAGGGATCCTGATTTGAAGAGTGGCAGTAGGAACAGAAAGCTGGGACGTGGTTTAAGATCAGATATGGGGGTAGGTTTGTTAAGTTAGTGCAGAGAGGATGCTGGCTTGGCAGGGAGGAGCCGACTTAGAGATGCCTTTGGGTCTCTGAGAGCCTGAGCCGCTGGATGGACTTTGCCCCTCACGGATGGAGTGATACTGTAGACAAGGCTGCCTGGTGGACAGAAGGCTGGGGAGACACCCAGATGGAAGGCGGTTGTTTCTAGAGAGTTTGATGTGGAGTTATCTGCCTAAAAACGATAACTGACTTTGGGAGGTCATTCACGTCTTTCATGAGAACAGTCTCAGGAAAGCTTGGAGAACTGACGCGAAGCAGAGATCATCAAACCTACGTACACATTAAAGTCACCTATGGATCCTTAAACACACACACAGGCACGCACGCACGCATGCACACGCACAGGTACACAAAACAGAACTGGAATAGCCGGAAAAGCTCCATCGTCAACATCTGTTGACCCAGAATCCTCAGATGTGAAGCCCAGTGGTTGCACAAGGCCATTCTGTTGGGCAGCCAGAGCTGAGAACCACTGGGGGAGGGGTAAAAGGTGACCTTGAGAAGGGAGGAAGAAAGAATGCTTGTAGCTCTCTTTCCTAATCTGGAGGAGAGATGCACCCTCGGGATTTCCCTTTAAATTTCCTCTTTCATGTCCCTCAAATGTCTCTTCATTTTGCAGATTCTATCAATATCTAGTTAACCCTTTGAGACCTTCTAGTCACTTTAGCAGGTATTCGTCCCTCTTCCTGAACGTTAACGCATCCAAGGGTGTGAGGACTGAAAGGAAACTGTTGTTTTTGTTCCGGGAGTTGCAAACTTTCTTCAGTAGGGGACACGCTGCAGAAAATGAAATTCCGAATGAAACCCCAATGTGTAAACTGATAAAAGTAACAGCGTTTGGAGATAGCCACAGCCCGGAACTCACTCACTCTCCCACTTGCCTCCAGCAGGGACTTCGGAGAGTTCTTCCATGTCAAGATGTCTATCCCGCACATTCAGTCTCACCTCCGCCATTCCCGTAAGGAAGCTAAGGTTTCTCAGTAGCCAAGTAATTGAACGAAGGTGGCAGATGAGTTAGGGTAGATCTCCTACTTCATCAGTTTTCCTTCCTTTCCAGGGCATTGCCTCCCTGGCTAACATCTCCCTAAAACCCCCGCTTCCATTCCAACAGAGAAAAGCATGCAGGGAGTCAGAGTACCCAGGGCAGCTTTGGTACAAGGTTATGTGAGGGAAGAGTCAGCACCTCCTGGCTGCCCTGAATTATGTGGCTTATCTGCAGGGATCTCATTTATCCGCGCTGCTCTAGTTTCAGCTGTCTCTGGCGATTCCGAGTGGCCTGTGCAATCGTTATCTGGCTAACTCAGGGAGATAAAAGGCCTTGTTATTTTTAAAGGGAAAGTTTCAGTGATTGAAATTTTATCAGCAGGCTAAGCATGGACAAATGTTTTTTTCTTATGTGTATCTGAGGAAAAAGGAAGGAGAACTAAGGAACTGTAATTGAAAAGGAGAATTGTTAAGTGTCTTTTGCATATTTTATGTGACTGGCAGAAGAGGCAGTTTTGGGGACGTATTTGGCCTCTCATATACTTCCTAATTATCCCAAAGGCATCTCTGGGCTGCCACCCAGCTCCTGGGGAAATGTTTGTCACCATGGAAGGAGCTACGACTTCTTTTTTTTTTTTTTAAGATTTTATTTATTTATTTGAGAGAGCGAGAGAGAAAGCTCATGAGAGGGGAGAAGGTCAGAGGGAGAAGCAGACTCCCTTCAGAGCTCAGAGCCTGATATGGGACTCGATCCTGAGACTCGATCCTGGGACTCGATCCTAGGACTCGATCCTGGGACTCCGGGATCATAACCTGAGCTGAAGGTAGTCGCTTAACCAATTGAGCCACCCAGGCGCCCCAAGGAGCTACAACTTCTGAAGGGCTAAGATACATTTTTGACTTGAGGAGAGTTAACTCTGAATTCTTGTATCTTTTAAAAAATGTCCTCAGAAACTTAAAGGTTTCTTCCCAAACAATTATATCTAGGAGGTTTAACTGTTCTAGTCATTCAGGCTATTTATTTGTGCAATGTGTCTTTGCTGCTGAGTTGAGTCGCTAATATTTGGTTGTATACTCATGCCTTTAGATGGGATCAGAAAAAGCCAGTCCATTTCTCCATTTGTATGCAGGGACATATTCAATCACAGAAGATCGAATTCATCTTTTAGAGATGAGTGCAATTTTCCTTTTCTTAATGCCATGAAACTCACCACTTCTTGTTCAAGTCTCAGAAAGAGTGGTTGTTGTCCCTAAATCATCTCCCAGCTCCCGGCAAGAATATGCATATTTTTCATTTCTGGCATCATTGCAAATTTTCTTTATCAATATTGTAAAGAAGGGCTTGGGCTTTGTGTCCATGGGAGAGACTGTGCTCTAACTACATCCATCTTTAATTTATGGTAAGTCAGCAGTAAAACAGACAGGATGGACTCTTGTCCCCAGCTGTGGGAACCTCACATAGATAACTACAGTTCACAGTCACTCCACTTTGTATCGCCACCCATTGTAGGTGCTTATCTTAGTACCTAGCTGTATCTCGGAGCCCACCTCACATGTACTCACATAGTAGTGCTGAAAAAGAAATTGAAAGTTCAATAAATGAATAATTCAGCTAACACAAGCAGTTTTTAAATATCTGAAAACTTCACACTGTTTACATTTTTCTCCCTCAATCTCCCTCCTTCTTCCTTTGATTTATATCAGCAGCCAAAGCAGCTGTGGATGGAAATACATATGTATTAATTTCCTTCTCCCTCTCTCCTCTCCCTTTGGCCACTCCTCATCCTCTCCAACTTCTGGGACCTCTTGGATGGTGGCTGGTCATTTGGCCCTGTTGTGTTGAGAAGGAACTCACCCCAGCTTTGCATATTGTCCTAGAGCCTGTGGCTAAAGGTATATAATCCTGATGATGACAACACGCCTTGGATTTACAAAGACTTAGTGTACAAAGGCCACTCACCTTCATTGTCCCTGAGGATGATGAGGTGTGAACGCATACAGGGCAACACATGCCACCGGCATCCCCCCTCCCCCAACTAGGAGACTCAAGGAACACTTTGAAGAAGGTCCTGAACTCACCATTTCCCAAAATTCCCTGGTGAAGGGCATCACCTGGGTACTTGTTAAAAATTCAGATTAACCTGGACCCCAAATAGATCTCCTAAATATGATCATCTACGGAAATGGCCTGGACATCTGTGTCTAGATCAACAGCCCCAGATGATTCTTATCACGAGGCAAAGCTAGAGATCACTGCTGTAGACAGACTTGACTTGTTCTCAATGGCTCCATGCTGGCAGTCCCGGGAGGACCCAGTGACCAAGGTACTGGGCATTTATACGGTGGCAGGTTTATAGCGCCAGAGGTATAGCAACAGCGAGGTGCTGGAGATTCCACTGGGGCCCCATTCTTGGTCTTGGAATGGTGATCCAGGCGGTGGTGAGTCCTGAGGGACTGATGAGTTAAGAGAAAGGGACAGGCGTCTCTTAATAACAGTGACTGACCCTGTCTTGGGGTGTTCAGTCTGATCTAGGTTTGCCGTTGGGCTGTGTTCTTTCTCCCAGGGTGGTTGCCTGGGCCATTAGTGTAACAGTAGACAGGGTTGTCCTCTCTACTGCAGGAAACATCTTCCCTGTTCCAGACAAGGTCTTGGAGAGAAGAAGGGGGGGGGTGGGCCAGCGAGAGCAGGTAGAAACTGAAGTTTGCAAGTTGTCTCTGGGGTTAGAAAGGCTGCAAGGGGCTAGGATTCAACATTACAGTGCTCTGGTTAACCCTAACTCATCATACTGAAGGACCGTGGTTCCTGTTCTGGACCTCAAGTTTGAGTTTTCCATGGCGATGTTAGGTATTTGTAGGGCAAACTGGAACGTAACATTTTAGATTTTCAAGAATCTTGTGCCTTTTTGATTTTTAGAGGATAAACCATCATTGAATTGAAATAAAACAAAAGTTATCTTTCAGTTATATATCATTGCTGTGTATTTATGCCTAATAACTTAATTATGTCACTCAGAAATTGATGAATTTGAAGAAACGCGGAAAATTACATTGGCTATGGCTGTGAATCTAGGGATGTGAAGATGCTGGATTTATGTATGTTAATTTGATTCATATGCAAGTCAAAACACGCATATTTTTAATCAGCAGATGGTTTAATATGCTTTCCACACTTGTAGAAAATGAAAAGTACTGCAAGCTATTTTTTGCCTTGTCATTCATTCTGTCAACAGTATTTATTGTGAACCTAGTGAATGTGGTGCATTTGGGTACACTGCAGAGTTACAAACACAGTAGAAAATATGCCTCTTCTGTCAGAGAAGAGTGGATAAACTTGAACACAGATTTTTCTCATTTTATGCTTTGATGAGTATTCCTCTAAGATTGAATGTGTCATTTGAACTTTATGGCTCAAGTAAGATCTTCTATATATTCAAATTTCAGAGCTGCTTTATAGCTATTTTTGTTTGACTTTCCATGGCCATTTTTGCTACAGTTATTAAGTCATTCATTTGCTTATTCAGGAAATAGTATCGTGTAGTCAGCATGTGTAGCCAGGCAACATACCGCAAAGGAATCTATCTGATCCTGCCTTCAACGAATCTATAGTCTAATAGAAAAGGTAGCCAATGGGAAGCCTGGGTGGCTCAGTTGGTTAAGCTTCTGACTCTGGATTTTGGCTCAGGTCAGGATCTCGGGGTCCGGAGATGGAGCCCTGAATGGAGCTCTGAGCTCAGTGGGGAGTCTACTTGAGATTCACTCTCTCTCCTTCTCCCTCTGCCCTTCCTTCCCACCCCATACATGCATTCATGCCCCTCTCTCTCTCCCTTAAAGAAAAAAAGGAAAGGAAAGAAAAGAAAAGGGAAGGGAAGGGAAGGGGAGGGGAGGGGAGGGGAGAAAAGAAAGCTGAACTACTGAAATGAAAACTCGGGTTGTCAGCTTAGAAGGCAGCTGTGCTCTCAACCACACATCCCCAATTCACCTCACGTGTGTTGGATTCTCATGCGAGGCTTGAGAAGGCCAGAGATTCCCTGGAAGGAAAAAATATAGGTGGCTGGGATTGTGCATGAGAGAGGGACCCCAGCTTCCTAATACTTCTTTCTGGAGAGTGCTGTGGCTCTCAAGTTTTCAAGTTTACTAGGGCAGGTCCTTGTTTAAAGGAATGCTTGGATAAATCCCTCAGTAAAGTAGATACTTTTATATGCAATTGTCTCTTAATTTATTTTTCCACTTGTTTCCTGTTTCCTAAAGTGAGGACACATGTAATTCATAGCCTTAGAATGCACATGTTGGACATTTAATTTTGATCATATTTAGACTTGTGAGAGCAACTTATTCTTTCAATATTTCAAACTAGTCCTCAGTTTAAGTGTAGACTTTTTTGTTGTGGTAAAATATACATAATGTAGAGTTTACCATTTTAACTATTTTTTAAAAGATTTTATTTATTTATTTATTTATTTATTTATTTATTTATTTATTTATTTATTTATTTATTTGTCAGAGAAAGAGAGACACAGAGAGACACACAAGCAGGGGGAGAGGCAGGCAGAGGGAGCAGCAGGCTTCTCAAGGACTGGCCGGATGCAAGACTTGATCCCAGGACCCCGAGAATATGACCTGAGCCAAAGGCAGATGCTTAACATACTGAGCCACCCAGGCGTCCCCCATTTTAACCATTTTTAAGTACACAGTTTGGTGGCATTAAGTATTCATAAGTCTGTACAGCCACCACCACTCTTCATTTCGAGAACTTTTTCATCATCCCCAACAGAAACTCTACCTATTAAACAGTAACTCGCCACTTCCTTGTCCTTCAATTCTGGTAACCTCTACTCTACTTTCTGTCTCCATGAGTTTGCCCATTCTAGGTACTTCATGTAAGTAAAATCATGAAATATATGCCCTTTTGTGTCTGGCTTATTTCACTTAGCATAGTATTTTCAAGGTTCATCCATGTTGTAGCATGGACCAGAACGTTATTCCTTTTTAAGGCTGAATAATATTCCAATGAATACATGAGCCATATTGTTTATCCACTTATTTGTTGATGGACATGTGGTTTATTTTTACCTTTTTGCTCTTGGGTGGCTATGAGCATTGGTATACACATATCTGTTTGGGTCCCTGCTTTCAACTCTTTTGGGTATATAGATACCAAGCAGTAGAATTGCTGAGTCATATGGTAATTCTGTCTTGAGGAACTACTACACTGTTTTCCACAGCAGCTGTACCATGTGGTCAAGTATGAATTTATTTATTTATTTTAAAGATTTTATTTATTTATTTGACAGAGAGAAAGAGAGATCACAAGTAGGGAGAGAGACAGGGAGAGGGGCTCCCCACTGAGCAGAGAGCCCAATTTGGGGCTCGATCCCAGGACCGATCCCAGGACCCTGATATCATGACCTGAGCCGAAGGCAGAGGCTTAACCCACTGAGCCACCCAGGCCCACCTTGACTTGAGCTCTTACTCTGTTTGTCTATTTCTTCCAGGTGTACTTTTAGCGATGGCCCATGTGCTTCAACAGGAGATGTGCTCAATAAATATTTGTGGTTGAATCAATTGCTTCTGCATAATAAAACCTAAATAGATATCTGGTGAATCTGCTAGGATCTTTTTCCTGTTTCTGAACATTAAGTTCAATGTTCCACCCATTATAGACTCACTGAAAAAGGGTGTCTCACAGAAGCAGAGTTTTTAGAAGCGAAGAAAACCTGAATGGTGAAAGAGGCAATTACTGGCTATGCATGCTAGCGTTAAATGGGAGCAGGTTTCATAAGGAGTTGAATTATGCTTAACTGCAAAGTAATTTGATCTGGTGATGGATGGACGGGTGGGGTTGTTTTGTGTGATGGGAATGGCCTTTTGAGATCCTTTGGAGTTGGGAGTGACTTAGAAATGTAAGGGAACATGAAAACCTGTTTGCATTATAAGAATGGAAACACAGACTGATGTGTGGTAGACAAGGAAAACACTCAAGGGCTAGAGATACGGGGCGATGAGGTTAGAATCTTGACTGAAAACCGCAGCCTGGAAATTGAGATGGCCTTGCTTCTGTTCTGAGGGAGGATTTCTTGGCACTATTTTTGGCACTGGAGATGGAAGATATAATAGGTTTGCATTTTGTCTCTGCAGAATGAGATCAATCATGTAAAAATATTTGTTAATGAAGAAAATATATCAAAATATTGACAATAGTTTTCTTTGGAAATGTTGTCATGGGTGAGTCTTTAAAAATGTTTTCTGTGTTTTCTAAATATTGTGTAATGAGAATGTGTTATTTTTGAAATCAGAAGTTGAGGTTTTTCTCTGAAAAGTTCAGTTTTAAGAGTTCAGAGAGTATTATTAAGACTTTTTTGGTCTAAGCCATAGAAATGAGCACTGACTAATTTAATCAGAAAGAAAATTTCCTGGAAAGAAAGAAATTAGCTATGGGAACAGAGAGAGGGTGGAAGAAGCAGGAGGATCCCAAAGGTCTGAAGGGCTGCCTGGGTTCATGTCCATGAATTCCAGGTGGTTTAGTATCACAAAATGTAGCTTCCTTATACTTACTCCCTCCCAAGGTGAAGGAAGGGCGTGGCACCCTGATTCACAGGCTTAACGGACTATTTCCAAAGCAGGAGGAAATCCAGGTGGGATTTGCAAAAGAAGGCAAAATCAAATTGATGCCTGTTCTGTCATGTTTTGTGAAAGAATCTTACTGTACAAGCAGTTATTATTTTATTTTATTTTTTAAAAGATTTTATTATTTATTTATTTGACAGAGAGAGATCACAAGTAGGCAGAGAGGCAGGCAGAGACAGAGAGGAAAGCAGGCTCCCCGCTGAGCAGAGAGCCTGATGCGGGGCTCGATCCCAGGACCCTGAGATCATGACCCGAGCCGAAGGCAGAGGCTTTAACCTACTGAGCCACCCAGGCGCCCCTATTAATTAATTTTAAAAAGTGAAACAATTGTGTTCTACATATACTTGTTTAATCAAACGTACTTTCTTTTTCCATCTTCCTGGGGGCTCTGAAAGCTAATCTTCTTTAATGGTATGTGTGGGTATAGGGTTAGAGGGGTGTGAGGCTGGTCCTGGTCCTGGGGGTGCAATTGTTCACAGAAAAATATAACATTTTAATATAATGTAACATTTTTGGCCCAAAACAGCAGGCACAACAGTGAATCCATTAAGTATAATGAGAATATGTTTTAATTTTGTATTATGGCTCATTAAAAAAATATTTTAGGGGCACCTGGGTGGCCCAGTGGGTTTAAGCCTCTGCCATTGGCTCGGGTCATGATCTCAGGGTCCTGGGATCAAGCCCCGAATTGGGCTCTCTGCTCAGTGGGGAGCCTGCTTCCCCCTCTCTCTGCCTGCCTCTCTGCCTACTTGTGATCTCTCTCTCTGTCAAATAAATAAAGTCTTTTAAAAAAATTAAAAAATATTTTAAGTTGACCTCATTTCACAATGGATTTGAGGTAAGATGACCCATGATCTAATCAAGGTTCTTTGATTTGCAAACGTGAGGAGGTCATTTCAAGGGAGCTAAAGCCAAAATGTGATGAGATGGAAGGATTCTATCTAAAAAAAATCTCATAAACCTCAAGCACAAGGTCCACTTGAAGAAACTCCAGAAGTAGACAAGTCTTTAGCGGGACTGGAAGCCTTTCAGAGGACAAAATGCACAACCAATCACGCGGCCCACGCTGTCAGAGACTGCTGTTTCTCTCAGCGTTTATGTTTCCTTCCTCTTTCTGCAGACAGAGAGAGAGAGAGAGAAAAGAGAGAGAGAGAGAGCTTGGCTTCCTCCCTCCAACTCTCCTAAAAACATCACCACCATTTCAGTCACATGAAGAGATCATTTTGTTACTGAAGGATCCCCTCGAAGGAGACAGACCCTCAGGCTGGCCAGGCTGGAGCTACACAGTCCTGTCTACTGTGAAGTCCAAACATGGCTGGAGGTGCGGAAGTGCTTTATGGTTGAGAAAGGCTGAGAGAGGGGTGGGTGTCAACTGGGCAGACAGTGCACTAAAGGTGTGCCCTGTATTATTTAAGAAAGACCCGAACAGCTGGGGAAGAGAGGAGAGGGGAGGGAAAAATAGAAAATGAGTGTTACTGAGGGAAACGTGGTAAGGCTGGAGATGATTCGGGAAGAGAAAATCAAAGGACAGGAGAGAAGCTCAGAGGAGAGGGTTAAAGGAAGGATACTTTCAGTTGCCTGAAACTGAAAACCCTTCTCACAGGGCTGCTACCAAGCAGGTCTCTTCTATGACAGGAAGTCCTACTGGCTTAAGTCAGCCATGCCACAGTGTCATGAAGGCCTAGGTTCTCTTCAGTTTTTCTCACTCTGCCATCCTTGTGTGGTCTTTACTGTTGGGCTATATGTGATCCAGGTGTCTTATCCAAACACAATGAAACCCAAGACCCAAAAGACACCATCTCTTAGATGTGAAGGACCCCTCAGCAGATTCTCCTCCTGTCTCATTGGCCGGAATTGTGTCACAGCCCATTTCTGAACCAAACACTGGCAAGAGACAAGTTGGGCTTAGGAGGGCAAGACACCCCTTAGAGCCTGGTGGGGGCTTGGTTGTTGTTGGGAGCATATGGATGTTGAAAGAGTGGGGACACTGGAACACTACTCAGGTACTGAGAGGAAGGAGGCAATGGGGGAGGGGAGGTAACCAGCAGTGCTGGCTGAAAAGAAGGAAAAGAAAGGAATAGAGGAGCTGAGAGAGAGAGTAAAAGAGAGAGAGAGAGAGAGAGAGAGAGAGAGAGGAGGGAGGCAGGCAGAAAGGTGGGCTGGAAGACTAAAACAGACACTCATTAAATCTGGTATCTTAAATCTGGTAAAATGCTGTTCAGCTATGCAACTGTTAGAAGAACATGCTTTACCTGTTCTCACTGCCATTTGAAAGGCTGATTAACTTTTCAGTAATTAAACTTATTAACCATTTTTCAAGTTCAGAATTATAGAAGAGATGGCCATAGCAGTCTCTGGGAGAGAAAATTATTCTCCTTTTCTTAGGATAGATCAAAATTTATTGAGACGTGAAAAAGTGGTGGTGAAATAAATACAATGATTACTTAGTTGTTTAGTTTTTATTTGTAATCTTATCTTTGTAATTGTAAAAGCAAAATGTTAAGAAAAGTTAGAAACGGGAAACATGAAAGCAAAGTCACACAACCACACAACTCACCACAATCCCACACCCACATCTGTTATTTGGTGAGAATTAACTCCTAACTGATTTCATCTAATTACATAAGATTTCATAAAGTGAAAAACAAACAAACAAACAAACAAAAAGATTTCATAAAGTGACTTATTTTTCAGAACAGTTATATCATGTACACTGTACACATTTCAAAAACAAACAAAAGGGTGTTAAAAAAATAAAGCAAGTCTCTTTCCCATTATAGCTTTTGGTTTTCCAGTCTGTTCCCCAATCTCATTTCTAACCTCTATTAGCAGTTTCTTTTATTTTCTTCCATAGATAACCTACCCATTAACAGGAAAATATATGTATATACAAATCTTCCAGTCTCCTTTGCCAACATTTTTTTTTAACAAAATGGTAGCCTACTGCACATGCTGTTTTGCACCTTTCTTGTTACATGTAACATTACTTTGAAATAGTTCCATATACAATGCCCTTGAAATTTAACATAATGTATTCACATTGCCACATACTCTTTATAATCATCATCCCTAATGGTTGTAAAAGGTTTGAGTAAATGATTCATGCACTTGTTTAAAAAATATTTATCAAGCACCTGCCACATTAGCAAGGCGCTAGTGATTCTAAGATTAAAAGGAGATGGGGCACACCCTTGAAGGAGTCACAGCAGAGTGGAGGAGACAGGCAGGGAAACAAGTAATTACAGGTAGTTTCCCAGGGCAAAATGCAAGAATGTAGGAGGTGTTGGGGGAACAAAAGAAGCAACCTTGAAAATGCTGGATGGGTGGTGAAATGGGTGAAGGGGGTTCAGAGCGCACTTACCGTGATAAGCACTGGCTAATGTATAGAGTTGTTGAATCACTACGGTATACACCTGAAACTAATAACACTGTTAACTATACTAGAGTTTAAAAAAGTGTTGAGGATGAGTAAGAGGAGTCAGCTCAAGAGAGCACTCACTTCGGGCAGCGACAGCCATGACATGTTGCACAGGCAGAGAAAAATGAGGCGATATTGTGGTCGCGGTCCAGGTGACTGCAAGGACAGGGCTATGTATAGTCCCTGCTCCAGGATCTTTAAGCTGTGGCCAAATCTTCAATAAAAATAATGGTATGATGTACAAATTTCAGTATGTAACGTTTTCCACATTTTGGAGAATTTCTTTGGCTAGATTCCCAGAAGTGGGATGGCTGAGTCAAAATGTAGGTGCACCCTGACCTGGGGCACAGAGCCAAAATGCTTTCTGAATGGATGGTATCCTTTCATAATGACACCTGCAATGAATGAGGAAGCCAGTGCTCCTTATCTTTATACCTTTATCATTAATTTGTCTTAATATGTATTTCTTTGGTTATTGGTCGGGTCAGTCATATCCACATCACTTCCTTCTCTTGCTTCTGTGTTGAGAAATGCTTCTAGCTAGAGGTTTAACAAATACTGTTTTCTTCTGTTACTGTGTATAATTCATAAATCCCTCTAGAACTTACTTTTGACATATGAAATGAGAATTCAACTAGTCCCTCCCCACCTCCCCCATTACTGATGAGTTATTTGAACGTTTCCTTCTTTGTTGACTTTTTTTTTTTTTTAAAGATAAATCTTGCTTAGGGATCAACTCAGTCATCACTTGGATCCAATTTCCAGTCCTCTTCTGGATTGTGTCACCTCTGCTTAAGACAGACCTTTCCTCTGACTTACCCAAGAAGCTGTAGGAACTGTTCTATTTATATAAAGAGTTACAATATGGCAGGGATAGGTTTAGGTAAAGCTTGTATGTCCTTTCCAGTTAGTAGGGAATGGCAGACCTTTTGAAGCCCACTAGGTTGGTGGTTAGTGTGTTGTGTGCTTTGGGTGGGGGTAGGGCAATTTGGGGAGGGGTTCTATCATCCAAAGGGCAGAAGTCCTTGTTTTCCAGTATCATAGTTCTGTGGTATCGAATGGAGAGCATCTCCTGGCCCTCCCACCTCTGTGGGTCCCCTACGACCTCAATATAACCTCCATCCATCTCAAGGGCAAGCCTATCTCAACGGGAGGTGGTTTATTGCAAGAAAAAGTAACTTCTCACCCCTCCAAAGCTGGATTATAGGTTGTCAACTAGCTAGCTTATTTTTGAGAAAAGTGAGAGGTGAGTAACCAGAGAAACTCTATGCAAAAGGTTCTCAAACGTCAGCGTACTAAGTATCATCTGCGGAACCTAGGAAACACGGATTTCTGCGTCCAGTACCAGGTTACAGGAAAATTCTCCAGTACCAGGTGCAGGAAAATTCTCCGGATCTCAACTCTCTTTGTGAAGCCTGGAAACAAACAAACAAACAAACCCAACCCCTAGACATTTACACACAATTCCGAGCTGTTCATTCTTCTTCCGTGAGATACTGGTACCCGCTTGCCAGCACCTATTAAAGTGCTGTAGGAGGAGGTCGGATAGCGCTCTCACTTTCCAGTCACTCCCTCTATCCTCCCCCAGAGGTCAAAGCTTAATGGTTTATGACCTATAATACTAATTCCGATTTCCCAAAAGACCTCCTGGAACTTCTGAATTGCTTCTTAGAGTTAGGAACCAGTCAGGGTCTTCAGCATTATTCCGTCTCCGGGGGCATTCGTCGTTTGTTATTTCAACAAACCCCAGAGCGAGGGTCGGATCTGGGCCGGGACTCCTTTGAGCCATCTCCTTCCTTGTCCGGGAAAGACAAGGGATGAAGCTCATTCTTCTGGCAGGTGGGGAGGTTGGGTTGTAGCCACAGTTGGATTCCCAAGACGTTCCTTTGCAACCCTCCCGATCGGCTCCCCCCATTTTCCGTCTCGCTTTTCCTCCCCCTTCCCCAATACCCTACCTTCCCCCTTAGCTCCCAGCAAAGTCTAGACCCCTTTCCGCTCCCGCCCGAGGCTCCGCGTCTTCTCTGGTAACTATCCGGCAGTGGAGGAGGGGGAGTGAGCGCGATAACACCCTGAAGGGGGCTCGGCCGGGGGCGGGGGGCTCGCTGGATCCGCACTCACCCAGCCCTCTCCCCCCGGAACGACCCTCTCCCCCGCGTCCCTCCCGTAGCTGTCTGCCGTAGAGGGTGGTGGAGAGGGACCCATTGCTCATCAATCCCGGTCACTCCGGCGGCGGCTCCCAATCCGCGTGCTCCCCGGGCGCTCTTCCTCTTCCCTTCCGCCTGTCATCCTCCCCACCTACCCTGCTGCAGCGCTCGGGGGTCGGCGGCGCTCCGGGCTGGTCGAAGAAGGGGCGGGGAGAAAGGGAGCGGGAGGAGCGGAGAGCGGTGGCAGAAGGAGGCGGTGCGACTACGTGATACCGCCGCCGCCCGGGAGAGCCCGAGCTCGTGCGCGCGCGCGCGTCTCGCCGAGGCACAGGCTCCGGCGGCGGGCGGAGCTGCAGGCGGAGCTGCACCGGAGGAGCCGCGCGCCAAGCGGGCGGAGCGACCCGCGGGCGGAGCGAGGGGAGGGAGGGCGCGCGAGCCGGCTGGCGGGCGGGCGAGGGAGTAGCGTCTCCAGCAGCATCTGCCGCGGCCGTGTTTGCCCGAAGCTCGGGGACGGACGGACGGACGGACAGATCGCCCGGCGGACGGACGCGGGCTCTCGCCTTGGGCTCGGGGCCAGCTTCGGCGAGGCTCGGGGCTTGCAGCGCGCGGCTTCCCTGCCAGCTCACGGCCACCCCGGCTCCGGCGGCCTCGACGCGCAGGGGGCTGGAGGTGCGGGAGCCGCTCTCCACCGGTCCGTCCCCGCGCGGCTCAGCCCCGGCCGCCGTGCCGCGGCCCGGAGCTGCGTCCCCGATCCCCTACTCCCCTCCGGGCTGCTCTGAGCAACGGTGCTCCCGGGCTCCAAACTCGGGCTGCCGGGGCAAGTGTCTTCATGAACCCAGAGGATGTCCGGGAAGCACTACAAGGGTCCTGAAGTCAGTTGTTGCATCAAATATTTCATATTTGGCTTCAATGTCATATTTTGGGTAAGTTGGAGCGCTTCTGGGATTTCAACTATCGTGGCCGATCGATCCGCGACGATTTCCCCCCACGTTGCTTGCTGCTTTTACTTTTCGCAGCCCCTCGGGCGCTTGCCCGAGCTTGGCGAGGCATTTGCCTTCCGCCTTTCCAGCTTGCGCGTTGGAGAGAGAAACATTTAATCCTTTCTAGGAGTGGGAAGAGGTAAAAGAAAACCCAAGCCGGAAAGGGGGCACCCAGGCCTTGGGGTGGCTTTTTAAGGGACGAATTGCAGGGATGCATATGAAACAACGGGCTCGGCAGTTTGAGAAATGAGCAACCACACGAATTAGATTTGCTCCCGGTGGGATATGGATGTTGGGCAGAGCGTGGTGTCATAATAGGGAAGGCTAATCGGGCAGAGCCGACCCTGAGGTCCACCTTCTAACAAGGATCTGATTGGACGAGGGCTTGGCTCCGTGTTGCCGCGGCTGGTCTGTGCCATGCTCAGCGTGTATCTTCTTGCACCATCTCGGGCTTTGTGTAGGATGCAGATGCGGTGGTATATGGTTCTGTAATGTACACGTAAATAACCCTTCCTGCGAGCTCTTCCCCTTCAGCTGGAAGGCACTCCTTTTGCATAATGGACTGGTCAATGGGCGTGTGGGGTGGAGGGTTTTATTTCCGTGTATATGTTATTGTCAGGATAATAACAAGTCACCATCAACATGTTTCAATGTGTTCGTGCCTCACATCCTCCTTTTCTAAGGAGTGACACAGAGCGGGCCGTTTTGGGGAAACCTTGGAGCAATGCAAAGAGACTGTGCGAGACATGTTTTATTGGGGGTACGAGAGAGCAAATGCTTGAACGCAAGATTCAAACCACGCTCTGGCTTTGCTGGCACCACAGTGTGCTGGGCACCTATTGTAATTAGGCTGGGATGCCTACTCTTTTGTTTTGTTTGGATTCTTTTCGGTGATCTCACAAACGTGTTCAGCAACCAGACAAAGAGTTCACTAGGGCAGGGGGGGAAACGGTGGTTCAAAGACTGTGTTATTCCTACTCCCTCTTCTCATCCCATCTCCTTCCTTAGTGGGCATTCCCCCCAACCCCTGTGGAAAGTAAAGATGGTGGCTGTCTGGGGGTGTTCTCCAAGTTGCTATTCAGTGTAGGTTCATGTGTGAGGTAAACAATCATCCAACCCGTGCGATCAGTAATAATCCACAGCAGCGGGAATACAGGGTGTGTTTATTTTGATTCTCCTTTAATTTTAGCCATTTCCTGCAAACATATACATGTATGAGAATAGTTATCAATACAGCTTTTCATGTATTTTTTTCCTATGCACATTTACCAAGCTATTTTAATTTTTTTTCTATTTTCTGTTCAAGTATCTTGTGTTGGTTTGCATATTTTGCAAAAAGAAATGGAAAGGTTTGGAGACCACTTTCTGTGTCAGAATGTCATCTGTCCTCAAGACTCATAAAGCGAATTGGGGGGGCAGAGAACACGAATAAATATTATATGTAGTCATTTACAGGCAGGGTTTTGTTTGTTGTTTTTTGTTTTTGTTTTTGCCAGAGATTGCACCTGATTCCTGTAAGCGGTCACCCCCTTCCTGTAATCAAACACTGTTACAATGAGACGAAGAAGAAATTATTTTCTTTCTTTGCTTCTCTTTTTTTTTCACCTTTGCTGGAAATGTTGAAAAGTGGTTGGTAGTCACATTTCTGAGTGAGGTGTTTTGATTTTATTGGAACTTGAAACTTTGTGACTTTGAGAGGCAGGGACTGCTGAACTGGGACTGGACCTGGTTGAGGTGGCGAGTCCAGGCCTCTTGATCCTACTTGAACACTTGGAAAAGTTGCACATTTCAGCTACCAGGCAACAGAAAGCACCCAGGGGCTTTCTATGCAGTTTCATAGCAGGAGGTGGAAAAGAAATAAAGGGATTTGGGCCTGTTTCCCTGACAGTTTGGTATAATTTCGTATGGTGTACAGAGGAAAATTTAGTATTTTCTGTGGATTAGAATGGCAAAACCATTAGAATGGCAGAGAGCATTAAAGAATTGTGGAATGCTTGCAGAGAGAGTTCTGGAAGAGAGCTGCATCTTGTCTGATTTTGAAGATCTTCATCTCTTGGGGGAGTCTTACGGGACGCCTGAAAGGAGACACAGGCTGTGGAACTACACAAGCTGCCCCAGGCAAAATTGTTAAGTAGAAGCTTCTTTCCAAGGCCCTTTTCTCACTCGCTTTCTACATGCCTTCTCCTTCCTTTCTTTGCCTAATGCTTTCCACCCCATGTCCCTCCCCTCAGTGCCTTTCCTTTTGTGCTATATGCTTCAGAATTACCCCGTGTTTAAATCTCCCAGTTTATCAGTACCATGGTTTTTAGTCAGAATCAGCAGGAAGGTAACCATGACATTCGAGGAAAATAATTCAGACTAAGGTGTTAATGACTGAGGAGCTGGGGTCAGTAACCTGGCCAGTGCTTCTATGCCGTGGCACATCTTTGCCCAATACAGAGTCGCAATCCTGCCAGTTCCTGCCATAAACAGCAGACTCAATGCTGCTCTTACACAGGTATGAAGAAGAGATTGATAACAGAGAGCACGGTTTCCTAATCTTTCATTGTCACACCGTGAGACGCCAGAAGAAATCTGAAATACATTGAGGACCCTTGGAGGTACAGTTCTGGTAAAATCAAATTGAACATATGGTAGCACCAGCACTGCTAGTTTGGTTCTCTTGCTGTTGAGTAGTTTGACTCCTGGCTAGTCAGTTAACTGCCCTGGGCCTCCGTTTCTCAGCTTTTATTTTATTTTTTATTTATTTTTAAAAATTTATTTATTTATTTATTTGACAGAGAGATCACAAGTAGGCAGAGAGGCAGGCGGGGGGGGGGGGGGGGAAGCAGGCTCCCTGCTGAGCAGAGAGCCCGATGGGGGGCTCAATCCCAGGACCCTGGGATCATGACCTGAGCCGAAGACAGAGGCCTTAACCCACTGAGCCACCCAGGCGCCCTAGTTTCTCAGCTTTTAAAATGAAGGAGTTGGGTGAGTTGTAAGGTTCTTTCTAGTGCTGATAGAGGAAGTGTCTGTCCAGTTCCTGTAGGCCGGGGAAGAAAAATGCAAGAGTTGGGCACTACGTATAATGAAAATAGCATATGTTGGGACATTTGTTAAGTTAGACTTTTTCTGTTACTGAGCTTTGTCTGAAGATCAATTTTCTTCATTTTTTCTCCTCAAAGATCCTTTCATAAAACGCACACACACAACTCCCCACATCTTTCCCTAATTTCTTCTTGGCTTTTCACTTGCTGGTATACTATGCATTCTTCCCTGTGCCCACTGTGAATCTCAAATGTGGTCCTGTGAGTCATTAAATATATTTTTATTATTAGAGTTACAGTTTTGTGTGTAAAATGTGAATCCTTTTATATAACAGTTGTAACAATATTCTGAGTAACAAAGTCAACATCTTGTACAGATTCCTTTCTCATTAGTTATCACAGGGTGGTGGGGAAAGTCTCATTTTCCCTATTTAATATTGGAAGAACCTCAAGCCAAAAGGGAATTGATTTTTTTGAGGGTGTTACCATATTGGGACATTTCTTGGAAAACCCTTAGGCAGCTTTGAGGTGGGTGAGGGAGGAGAAAGGGAGTTTTGTTGTCAAGTCACTTCTTTTGGGTCCTGAACCCCCACATCACATCACGCACCATTAATAGATGGTTTGCTCTGGGCCCTTTTGGATTTTGGTTCCAATTCTTAACTGTTCGTAGGCCAGTACGTCGATCTGATTCTGGTGTTGATCTGTTACCATATTAACAATCAACCCCAACACTTAGTGGTTTAAAACAAAACTTTCTTACTGTCGCTCACAGTTTTGAGATTTGACCAGGCTTATCTGGGCGGTTGCCCTTGGGGTCTCTGGGGCAGATGTAGTGAGATGAGATGTGGCGAGCTGGAGTTGTCAGGGGTGGGGTGCCCAAGATGGCGTGCCTACATGACTGGGAGGCGAGGCTTGCTTAGAGCTCAGCCGGGCTTGTTGGTGGGAGCCACCTCCGTGTGGCTTCTTCCTGTCTCTGAGACTGGTCGAAGGTTCCAGGCAGTTAAGGCTATACCCAGAACTGGCCCCGTGTCACTTGCATCTGTTTTCCTTATTAAAGCGCACACAGAGCCTGCTCAATTTTGAGGGGGGTGAAGAAAGAAATTCCATGTTTTGATGGACAAATGTCAAGGTCGTGTGGATTGTGGCCATCTTTGAAACATAGGTTCTGCTGCACTGAAACATAATTTCTCGTTTATAAAGGAAGGATAACATCTAGTGGAATTGTAGTTTCAAGGATTCAGTGAGATAACATATTACCCAGTACAGTGTGTCAATAATTAACCAATGGTGAATATCACTGTTGTTACTGTCTCTAGGCTTTATACTACTTCCATCCTATACTATAGAATTTCTAGAATACTTTAGCCTGGTACTTTGGTATCATTACTACCCGGTGATGATAATACCCTTAGGATCCGCCAAGGAGATGTGGCAAGTGAATGCAGTAAACTTAATTGTTACTTATTAGAAAAAAGCCCCGTGTATCGTTGGAAACCTTGAATGACTTGGGAAAACCAAGAATGATTTGGGAAAACCCAACTTGTTTTTCTCTTCTCCTCCCTGTACAAGGATTAGAACAGCCTTGGATACTTGAGGCCAAATTTCTCTTTGATGTGCTTTCAAATATTACATTGTGTCTTTAAGGGGAGGTTTATCCTGGGTTGATGGCAGAATGTTGTATCTAATTTGTTTCCACAGGGCTCAAATTCAGAGAGGAGAGAGATTTAGGGAAGCTTGGGGGAGCATCAAGTAGGAAGCCTTATCTTATGATTCACTATAAATTGTAAGATGTTCTGGAATGACGATACATCAGCAGTTTATAAGTCATAATTTTTGTTTTAATTTGCTAGACATCTGTTAGCTTCGATGGCAACCATATGGGAGTCTAAATTGCCTTTTGAATTACAGGGAGATGGTAGGAAGAAAACTAAATATGGGTATGAAAGTGTCATCTGGGAAAAGTATAAGAGAGGTGTAGAGACCTCAGTGGGGAAAATAATTGAATACTGGACTTGCTTGATCTGGCTGTTCACATTTGGGTCACTGAGAGGACTGGGTCACTGAAGTATATACATTTGATGTATGCTGGAAGATGGAAATGAAGCCGAGGGGGGGGAAAGTTGGAAAACCAAATGATGTTCTACCCACCATCCAATTGCCAAGGTGAGCTCATTTGGATTGATCACTCTTGTCTTAATATGTCCGCAATAATAGTTAGTCCCTGGCAAAAGGTAAAAGAAAGCAACCTGTATTTTAACAAAGCTTTCTAATTATGATCTCTTTCTTCTAAGCATCTCAGAGCGTCTTCCAAGCATATTATGACATCTTCATGACAGATGAAAACATTGGAGCACAGAGATGTGGCGTGACTTTTGAGCTGTTGGAGAACATGTCAGGGTTCACTTTTGGGAATATTTAGTCTCCTCTGGTAACAATAGCCCTAGCTTCTCCTTTGAAACTTATTTTAGAAGATGCTTTTAATTTTAAAATAAAACATCAAGTAAGTCACTTACATCTGTTCATAATTGAAAAGTGATAAAGTTTTTGCATATGCCTCAATTAACACCACCCACCAGCACAAAGAGTTAGGATGAAAATGTTAAAGAATATGATCATATAATAAACTATGTGTAGTCTATTGAAAATTCATAAATGAAAATTGGGTTATTAAAGACAATTGAAGACAATGGAGTATTGAAGACACAAGCTTCTTCCCATATGTAAGTAACACTGATGACTGTCTTACATTTCTAACTTCTGAATCATAATATTTCAATTGATTATAAGAGCCTTGACTGCAGGAACTGTCGCTCCATCAGTTTCGTAAGCCCAGAGTCTAGCACACTGTCCAAAATGTAGTAGGTGTTTAATAGATACTTGTTGAATGAACGAATTACAAAATCATTGGAAAGTACCTAGGCGTCATCTCCTCGAACTTCCTATTCAGTGAAACATTTTCTCTGTGACGTCCTGCCAACCCATTTAAGCACGGATCTGTTTTTGGACCACGTTTCCTTTGTCCTCTAAGTGGACATATTCTGCTTCCCTGTAACTTCCATCCTCCTAATGTTGCTGATTTTTAATTTTTATTTTGAAACAATCTCAGATGCAGAAAAATTGCATGTGGTACAATTCGTTTTTATCCTGAATCACTTGAGTAAAAGTTGCCAGGATGATGGCTGTAATGCCAACACTTCAGTGTATATTTCCTGGAAACTAGGATATTCTCCTAGATGGCCACCGGTGCAGCCTTCAAAACCAGGAAATTACCACCAATCCGTTACCGTCGTCTAATCCTTAGACCTCTTTCAAGTTTCCCAGTTGTTCAAATGATGTCTTGTAGAGCAAAGAATCCAGTACGGGACACATGTTATATTTAGTTATCTCCTTCAGTCCTTCTCTGTCGAGGTCTTGATGCATTTGCAGATTATAAACCAGTCATTTTGTATAATGTCCCTTGGTTTGGGTTTGTCTTTCATTTTCTCCTTCTTAGATTCAGGCTGTGCATCTTTGGCAGGAAAACCTCAGAAACGGAGCTACGCCCGTCTCATTGCTTCCCCTCAGATGCCACTGATTTCTGTTTGTCCTGTGATCGCCAGTGGTCACTTGTTTAAAGTCTCCTTCTTTGCCAGCTGCTCCACCAGAAAAGTTACTCCTTTTCCTTTGTAATTTGTACATATTGTGTGACAGGTTACTTTGAGACAATGTAAATAGCCCAGTCCTCATCAAATTTTCAATCTGTTTATCAGTAAGAACTTACTGTTCCCTTGTTTTTTCTCAGTGTGTTTTAGTTAAGCTGTTACTCTCCTTACTTGGATGTTACAGCTGGTCCCAGGTTTGGCAGTCAGTGATGGTCTTTTCATGCTGCCTCCCGTGCCCTTTAACTCCCGTCGTTTTTTGAGTACTTCTCTGCTTTCTGGAGGAACAAGATGTTCCAAGCTCATCTTGTAATTTACTGGTGTGATCTATTGTATCAGCCATTTCTCCAAGGAGGCCTGGTTCCTTTGAGTGGGGAATGGTATTTAGAAGCCAAGATGTGGTTGCTAAGTGTGCTCAGGGCTGTGAGGGTATCACCACCCGTGGGAATTCTCAGTGGACAGAACTATGGAATATGTGTCTGTATATACGTACATATGCATGTACATACATTCCATATGCATTTCTATATTTATTTATATTTTGAAACCATGAGTTCAGTGATACCTCAAATCCCTCTTTGACACCACAGGGTTTATTCTAAGTTTTTCCTTTTCTATATTTATACATACCTCCTTTGACTGTGAATTCCTGGCTCCCATCACTCTTCACGATTTACTTATTTGACAAATTCTCCATATACGACAGCTGCTCCTGTCCCTCATATGGTTCCCCTCCTTACGTGCTGATGTTGCAACACGAATGCCACAACCCTGCACCCCAATATGAACACCCTTCTCACTCCGGTCGGGCTCTGATACCCTGCTCTGGACTTCCACATCCTTTCCCATAACCATCCTTGCACAAAGGCCAATCTTGCTTGCTTTCCAGGGATGGCTTTAGAATAGATTTTTTCAGGAAGGAGAAGGGGAAGGCCCTAGGTAACAAAACAAGATTTATCTTCCTTCTCTGTAGCCCTTCATTATTTTTAAAAAGGGTATTATGGGGGTGCCTCAGTAGCTCAGTCAGTTAAGCATCTGCCTTCAGCTCAGGTCATGATCCCAGGGTCATGGGATCAAGCCCCACATCAGGTTCCCTGGTCACTGAGGAGCCTGCTTCTTCCTTTCCTCCCCACTCGTGTGCTCTTGCTTGCTATCTCTGTCTCTCTCTCAAATAAAAAAAAATTTTTTAATTAAAAAAATAAAAAAGGATACTATGTCATTCCTAAACCTTCTGTTTTCCATCTTTAAAAGCTCTTAGGTCCTTCATGTATTCTTCCTGTACGATTTCCAGATTGTTCTTTGCCTGGGTCGTGATACTCTGCCTATGGTCCCGTTTAGACACACTTCCATTACTGTAGCAACCAGAAGGGAACACGTTCCCTGCACACCTTTCCACCCATCCCGAGAGCAGTGGGCTGTTACCCTTGAACTTCTTCTTGTCTCTTGGCCATGCTGAACCTAGAGGTAGAAGCCTGTGCTCCCACCTGGATTTGTCTTTGAGTAGGTTACTCTCGTAGATTATTACTTCAGCTGCTTATCTAAAATAGGGGGAAAAATTCCAACATCTCACAGAGTTGTTATCCAGTATTAAATAAGAGCATGCACATGCTTCATGAAAGGTAAATCTCTCAATACAAATAGGAGTTCTTAACCTAAGCTAAACTGCACAGACTTCTCCTGGCAGCCAGAGATCATGGCTGGCTCAAAGTGAATTTCTAGTGAAAGAAAACCTTCACTTCTTTTTAGATGAACTTTTGGTAAACACATCTCCCTAGGCTAAGTGCTCGACAGAAGCCCTAATCCTACAGTTAATTATTTGAATTTAGATTTAGTACTATTTATTTATCCCATTTACATGTCTTAGTTTGGCCCAGTGGTTTTTAAACTGTTGCTACCAGCAGCCCCAGGCTTCCTTGAGGTGTGCCTGGGGCCTGATTGGGAGGATCTGTGACCTCTCTTCCGCCCTGAGGACTCAGCCGTTAGATTTAATATTTTGGGATATCAGGAAGTATTTGGCTTGAAAGAAGGGGTCCGCTGCTCATACAGACTATTGAAAACCACCATTCTAGCCTTCAGGTGTTTTTGACTCTTGATGGTCAAGGCATGTTTTTACAAAATTATCCCTAGTATAGGTCCATCTCCTATGCATGAGTCTCTTCATGCCCAGGAAGTCCCTCTCACTAACTAGAGTGACTTCTGTAAGGTTCGTTGGTATTTCACCCCGTTATAGATGTAGCAGCATAATTTGTAAGTTGTTAGGAAACTTTTAGTCTTCCCACCAGGGAATCTGATTCAGTAGGTCCTGGATGGGGCCCTGGTGTTTGTGTGTGTGTGTGTGTGTGTGTGTGTGTGTGTGTGTGTGTATGTTTTGTTGTTTTGTTTTTTGTTTTTGTTTTGTATTTTTAAAGCCCTGCAGGTGGTTCTGATGCTCAGCTGACTTTGAGAAGCTCTGGTTTGTTGTTCTTGGCAAGACATGGCATCTCTTGCCATTGCTGTTTGGAGGGGATTCTTGGGGGAGCTGGGAGTGGGTAGTGCTGTGCTATGACCAAAGAGTGACTAACTTCACCAGCACATGAAGCTAGTGTTAGTTGCCGATGAGAAAAATATAATGTGGCCCATTTTATCCTTCATGGAATTTTGTATTAATCCAGAAGTGCCAGTTTATTTTTAAATCTGAAAGTCCTGAAAACAAAACGAGAAAATCTCTGCTAAACAGAACCTCTTGTGCTGCAATTAGTGTGCTAAAAATTAGCGTCGTATAGGGAGAGAAGCTGGTTGTTTACTCGACAGGAACAATGAAGAAATAGACATTCTGTTCTTTTGCCCTTGCTGGCCTGTACACTTCAGGGCAGGGGACTGGGTCTAAGCACAGATGCCAGGCAGTGAACTGTCCTCACCTTCAGACATCGGCCTCCCTGGCCAAGGTGCTCTTCCTTCCAACCTCCCTTTCCTGGGGCTTTCTCCTGTGTCCTCGGCCCTGAGTACCCTCATTTGGGGGTGGGGGACAGGGGAGTTGCTTTCTGTATCTCTATGGCAGTTTCTTTGAGTTCACCGCTGTCATGCCATGGCGGGGACATTCTTCTCTCAGATCCAAATGCGGGGCACTATCCCGGAGACGGTAAAGCAACACAGGATGCCCAAACCTGATATTTGTCAGCTCACTCTAGAAAGAAAAGGTTGAATATAGAATATTCAGAGTGTGCATAATGAATTGTCCCATTATTTTCTTGACTTCTTCTTTTTCCCTATTCCTTAATAAAAAAATTATATTATTTGACGGGGCACTCGAGTGGCTCAGTTGTTGGTTGGGCAACTGCCTTCGGCTCAGGTCGTGATCCTGGAGTCCCAGGATCAAGTCCCACATTGGGCTCCCTGCTCAGCGGAGTCCGCTTCTCCCTCTGACCTTCTCCCCTCTCATGCTCTCTTTTGCTCTCATTCTCTCTCTCTCTCAAATAAATAAATAAATAAATAAAATCTTTTAAAAAATTTACATTATTTGATTATGGCTGGGCTCCTCAAGTGGAAGTCATTCGAAAGAAATAAAATTTGGAAATAAAGTCTAAATTATTTCTCTGAAATGTTTTACTGGGACATAGTTATCACACCACTCCAGAAAAAAAAAATAAATAATGGACCCAGAGTGGCATGAGGACTCTGCGATTAGCAAGGTATAATCTTTTAAAAAGATTTATTTATTTATTTGGGAGAGAGAGAGAGAGCGCGAGCGAGCACGAGCGCACACAGTGGGAGGGGCAGAGGGAGAGGAGGAGAGAGAGAGAGAGAGAATCTCAAGCAGACTCCACACCAGGTGGGACTCGATCCCAGGACCCTGAGATCAGGACCTGGGCCAAAACTGAGAGTCAGACATGTAGCCAACGGCACCACCCAGGCGCCCTCCAAGGGATAATTTTTAAGTAATATGATCAGCAACCTCAATAACAAAGTGGTATTTGGAAGTGGATGGCAAAACACTTCAGCTCCCCTCCCTGAAAAGGCAAAGTGATGTTCTATACCTTTTCCAGCTACTATTTACTATTTAGAGAACAATTATAAGAGATAGGGCTCTTTTTACTTGTTGAAAATTTTTTTCTAAGTTATGCTTGGCACTAAGTCTTGAATTTCTAAAAATCTGGAGGGAACAGCTGGTGTT
Source organism: Nasua narica (assembly GCA_028533885.1). NCBI lineage: Eukaryota > Metazoa > Chordata > Mammalia > Carnivora > Procyonidae > Nasua > Nasua narica. Next base: position 72,609,185 of record CM052800.1, on the reverse strand, counting down.
CTAATAAATATTCAGGCCAGCTATTTTAACGCTTTGTACTTCATTAAGTAGTCCTAATAAAAGGGGAATACTTGACTTAAGCATTTCTCAAAGTATAATGTTTTGCTTCCAACAAAAATTTCCCCCAGCTGTTAATATTTCCCCCCAAGCAGCCCTAAAACGCAATTCTGCCAAGTAAGTAGTTCTAATCACTGTGGAAGCATCTAAAGCCACAAGTTCGTTCTCCTGCTTCGAGGCGTAGTCAGTCCTGTGAAAAATGGCCCAGCCCTCTAACTGATGAAGACTCCACTAGTTAGTTTAGAAATGTAGAAAAAGTCTTTATGTGTGTCCATATCAGAGAGTGGTGATGAAGGGGCATCCGGATGTGGGCGGTCCAGCGCTCCGGTGGGAAGCGGGCATAAGAGTGGTGTTGAGGGGCTTGGACTTTGAGTGTGTCTGATGTCCAGCCGGCTCTCCTCCCAGGCTTGTGACCTCAGGTTATTTTAGTGACCTTGCAGGTCAGTGTCCTCCTCCTTCTCTGCTAAATGGCACTTTTTTTTAAAGATTTTATTTATTTATTTGTCAGAGAGAGAGAGAGAGAGAAAGTGAGTGAGCACAAGCAGGGGGAGCTGCAGAGGGAGAGGGAGAAGCAGGCTTCCCGCTGAGCAGGGAGCCTGATGCGGGGCTGCATCCCAAGGACCCCGGGATCACTGACCTGAGCCACCCAGGCATCCCTGCAAAATGGCATTCTTAGGCGTAATTTTAACTAATTTTATTTTATTTTTTTAAAGATTTTTATTTATTTGTCAGATAGAGTACACGCAGGGGGAGCTGCAGGCAGAGCAGACGGAGGGAGAAGCAGGCCCCCCACCGAGCAAGGAGCCCGATGTGGGACTCGATCCCAGGACCCTGGGATCATGACCCGAGCCAAAGGCAGTGGCCCAACTGACTGAGCCACCCAGGCGTCTCTATTAACTAATGTTATTAATAGGAGTATAACATCTGTCTTGGAATCATGAGGATTAGAGGGGTGAAGCTGTATGAACTGTATGAACTGCTTGGAATACTCCATAGGCATTAGCAATTTTTCCTCCATCTTCAACACCCATATATATATATGTATATTTCGTCGTTGTTGTTGTTTTCTTAACTTTTTTCAGAACCACTAAAGTAATCTTATACGGTAGTATATATTTTTTGTTCTCTGTAATGTTCTGCCTACATAAGTGCATTCTCAAAATAACTAAAGGGAAAAAAAGATCTAACAATATTCACAGTGTTCTTTTCATTGTAATGAATGGCATGTAATTCTTATCAGGGATACCAGACCATGAATTTGCATCTATTGTTTGTTGTTAATTTTCCCCTTTTTTCTTCACCCATTTAGATTCCCGTTTCATTTTCTTTGCAAAACCGTACGGTCTCATCTCCGTGTTTTGTGCTGGGAAGGTGAGTTTCTGATGTTGAGCTCTGGTGTTAGGCCGACCACCAGGCGGAAACCAAAACATTGTATTAACGTCTGTTGAACCTGGATACTGTGGAAATATCTAGATGGCTGTAACTATATATTTTTTTCGCATTTTTGGTATCAGAAGTCCAGCATATTTTGGTCATTGTTTTACTCTGTATTTTAGACAAATTCTGTAGATCGTGGAGGTGTCCTTAGAATTGATGGCAGAAGTAGAATTTTGGCCCGAACTACCTGGTCACTGACTAAATAAATGGGCCACCCATCCTGGTGATTGTGTGACCCTATGACTTCTTCTCTGGGGCAGTGTTGGGAGGCACCCAGAGCTGTGTTCTTTTGCCTCTCATGGTATCACCTGACACAGAAGAACCAGGCTGTCCTAATTTCTAAGCATAATCTTCTCTTTAATTGGGCTCAATTCTGGGAGAAAAGGCCAGGGCATGCTAATTTAGTAGGTGCAACGAGCCTTGTCACTCATTCTTATGTGGAAGGTATACCGAAATCCCCCAGTCCTTGAAGGGGGAGGAGGAGGGATGAAGGGGAGGATGAGTAGAATTTTTACTGTAGTATTCACTGGTAAAAAAGAATGATATGTGCAGCATGACAGGAAGGCATAGGAGCACATTTAAGGTAATTTTAGCCTACCTACAACATGCTCAACACTATTGGCTTAGATTCTCTCATTGACCTCACAATCCGTGGTTGGTTTGTGACTTCCCATTGACAATCACTGAAATTATCCCCTTTGTCATTCTGACCTGTGCGAGCCAGTTCCCGTGAAACCTGGAGGACGGCCACCTGGTAATCCAAACAGTGAACCCCAGAGTTCAGTCATTTACAGGCTGCCTGCATGGTTTTGGACAAAGTCTTGTGTCACCTTAGAGTTTCTCAATTTTTTTTTTTTTTAAGATTTTATTTATTTGAGAGAGAGCGAGAGAGTGAGCATGAGAGGGGGAAGGTCAGAGGGAGAAGCAGACTCCCCATGGAGCTGGGAGCCCGATGTGGGACTTGATCCCGGGACTCCAGGATCATCACCTGAGCCAAAGGCAGTCGCTCAACCAACTGAGCCACCCAGGCGCCCAAGTTTCTCAAATTTTAAGGTGCATACAAGTCACATGGGGACTCTTGTTTCAAATGCAGATACTGGGGGCACCCGGGTGGTTCAGTCTGTTAAGCCTCTGGCTCTTGGTTTGGCTCAGGTCATGATCTCAGGACCCTGAGATGGAGCCCCTGCGCCCTGTGTCTGGCTCCGTCCTCAGGCCTGCGTGTGCATGTGCGGCCCCCTCCTCCGCCCCCTCTGCCTCTCCCAGTGCTCGCTTGCGGCAGGCAGGCGTAGATGTGCTTTCTCTCTCTCATGAATGAATGAATGAATGAATGAATGAATGAATGCAGGCATGCATGCATGCATGCATGCATGCAGATTCTGACTCAGTAGGCGTGAGAGAGGCCAAAGATCTGGCGCTTAAACAAGCTCGCAGGTGAGGCTGATGTGGCTGGTCCACTGATCTCATTTTAAGCTGCAAGGAAGGATCTAGACCATTGCAAACTGATTCTTTTCTTTTAAATCGATTCCATTTTTAAACCTTAAATACATTTATTAAAAAAATACTTGAAAAATATCACTATTCAAATACATATAATGACAATAATATGGCTTATTAACTTCTGGGTAGCAGTTGGTGCCTCCTGGCAGGCCTGAGTCAGAAGCTTATTTTCCTTTGTTACCGTGGAGGTTAACAAGTGTGCAAAGTGTTCGACATCCTGGCATCAAATGGAGACTTTCTCCTTGACTAGACCAGAGGATTAAAAGAGAGTTGAAAAGGAAATAACTTTCGTATTCAAGATGATTTAATGCAGTATTCTAAAATTGTCTCCTGTGGCACCCCAGGGCACCAGGGAATCTCACTTTGGGGAGCATTGCTTTTAAGTAATTCGGAGGAAGGCATGCATTTATAAGCTAAAACCTATGAGTGAGATGGATGGATCTCTAGAAAACAGTCAGGGAGAAGTGTGGAAAGTTTTGCCTACTCCAGGTTCTGTTTCCTGTCAGGGAATAAAGAGAGGAAGCTAGAACCCCCCACCTCCCCCATTTCTGGAAAACTGCTAACTCTGGGCCTAGTGAGTAATTACATCTTAGGTAGAAAAAGGAAAATGGTTTGGGAAATTGGATCTCAGGCTAATAGGAAGTTGACCCTAAAAACCGAGGAACTCTGTCTCAGTGGGGACCTTCGACAGCACGGTCTCCTCTTCCTTCAAGTTACTATGGATTATGTTCAATTTGGAATGAGTCCATTTACTTGCTGCATTTTTAAGGAAAGGGCACTTTCTTTATACTTTTCCACTGTAAAAACAACACAGCAACACGCATATGCATTTTTTGAAGGAAAAGAAATTCACCACAGTCCCAGTAGTACTTTCTTTTGGTTCTATTATATTAAAAATGGAGACTCTTAGTCAAATACTCTGAGAGCAGTGAACAAGCACCCCAAAAGAAACAAACAGAACATTTTAGAGTTTCAGCTGTAGTCACCTATAAGGATTTGAATTTAGCAAACCTCAGTTACTTTGTAAAGGAAAAAAAAAGTGCTTTTCCATCAATAGCTTTTAAGCATTTCTTCTGACTCTACCTGCATTTCTCCCCTCAGGATAACATTTAGAATAAGTGTTTCAACATACAGTACAAATATCTTGTGAATAAACATCAATTCCACAGAACCAAAAAGAAAAAAAAAATCAATAGATCTGCTTGAGGCATTTGAAAAACCCTGTACTTTTAAACAAAAGAGTTACAGCGTTAAATAACTGAAAAAACAAAAACCCCCAAACCCACGCTCTTAGCTTTAAATGTTTTCAACGTGACCTTTATGTAGACAGAAAAATAAAGCTGAAAACTTTCTGGGCAGCAGTGTCACTGCAAGTGCCCCGTTTATCTGAAGATGTGCAGCGGCTGCCAGACGGCAGCCATGGGAGAAATGCTACCTGGTACTTTCTTTCTTTTTTTTTTTTTTTTTAAATCTCGTAACTGGAATCCTAGGGAAAATTGTGTTTATTTGGTACCAGTTCTTTTAGCTTTCTCTATTGGTTTTGGAAAGAATAAATCGAATGAAGAGATGGGTAGATGATATAATTATGTGTGGCATTTTCATTATTTTTCCCTGAGTCTGCAAGATTTAATAATCCCTAATGTTCTTACTGTATGCTTGGAGAGTTTTAAAGCTGCTCTCTGGTGAGAATGTGAAACAATTACATAAAAGTTTCAAAATCGTGTTTTACTCCTTTAAGATACAGATCAGTATTTCAGAAAGAAAAGGATGGTGTCCCTGAAAAGAGGATAGAAGTATTTTATTTTTGTGAAATACATATATTCCATTTAAGTATTGATGTATTTGGATTTTTAAAATAGCAGTGTAGGGGCACCTGGGTGGCTCAGTGGGTTAAAGCCTCTGCCTTTGGCTCAGGTCATGGTCTCAGGGTCCTGGGATCGAGCCCCGAATCGGGCTCCCTGCTCAGCGGGGAGCTGGCTTCCCCCCCACCCTCCTGCCTCTCTGCCTACTTGTGATCTCTCTCTCTCTCTGACAAATAAAATCTTAAAAAAAAAATCAGTGTATAGCAATATATATCAATATGTATCCTTCATGAATATGAATATTATCAATACATATCTTTCATGAAAAATGAATATTGATCTATACCTTGGATTTTCTTTTTGTAAGTAAATATATGCTTTCTTTGGAAAAAGAAAAGCTACCTACATGACCAAATGACCTCCAATTTTATTTATTGATTTATTAATTTATTATTTATTATTTTTTAAAATATTTTATTTATTTATCTAACAGAGAGAGAACACAAGCAGGCAGAGAGGTAGGCAGAGGCAGAGAGAGGCGCAGGCTCCCTGCCGAGCAAGGAGCCCAATACTCGATCCCAGGACTCTGGGATCATGACCCGAGCCGAATGAGCCACCCAGGTGTCCCCAATTTTATTTATGATAAAAGACTAAAGTTTCTCTTATGACGGTATAGTATAAATATGCAGACTAAATGAAAAAAATTTTTAAGTGAAAAATAAAAACCAGAGATCAGTTTTCATCTCTATGGCATAAACAGAAAAAGAGATTATGATTATATTTTTGGTTCTCAGATGAAGACCAGGAAATGAACTCTCTGAACTATGAAATGACTCCTTCTTCATTGGAGACACAGCAGATCATTAATTATTGCTATGAATCTTTCAAAATGCAGTTTTTTAAATTGCAAGCTTTCGATTGAATATCCCCTGCCTTGCCCCCCTTCTCTCTGTGACTTTAATTTCAGAATTGAGAAGACAGGGCATTTTGCTTTCAGTGAAGGTGAGTGAATCTCTTTCTCACTCCTTAAAAAGGTTCACCTGCTGATGGACAGAACGGAAGGTTGGATTATTTTCAGTGGGGATGGCTGTGGAAATATTAAGTCGGTGTTCTTTGGTGGGTTTTTCGAGCCCTGGTATTGGAACTATCCTTTCATTGGTCTTTTGCAGTCCCAATTATATCATCTTAACACATCTATGTTGAAAGGGACCTTAAAAATCATTTAGGCCTCTAGTTTTTACCTCCCTTTCCCACCTTCTCCCCCCTCCTAATAGTAGAATCCCTTTTTTTTTTTCCTTCTCCAGCCAAGATTTTCAGCAGAGCCCCCAGGTTATAAAACAAGGAACAGCTGTGGTCCCTGGAGCCTAGCGTCTCCGTGGGCTGGGCCAGCCTCCGCCAGGTTGCAGTGGGAGAGTGTGCAGAGGGGACAAGGAGAGCCCTTGCGGATTTTGCATCTTGCTGAGGATGGTGGGGAAGGCAACAGAGTTTTTGAATTCACCTAGGATGAAGTTCGCATTGGCTTGTGCTGCCCGTAGGCTGAGCGGACGCACAGTTGCCCGTTTCCGAGTGCTAGTGCTTTGACTTCATTTGGTTCCTAAACCGTTTTGGCACAGTCATTCTGATTAACATCAACCTTGTTTATGTTAAGTAAGTATTCGGATTATTTATTATGTATTACCCTTATGCTTTGGAATGAACAGACTAAAAAAGTTGGCTTCATATGGATTCCATATGTGGCTTTTAAGTTAGCAGGAACACAAAGCCTTTCAATTAATTTGCACATAAAGTTGCATATTGAATAGATTAAGCTTGAGGGTGTAGGAGTTATTTGAAATTCTTTGTCATCCCTAATATTGTTTATTTTTCATTTAAATCAGCTCTTAGGTGTTTAAAAATTCTGTGGTGATTACCTTAATCTATGGATTCATAGAGGTCCTGTTTGGTTTTTTTTTTTCGTACTGAATGCAGAGACCCATGGAATTTATTTTGTTTTGCACTCAGCTCCAGATAGTCCCACATGATCTAAAAAAAAAATGGGACATTAATTCTTTGTTTCTATGATTTAGCTTTGTCCTCCCCCACCCCCATGCTAGGCAGAGAATACTGCCATGTCTAAGGTAGCGGTAAGTGACACTGAGTGGGTTCAAATCCTGGCCTTGGAACTTCCTAGCTGGGTGACTGTGAACTTAGACGCCACCACTCTGAACTGTTCCCTTTGGGCAAAAAGAGAGTCTACCTCTAGGATAATTGATGATGCATGCACCCCGGAGAGGGACGAGCCCTCAGTGAACGCTGGCTTTGTCATCAAGTGGGGACTAGGGGACAGCTCGGGACAGGTGCAGGCTTTTGGTTCATTATCACCGGGGAAAGGGCTTGGTGGTGTCCAGGAACCCCAACTGGTCCTGTTAGGGGAGTGCACTCTGTGCAGTCAAACTTCTCATTCATGGCAAGGTTTTCGTTGTTGCCTTTTGTCCTTCACGCACTGGGGAGGGGATTGTACCTCCCAGCTTTCCTTTGGCAACTGGCTCTCTCTGAGGGTTTCTAGCTAGGACAGCTGCTCCGTTCCCTTCTCTCCTGGACCCTAATTTCCTTTCCTGTCTAGCTGCAGCTGTCCGGCATGCCCACTCCTGGCATGACCTACTCAGTCCTCTGTTTCTTAAATGCCAGCATTTCTCACGTCCTGCCTACAGGGTCATTTTGAGGCCACAGACCTACCTGTTTTTTTTTTTTTTTTTTTAATGGTAGTATGTGTAGAACACTACAGTTCTAATAAAATAACATGTAGAGATGTTACAGGCATGTTAAAGGCATAAAATTTTTTATGCCTAGAAAAATACCTAATGTATCATAGCTATCCAATAATTACTAATTGAAATGAATTAATTAAACCTAAAGTAATTTTCATTAGGAACAAAATAAGCCTCCATCTGGGCCATCTGCAAAGATTCGTTATGTACAAGTAGGTGTGTTTATGAACCTGTTTATTGATGAATAACTTACTCTGATCGCAATTACAAATTTTCTAATTGAGTTGATATTTATGTACTTACAAATTTTTGTTACAAGTGGTGTCTGTGGGCTGTTGGACTTCAGGAATCTGGTTTATTTAAATTGTGTTTTTCACTGTATGGGAGGTAAAAAGTCTAAGTCCGGCAAGAAGCAAGTGGCCTTCCTTCCCAAAGTTAGTGTCTTTTGGAGTGTGAACATTGGCCAAGTGGAATTTTGTCTCACTGTTTTTCATTTTCTGAACTATCATAAGTGATTTTTCTTCCTTCCACTGTTGGGATGAAGATTTCTAGAATTGAAATTTTGCCCAGATTAAGACCAGCTTCTATTCTGTCCATTATGTATTTCTTGTGCTTTTCTAAACACAGATAGATTTCCAAAGGTGGAAGAGGCAAAAGAAAGGAGGAAGAGAGGCAAAGGTGGTGTTGGGCCACTGTCTACGTGCTTGGGGGGATTCCCAGACTGTGCTATTGGACTAAGCCATTCAATTGTGTGTGTGTGTGTGTGTGTGTGTGTTTCAAAGTTCCTTTCCAGTGAGGGGCCTATGCTGCTGCTTTTGTAATCCATGTCATGAGTATGGTGGGGTTTCCTGTGGGGACTCTGGGACCATGAACCCCATAAAGACCATCCTCTACACTTAGGGATGTATCCACATTGTCGGGAGACAGTCTTCCACACGTTTCTTGTGCTTCTGCACATCTTGCTGGGTGTGCCAAGAATGCTCTTTATCCGGGCCATTTCTTCGAGTGGTGTTTGCAGTGAGCAGTCTTGCAGGATGAGGTAATGTCTCTCTCTGGAACAAAGAGCAGTCTCACTTAGTGCTTATTATAAAGCAGCAGGTTCCCTAAAGCACCGGTTCCTCAGCTGTGACGCAGAGCGACAACAGCACGTGCAGCTTCCATCCGGGCTCCTCATCTCCCCATCCGGGCTCCTCATGGTGGGTGGCGCTGAGCGGCCCACGCTCTCTGCTGTGCTGGAACAGTCCTTTGTCTCTGACCCAGGTGTGTCTTGTGTTCTGCCAGCTTCCCAGAGATTGTAGCTGGTTAATTGATTACCTTGTAAATAGGGTAAAAGCAAGTAAGGCCAGACGCAGGTGTGTTGTATGGTAGGTGACTACTTATCCAGTTAAATATATTCAACTGTGTCTCATTTAGAACCTAATCACCGGGGCCTCGCCTACAAATAGTGTGGTTAGGAAGGTGGTGGTGTCGTGTGGCTCCTCCGAGCTTCTCCTACGACCTGAGGAGGGTCTTGCATACTTCACGTCTATGCCACTGGCCTGTGTGTCTCCAGGGAACCCAGGGAGACCAAGGCATCTTGGCCAAGAATTGTCTGCTGAGTCAGGTAAGATGTAAAACTGACACAGGGAGGAGGTTGATCTTGAGAGTACAGCAGCAGAAACCAGGAGTATGGGGCAGGGGTGGGGGGAAGGGGGAGAGTGCACAGCGTTAGGAGCCTCGGAGGACGTCTGGTTCTGCAAGAAGGGAGACACATGGGGAAGTCCACGACCACAGTAAAGAAGGCATAGACAGAGCCCATTTCAGAAACATCCTGCCTCTGCTGAATTGGATTGGGGAAGAAAATTTCTGTTTGCTTGTGGTATTTGCCGAATGAATCGTTTTTCAAGCAGTTAACCAACCTCCTGGAAAGTAACCCCAAGATCACCTCTATGCTGGTTTAGACAATTTAGGGAGTGTTTATAATTAGCAGTCCTGCAGTTGATGAAAGGCAAGTAATGAATATTTGTTTAGAACAATGTTTTCTTCCTCGTAAAGTATCTCTAAAAGTGTATTTACTTGTTACCTGCAAAATATATTTGCTCTTTCCCCCATGAAAAGAATAATATGTCTATTTGGTAATTAGGCCTGATATTAAGATTTTACATGGAGTAAGGACTCTGAGGGCTCAAAGAGGAGATATGATTTGAAACCCTACTCCTGTTGTTTCCAGTGTGAATCTTATTGGCATTTCATCAACCAGAACCTAAGTATTTTCATTGATTTAATGATATGTGAAAATTATTAACTGCAGCCATCAAAGTGAGATCCATGATGACTGCCGAAATCTAAGGATTTATGGACTAAGTAAGAAGTGCATGGATCAGGAAGTGGATTTTAATGGGGAAATATTTGTTGGAGCGACCTCCCCTCCTTCCCTGAGGACTGCCATGTATAGCTACACAGGTTGTGGACTGCACAACTAGTTGGGATATGTGTGATGTTCTCTGGAACTGTGCGATGTAGAGGTTTGTGTGCATTGGGCAGTCATCTAAAGGTTTAACTTGTGGCGTATAAATTGGGTGATCCTTTTAAGTTGAACGGGTTCAGACATTTCTGCTCAGTGTGATAAGTACCACCTGTGCCTTTCAGCCCTTGAAGAGTCTGGTGGTGATGATGTTGGTAGTAGCGGGGGAATGGGGGGTTCTCATGGGGAGTTGGGAGCTCCCTGCCAAGGAGAGGGTTCCTCAGTCTGACAAGGACTGCTCAGGTACCTTGGGATCTTGCGGACGGGGCTAAAAAAAAAAAAAAAAACCTCAGACCAGGGTCCACTCTCCAACTGGTGTTCACTGGGCCCAGGGAGACCAAAAGAGCTGCAGTTGCTGAACCCATGTAACTGGACCCTTGAAACCAAGGAAACCATGTGTTTGCTTATGTTAATAAGTGAGTAAGCTTGATCACTCATGTTCAAAATCATTAACCTCGTTTGTGAAGTGGTAGTCTGTACTTAACATTGGATTCAAGATTCAAAGGTATTTGTTACCTAACACTGAAAAAATAAACATATTTGGGGGGGAAAAAAAAGGTATTTGTTACCACGATGAAGAGGCTGCCAACCAACTTTTTTCGGTTGCTTAATACAGTTACTTTACTTTCTTTAAATGACATGTTTATATACACACACAGGTACTGTTTGCTAGTTTAAATACATAGATTAATAGAGATCCTCTTTTGTATGGAAGATTATTACATTACCTCTGTGAGTGATTTTAGGGAATAAAAACCAAATATCAACACACAAACTTTTCTTCACTGTTCTGGATGCAGTTTCATAAAAAGACTTAGGAATGGAACTCTCCCCACTGCACGAAGATACACTGCTGGTTCTCTTCTGCCATTCGAGCTTGGGGACCTGTCGCACAAGGAGAATGTCGCGTATCCTTACAGCTAGGTGGAGGTACTAGCCCCTGATGTGCTCCTTAGTCCCTACCCAGCTAGCTGAGTTAGCTCCAGGATAGACTAGAGGACTTACTGCCCCTCCCACAAGCCTTTCCCCTCACAGAAGTCACTATGTTTTCTATAAAGGGATTTTTAAATCATGGAGGGCTGTGGGACATGGCCTCGTCAGGTAAGGATTTGACTCCCGCTTCTCTTATTCTCTAGCTTTGTTGCCGTGACTCCTTGTAAGCTTTTTGAGACCTTGTTTTGTCCTCCGTAAAGTGAGTATGTTGAGAAATGGTTCTCCGTAGAGGTCCCATGTTTCTTGCACACATCTGGTGAGCTGAGGCACTAGACTGCCTTTGTTCTGGGTTATCTTCTTTTTTTTTAAAATTATTTATTTGACAGAGAGAGAGAGAGAGAGAGAGAGAGATCACAAGTAGGCAGAGAGTCAGGCAGAGGGAGAGGGGGAAGCAGGCTCCCTGCCGAGCAGAGAACCCGATGTGGGGCTCGACCCCAGGTCCCTGAGATCATGACCTGAGCTGAAGGCAGAGGCTCTAACCCACTGAGCCACCCAGGCGCACCCTGGGTTATCTTTTAAAGGATATTTATATAGTGAAAAGCCTTGGAAATTAAATGCCCATGGAGGAAAAAAATACCTGGGTTCCTTAAGTTCAGGGGCCCTCTCTTGTCCCGTTCACTATGGGAGCCATCTTGGCGTTGTCCTGTGGGAAGTGTTGCAGATGCTGTGGCTGTGGCTCTTGTGAGTAACAAACCATCTTTTGTCTCTGACCCAGGAGTTCTAGGTCTCCTGCCAGCACTCAGGAAACTGGTAGGCTCGCTTCTTAGCTTCTAGGGAGGTGAAGATCGTGGACCCTGCACTGTACTACAAGTCCTAACTTAATCAGTGTATGCTTGTTTGCTCTGCTGCTTCTCCACCAGCTGTCCCTGCCTTGATTCCGGTCCTTACCATTTCCCGTGCGCAATATTGCAGTCCCCCTTTCTTTCCCCAACACTGCATTCCCCCCCTTCCCCCCATTTTGCTGCAGGGAGATTCCTTGAGTGGCAGATCTGATTGTGTCACATTGCCCTGCTTTAAATACTTAGTTGGCTCTTAATTAGGATTAAAGCCAAACTCCATCATAGGGACCTCGCCTAGGTCTCCCCTCCCACGTTCATATTCTGTTCTCCAGCCATACCTGCATGGAGCAGAGGGGTAGATCTACTTGATCGTTAGGATCGTTAGTGACACAGTATGTTGGGTGTGCAGGAGTCTCCTGCCCCACTTCCCATCCTCCTGTGGGAATCAGGGCTTGGGGATGTGTGAACCGTGGACTCAAGCTTCCTGATTGTAACTTTGCACTAACCTCTGCCCTAAATGACCTTTCTGCCATTTCTGTCCACCTTCCAAGGTATAGCATCTAGCACAGGAAGTTGTAAAGAATAAAGAGGTCATGAGTGCAAAGCCCTTAGCTCAGGGCCTGATGAGCTAGCTGCTTCTGGTGCTGTTGTAATTGTTCCTTTTATTAGAGTTGGTGCCAGAGGTGCCTGGGTGGCTCAGTTGGTTAAGGTTCCACTCTTGATTTGGAGTCAGGTCATGATCTCAGGGTCATGGAATCGAGTCCTATGCCGGGCTCCGAGTTAAGCAGGGTGTCTCCTTGAGATTCTCTCCCTTTGCTCCTCTCGCTTGAGCTCAAATAATAAATCTTCAAAAAAAATTGGTGCTAGAATTATGGCTTTTGGGAACTCAAACTGCCATTCCCCCCACCCTATCATCTGGGTGTACCCCCTTTAGCTATTTAATCCTTTACATATATTCTGTATAGTTCTTTGGAAATATGTAAAAAAAAATCATCAGAAATACATCAAAATCTATTATACTGAAAAGAAGGCGTTTATATCTCTTTCTTCCAGCCAGTTGGATGGCGTCTATAGAGGGGGGCTGCAGAGAGCGCTTAGCTAAAGAGTACGGGCCAGGCTCTCAGCCTTTTTCAGTTTCAGTGGCTCTGGGCGATCTGTTTTGTTTTGTAGTCTCTCTTTTCCCCCTTTTAACTCCGTTTTTCACCTGATGATTTTGATTTGATTCACAGCAAATTGTTTTCTAAAGGATAAGCCGAAGGTGCATTTAAATGGTTAAAAATACAAGCTGGCTATTAAATTGTGAGTTCTCCCAGCCGTAAAATCCAATGCACTGTACTCTGTCTAGCGAGGCCCACCGTTTGAACCATGTGAAGCAATGGTGAGAAGATGGGCCATAGTCACGAGCTCTCCCTCAAGCAGGGATGATGGTGTTGGCATTGCCCCTCCATCGGGCGCTGGACCCAGTGGGCTTCTCTGGTGCTGATTCGGTTGGGGGGCCATTTCCCGGGGGTTTGGGAGGGCCTTGTGAGGCAGGACCTGAATAATGGGGTTTCATCCCAGGTCTTGACAAAGCCTAGCTCCCAGAAGGCATTCCACAAATTGTTTTGAATGCATGAATGACTAAATAAGAAAATGTGAGCGTGCTTAGTTAACTGTAAACCACCAGCCAAATGTGAACAAATCCTCCCCGCCCCTTCTCTGATGTGGAAAGATGTGCTAGTGCAGAAGTGGGGGGAGGGGGGCTGGCAGTGGCGATTTGGGGTGATGGAAAATGCTTATTACTCTACTTGGCTTTCTCTCTGCCTGTGTCCTGTGGTTCTCTTGCACTTCTTTCCCTGCAGGGTTAGCAAGCCAGGCTGTGGAGGAAGTCCCGAGCAGCTCTGTTTTAGTTCAGACCTAGAGGACTTTCCAAAGAATGGGCACCTTTTGTTTCTTCTCTCACCCCCTGCAGCTAGGGTGTATAATTCCTTTTATCCTTTAATTCTCTCCAACTCTATTTGGGGTCTTCATCTGAAGAGCACTATCTATGACGCCATTTGCTTATCTAGGATCCTCTTTCCTCCCAGAGCCACACATTCTTCCTCTGGTTTTCTGGATTTTTTTTCTGGGAACGCTTTTTGAGTGAGTTGGGGTATGTCCGGTAAGGTAAGGGGGGTGATAACTGGATATCTTTGAAAATTGGGACTAGTATCTAATAAAGGATTTTCTTTGCCCATTTGTGGACTTCTTTATGTCAAACACATTTAGCATACACCTTATACCACATTGAGTAACTTGGTTTTATTTCAAATAATAAAATTATTCAGAGGAAAAAGTACATATATATGCATGTTGTTGATAGTACTTGAATATTTGAAACGGAAACTTCTAGAAAATCTGGGGACATGGCATTCTTAGGTAGTGAAACTTGATAATACTATAATCCAGACTTTGGCCCCAGTTTTTTGGCTTATGTAGGACAAGACAAAAGGTCCTTTGTACCTATTTCTTTATATTTCTTTATTTATTTTAAAGATTTTTATTTATTTATTGAGAGCAAGCAGCAGAGGGAGGGGGAAAAGCAGACTCCCTGCTGGGCAGGGAGCCTGATGCGGGACTCCATCCCTGGACCCCAGGATCATGACCTGAGCCGAAGGCAGAGGCTTAACTGGCTGAGCACCGAGGTGCCCCTGTAGCTGTGTCTTTAGAGATAGCACTGAGGCAGGGATTTGTCGCTCCCTACCACTTGAGCTTTTGTGACAAATCTTGATACTTGAGTAATATTTGCTTGCGTGTGCTATCAGGGTCACTGAAAAAAGTCAAAACCTTATAAACCGGAGGGTAGGATACAAATAGAAGTTGTTAGTAATTTTTACTGTGATTGAGCATTTTAAGTGCACAGAAATTCTTGGCTTGACATGGAAGAGGCCGGACACAGTTGTTTCTTGTGTGTGGTATATTTCATGAAAAGCCAGTCCTTAGGGGTAGTGGTATGGGATGGTGGCATAGCCATTGCAATCCAAATGATGCCTTTCAGTTTATTGATCAGATTATCTCAAAGGGTGACTATTAAATTTTTTTTTTTTTTTTGAGAGAGAGAGAGAGAGAGACAGAGAGAGGGAGAGTATATGAGGGGCTGGGAAGGGGCCGAGGGAGGGGGAGAATCTCCAGCAGACTCCACGCTCGGCATGGAGCCTGAGGCAGTGCTTCATCTCAGGACCCTGAGACCATGACCTGAGCTGAAGTCAAGAGTTGGACATCCAACCGAATCACCCAGGCACCCCAACCAGTAATCATTTTAAATTCTGTTCATCAAAGTGAAGAAATGGGATCCGATGTGATTTTATAGATTTTTAATTCCTAGAAAGGATTTGAGATTTGAATACCATCTCTCTGGATGAAAGGCAAACTTGATTAATCATTCAGAACTCTGATGACTTCATCTTCAGTTGTATTATTATTGGGAGAGATGCCTGAAGAGGTCATGGCAAACACAGAGAGAATATGGAGTTACTTAGATGAATCTGCATTGTTTAGGTTGTTGAAGGATTCATTGATTTGTGGGTGAGGGAAAACTGTGGCAAGGTCTTTTTAGCACTTACATTTCATTTTGACATCACGTTGCGAGGGATTTTTGAGGCTATGTGAATAGGATTACAAGGCAAGCTTAGGGCAATGTAGGGGTGTATAAGGAACTGGCTTTGCTAACTTACGTCCTCCCCCCCCCCCGGCGCCCCTCCCCCCCCAACTGAGTCAGAATTTTGGCAGCTTCTGACCCATCACTGGGGTGTTTGGATGTTAACCTCTCCCTCTTTCACATCTGCCCTCATTAGTCTGTTTCCATGACCGTTGCCCTGGCCTGAGCCTTCATCCTCCTGACTGCATTGGCTGCCTGCTGTCTCTGCCTCCTGCCTTCTTCCCTGCCAGTCCTTTACCCTGAGCCAGAGAGGTCTTGTCTCCTGTCTGTCTGATGATGACACTCCCACTCTGTGAGTGCCCTCCAAGGCTTCTTGCTGTCCTTGCTTGAGTCTAACATCCTCTGCGTTGTCTTCTCTTCCTCCAGTACCCCGGAGTTGCCCGTACCCCAAGTCAGGTTAAGCATTGGAATATTTTGGCCTACCACCCAGGACTTCTTCTGACTACCCGTCACCATTAGGTTAGGTCATTGTTGTTTATTTGGGTGGTTATTGATTGTGTTCTGCACTAGTCAGTCGGCTTCCAGAGGGCAGGGGCTCTGCACTGACTGTGACCTCGATGATCGCCTCAGCCCCTGGGGCGGGGTGTTTAGTGCGCTCCGTAGGGCTTGGTTTTCCACAATAGTTCTGGTTTACACTGGCAGTCTCTTTGTCCTGACTGACTAATAGGGTCCCCTTTCACTTGGAAAATTACCAATCACACAGTGATCCTATTTAAAGCCAAAGGATGGGGGCACCTGGGTGGCTCAGTCGTTAAGGGGCTGCCTTCGGCTCAGATCATGATCTCAGGGTCCTGGGATCGAGCCCCGCATCGGACTCTCCGCTCAACAAGAGCCTGCTTCTCCCTTTCCCTCTGCCTGCCTCTCTGCCTACTTGTGCTCTCTCTCTTTATCTGTCAAATAAATAATAAAATCTTTAAAAAAAAAATCACCGAAGGATGGCGAATCACTCAGGTAAGTGGTTCAGTTTTCAGGCTCCTAGTGCAGGGCGGGAAGGGGTCATTGATAGTCTCACCTGGCTGAAGAGAATTTATATTCTTGAAACTCCAGCAGCATATATGGACATTTTTTTTTTTCTTCACATTTTGAAGAGCTTAAGAACATTCCCTTGGGCCCCTGGGATTTTAGAATATGCTGGTGGGAGGCTTTAGGCCCTTAAAGAAACCAAAAGTAACAGGTCACACAGGTGACCATGGGTAGGGTAATTCTTCCAGTCAGAGGCTGGCAGACTTTTAACTGGAAGGGGTTGGGGGTGTTTTCACCCTGTTGGGCCAGCAGACTCGGTCCTTGCTGTCCTCATTCTAGCACGAGCGGGTCTCCCGTCGGCAGTGTGTCTGTGCGGAGCGCAGAGGTAATCTGGGCTGCAGTTCCCCTGCCCATCCATGGACGCTCCAGAAAGTGACGTGGACCATGCCGGGTGATCGTGTCGAGTTACAAAAAATCGAAAAGGCAGGCTGAGGCCTTGTTTTGGAAGGCCTGTTACGGCCTAGGCCCCCAGAGACTCTGTTCCCTTTTGTCTGACTCAGCGCCTGCACGCACCTGCCTCAGGGAAGGCTCTGAAGAAGGGAGCACAAGTAACGCTTTGCAAGGCACTTTCAAACTGGTGGTCCCTTCAGGGGGTAGGGGCTTTTTGCGACCCTAGTCTGAAGATGATT
This sequence comes from Nasua narica, assembly GCA_028533885.1. NCBI lineage: Eukaryota > Metazoa > Chordata > Mammalia > Carnivora > Procyonidae > Nasua > Nasua narica. The sequence goes on along the minus strand of CM052800.1, from coordinate 72,592,042 downwards.
TTTATCAGATCGCATGGCCCGAGGGCTCAGACCACACCCGGGAAAGCCCCTCCCGGGCCTGGCTTCAATGCCACCATTGCGTGGAGCCTTGAAGCCGTGGATTCCTTCACACCGGCGTCCTGTGGTCGGGAAGCGGAGGGAGACGCGTGGAGGCCCAGGCTGTTTTGAGAGATGGTCCGAAAACAAAGCCGACGACAAAAGCCTAGACGGGAGTGACAGGCCTGCGTTTGCTGAGTGCAGGTGCCTTGGCTTCCGAGCGCTGGGCACACCGGCCCAGGGCGCGAGGGGGACCACGCACGTAAAGCCACACGCGTCTGGGCTGTTAGGTGGAGGCCGGTGATGGGCACTGGGGGATTCAGTGCTGCCTGCCTAGCTTTTATGCCGGCTTTTGGTCTGAAGGTTGTGTTCAGGGGGTGCTCGAGTTGCTTGCCAAGCCGGCTTAGGCCAGAGCAGTAGGATATGGGAGCCCTGCGGGCCTCGTGGCCATTTTCGCCCGGCCTGTGATTCAGCAAAGTGTGTGTGAGGTTGCTCTAAGAGTTCAATGTCTACGAGAGGCCGCATTCAGGTTGGCTCATGAGAAAGGTGAAATGAGGTAATCACAATTATGAGATTTTTTTTTTTTCTTCAAGTTCTGGCATCTTGTGTTCTCTGCCTACCAGAAATATTCCAGCAGAACCGTGAAAATGCCTTTCATCTGCTAAGCCGTCCAGATGGCGGTTTCTCAGCCAGTGAGCAAAAGAAGGAGTGTTCGAGATTTAGCCCTAATAAGTTCGTTCTCTTCCTCGGGGTGACCCGGTGGACTCCGGTGCATGTTGTGTGCCGAGTGTCCTTGGTATGTTGTCGGAAGTCCTTAGCCTTGCGGGGCCTTTAAAAAGCACCATGCCTTATGTGAATGGGAGGACGTCTTCCAGTTCCCGGTAATCACTGCCTTAATAGAGCACTTAAAATGCTTTCTCGGGATCCTTTCTGTGACCTAAGTGGACTCCAGGTTCCTCGAGGACAGAGGCTGTCCCACCCACCGGGCAGCACCCGAGCCAAGGGAAGCCTGGCCGTGCATCTTCCGGTTGGCGTGTGTTCTCCGACCCTGGGCCATGCTTACAGAGTTCTTTCCCCGGCTGCCAGGTCCTCCCTCTATCCGTTCGGTCCAGGGATGTTGAGTGAGCACACGGGCCTGGAACTGTAGTACACGATGGTTTCCGATGATTCTTGCACTCCAGGAGCTCTCACAGTCCAGGGGAGGAAAGACTTACAGATTAATACGCCAAAGCCCCGAGGCTGGGGATGTTCCCGGGGAGGTGATGTTGCTGTGTGTTTTGAAGGAGGTTCAGGGATTGGCCCAAGCAGAACAACACTTGCTGCATTTTTTTTTTTTTTTTTAATCCCAACAACAGGGGGAAAAACCTCCTCCAACTTGCTAGGATGCAGAGCTGAGCTTCTATTATGCATTCTGCTCTCTAGCCCTGTGGACTGTTCTAACCACCGTGCTGGTTCTCTGGGGTCCTTCTCCTTTGTCTTCTGTTCCTGTTCACTCTGAGGGTGCTTACAGCCTCCCCCGGGTGCACCTCTCTTTGAACTCCTATGGTTGATATTCAGAGATTACCAGTTAGTTGATCCGTTTTGTTCCCAACTAGAGTAGAAACTCAGCGAGGGCGCGCCCCCCCCCGCCCCGTGCCTGTCCAGCACAGCGGTGACTGGTGCATACAGCAAGCATTTAGGGAGGGCTGGTGGAGGACTTTTACTTATTCATTAATTTAATCTAATTTTTAAAAGAGACTTTATTTATTTATTCGACAGAGAGAGACAGCGAGAGAGGGAACACAAGCAGGGGGAGAGGTAGAAACAGGCTTCCTGCTGAGCCGGGAGCCCGATGTGATGCGGGGCCAGTCCTAGGACGCCGGGATCATGACCTGAGCCGAGGGCAGACGCTTAATGACTAAGCCACCCAGGCGCCCTTTTAATTTCATTTTAAAGATTTTTATTTGTGTGTGAGAGAGAGAGAGAGCGAGCGAGCACGCACTCCTGCATGTGCAGGGAGCCCCAAGGCAGAGCTCGATCCCAGGACTGAGAGATAGTGACCTGAGCCAAGGGCGGAAGCTACACCGACTGAGCCACCCACACACCCCGAGGATTTTTATATGTTCTTATTACCTGGCTCTGTAAGTGTGACAAGACAGTTCAGCTATGACTCAGGTATAAACAGTGGTGTGTTTTGTTTGTTTCGTGGTTTCCTTTTTGGGAAAGCGCATGTCTGGTCAGCAGCATATCATCAACTTGGTGTTCATTCATTTATTCTTTCCTTCATTCACTAGCAGGCTCCACCTTTGTGAACACTCCTCTTTACCTGCACGGATTCTTTTTTTTTTTTTTTTTTTTTGAATGCTGCATTTTTACTGCACTGGGGATTTATTCTTTTAAACCCCATAATTGTTTTTGATAAATCTCTATGTCTCGGATACTGGCTTAGAGCTAATTCTTTTCTATTAAGTACTTCTTAGAGTGGTTGACCATAAACCGCCTGAGAAATCACCACTTTTATTAATGACTTTTGAGATTTGGCAGCGACTTACATCGATAGTAATGGAATGTGCTTTGTGGAAAATTGTAAGAGAGACAGTGTTTCACCCTGCAAACCAGGGGAAAGATGGCAATGTTTTTGACAGGAAAACATAACTTACCTGCGGTTTAGGTCGGTGTCTCAAGTAATGCAAGACTCAGCAGTAGTGACTGCCACGTGAAAAGTAAAAAGAAGCACTTCCGTGGGAGGCACTGTTAAGTGCTGCATGCGTGTATGAATTTAGTTAATCCTCCCAGTGACCACACAGGGTGTCGGCGCTGCCCTTCTTCACAGTTACTGAGGAGGGCACTGAGGCACAGAGGAGCACGCAACATGCCCACAAATAGTCCCTCTGGGACCGACTATACTCCGATCACATATAGTTTGTTCCTGGAAGATCAGGAAATTCAGAAAGTAGTTATTGTTTTGATGGTTTAGGGCAATTATGTTTGTTGTTTCCATTACAGATGGTGTATGTTTATGACTGCTAACTTTTTCTGTTTTTTTGAAATTGTGGAAATAGTATACATAACTATGATCAGCATTGAACTTATTTACAGGACTTCCAAAACAAACAATGTCACGTTTTTGATAAGCTAAGAGACTTATAAAGCATTCCTGTTTCCAAAGGAAAATGGTTTCACTTAAAAATGATAAACTTTGGGGCACCTGGGTGGCTCAGCTGGTTAAGCGTCTGCCTTCAGGTCATGATCCCAGGTCCTGGGATCGAGCCCTTCATCGGGCTCCTTGTTGAGGGGAGAGCCTGCTTCACCCCTGCCTGTCATCCCCCCTGCTTGTGCTTGCTCTCTCCCTCTCTCTTCCTCTCTGTCAAATAAATAAATAGTTTAAAAAAAAAAAAAAGGTAAGTCTGAAGTCTTCTTAGAGCAGAATGTGTAACCTAGAGCTCAGTTTGGGTGTCCTAGCAAGTTGGCCATCCTGTTGTTGCTGTTGGTTTTCCAAAGCTGGGGCTGCAGATACGTGTGCTTTGAGGGCCCAGGCAGAAAACAAGCCGCTGAGGGTTGGAGGCAGGAGTGCGGTAGGGAGTGGTAGGGAGTGAGGTAGGGGTCAGCTGTGCGTCTGCCCTGCATACGAGGAGGAGCTGCTTTCCTCCAGCTGATGGCTGGCCCTGGAATATGCGGCCTGTTGCCAGATCTAGCCATTTTTCGGTTGGCACAACACATTCTTCCAATGAAAAATTTCCCAACTTCAATACTTTGGAAGAAGATTCACATGGAACCTGTACCGGAGAGCATGGTGGACCCATGGACAAAGTGGTGGACAAAGGACAATAGAGCCTTGGATGGAGGTCTGTATCCATCCTTAGACTCCTCTGCTATGGCGTTAAGTTCCTGCTTTCATGTGCCCGTTCGGTTGTACGGCACGGCACGCAGACGTAACCCTGAAAAGTGGTGTGTAAGCTCATTTTGTTTGCTGCATTGTAAAACTGGCCTTGTACCTTATTATGGAACATCAGGGGCCTTCTGATGTGAGTTCTTTGTACAGCCAGTAATCACTCGTGTATTTGTTTTGTGTGTTTGTACTTCTGTGTTTAAAATGGGGAACACGGTTAGATAGTGTATATTGCCTGAGTTAAGGAGTTCATGAGCTAGGCATGCTTTGGGTTACTCAGGTCCTTATGGCTGGGGTGTTTGTTGTAATGAGATCTGACCCGTTAGGGGAGCTGTAGAAGCTTGGAAGAGTGTTTGGTCCCTAATACTGGTATCTGAATTCTAGGCATGTTGCCTGTATCTTCCAGTTTCCAAAAAATCTATGTCAATCTGTTTCTTTATAACGTAGTGCTGCTGCTGTTTTTTTGTTTTGTTTTGTTTTGTTTCCTTCGCCTTGTTTTATATTCAGTCCTCCTCTTTGGCTCCCAACAGCAATCCGGTCCAAAGATTTCTTTTTCTATTTCCCATGCTATCATTATTTTTATGTAAAAAGTATGCTTTGAGTTACAGCAATTCATGGGGCTCAAGCTTCTACTCTGTAGGGAGAGAAGAGATGTCATTTGCTGCAGAGTTGATACAGACAAATGTCCTGCCACATGCTGTGTTTCCACTGTAATCTGGGGGTTTATTTGTGTGACACTTAAAGAAAAATGCCCATATTTGGGCTGACTCTAAGCCCAGATGATATAGGCCCAAAGTTTTTCTTGTAGGAGTGGGGGAGCAATGGGGATAGAAACATTTGGAAGGACTAGTCCGTTGCGTTTTCAATTACAGATCACTTAATATGTTAGATTTGCTCCTATAATTCCATTTCTTTTGGGTTTTCTGAGCCCCTCTTTTTTCTTCTTCTTTTGAAACAATTTCAAACTATGGAAAGTGGTAAGAAGACTGGAAAAGAACTCCTGTATACCTTCACTGAGGGACTCCCTTTGAGTTTCTCTAGTTATCCCAGTTATGTCCTTCACATCTTTGTAGCCTCCTTCAATCTGGAAGAGTTGCTCGTTCTTGTCTTTCATGATGTTGGTGTTTTGCAGGGCCGTTACATAGAATATCCTTACTTTTCTTAGGGGGTGTTTATTTCTCCTGCAAACCCCAGCTTGTGTTACTTTCTGTGACGAGAGGTGGGCTGTGTCCACGAGGACTTTGTGGCTCTCTCCTTTAGATTTTTACAACGCTCCATTCATCCCTTCATTTGAGCATTTATGGTCTTCAGTCAGTAAATACGGTTTGATTTCTGTGTCACGTGGAATACATTTAAGAACAAAACAGACTAAAAAAAAAAAAAATCCCAGCTTTTAAGCATCTTACATTTTAGTGAGGTAACAGACCACTAACAAGATAAATAAACGACCTGACAAGTAGGTCAGGTTGTGATGGGTGCTAAAGAGGACAGAATCCGGCGGGAGAGAGAGGGGCAGGTATGGCGGTTCTCGGGAGGGTGGCCAAGGAAGGCTTCCCATCAGGGGAATTCTGCCGCAAGACTCCCACGAAAGTGAGGTAAAGGCCATGCTGATATTGGTAGGAGCGGTGGAGGTGGAGGAAGCCTCGAGGGTACAAAGGCCGAGCCTCAGCCAGGCTGGGGGTGGGGGGAGGCAGCGTGGTGGTTGGAGCTAAGGGAGAGCGGCAGGAAAGCTGAAGCAGGGGCTCCATCAGGGCTCGTGGCTACAAGGGTTAGGAGAAGACTTTGGAGACTTTTGAGCAGAGAAGTGACATGAGCTGACTTAGGCTTGAGAAAGGAACCCCCTGTTATATAGGGATGGGGATGGGAACAAGGGTAGAAGCAGGGAGACAGGTTCAGGGAGTGGGATAAGCCCTTTGCATAGCCGTTTGTTCTGTAAGGTGGTACGTAGAAGGGACTTGTGGTTCTCAGACTTCAGGATGTATGACTTATGTGGGCTGCTGGCAGGGGATGCAGACTTTTTTACTCGGCAACTCGAATTCACTAGGTCTCACCTGTGTCGTTCATGGGTACCCACCCGGGGAGCCTCGAGAAGTTTGACAAGTGAGTTTGGAATGAGCGAATAATTGGTTTATGGAAAATCCTTTAGAGATACTTAGATATGAAGTGTTTTCTACTCTTCTTGCTTTATTTCTTATAAACATATTCAACTTCTAAAAATCATGTGGTAGTATAAATTTTCTCTTATAACTGATTTAATGCCGCAAGATCTCACTAGGCAAGAACAGTTTTTTTTTCTTTTTTTTAAAGAGAAGTGTATTTTGTAAAATAAACATAATACTGACATGCTATTTTCCTGCCTCTAAACACGTGGTTTCAGAAGGAACGAATAAATGGTACTAATAGGATTCATTCACAAAGAAGCTATTAAGTGCATTCAAGAGGAAATTGGATTCCAAGAGTAGGTTGGATGAAGCCATTAAAGACCTGAATGAGTATTTTAGATACGGATGGGTATTTTAGAGCTGGAATGGACTAGATCTGGCTTGGCATTGTATTGTATCAGAGGTCCACCAAATGTCAGAAGGAGTCCCAGAAACAGGGCTAAGTGCGAAGCATCAAGGGACTTGTCTCTTCTCCCTGGTGAATGAAGTTCAAGTCTTGCGTGGGTAATGTTGGGTTGAATGCGAAGACGAGTTGTGCCTTGTTTAAGTGTGATGTCGTGGTCAAGAGTGTGGACTTTGGAGCCTCACTGGTTTCAAATCCTGCTCTGAGCTGCCAGTGTAGCTCATGTTGCTTCAATTTCCACATAACGAGGGAAGTCCTGGTCCCGACTCACAAGCCCGTTGTGAGGGTTGAGGATTAATGACCACAAGGTACTTGGAACGGGGTCTGGCTTAGGGTTAGGCCTTAACCTATTATAAGGATTCAGCAATTACTGGCTTTTTCTCCCCTCCTTCTCCTATTTTTATTGTTACATTTCAGTGCTTTCAAACCATAGTTTGCTTTCTAGAGTACCTATAACTGTACATTTTCCATGGTGGTGGTTTAGTTATTGGTCACGTCTAGAAATATGCACATTCATGCCTCAGTTTATACAGAGTTTAAAGACTTAAGTATATAGTATTTGTCTTTTTTATTTATGACCAGCACTTTCTGGAAGTTGGTTGCCATCACTTACATAATGTTAGCTTTTCCCCCTCTGCGAAAGAGGAGTGCTCATCCTTGTTTCAGGGACATGTGGTGAGAATTAATGAATAAGTTAATGTTTGTGGCTCTACCCCATTAAGTACTAATCAGCATTAGTTACTGCTCTTAGAGTCTCTCCAAGTACTGTGATCAGACTGATTCTTTGAACCAGGGGCTTCGAGAGAACTTTTTCTTACCTACTGTGGGAAGTAGCATCTGAGAACATTTGCTGTTTTATTACTCCCCATATCTAAAAATTTTATACCTCCCCAACAATAAAAAGCTAAGGTAAATCAAATAACGTCTTATAGAACTTAGTAATAAAATGTTACTTATTAAGTATTAAGGGAAGCTTTTTTCTTTTGGGAGATCACCATCTTTCATTTTTGTCTTTCTCACCGTTATGCAGCAGTTACATCTGCTTAGCAATAATGTTCTAAAAATTTCCACAAGTCTGTGAAGGCATAGTATGGTAGAGGCAGTCCTAGCATTGTGGTTTGAAGAAAAAAAATTTGTATTTCAGTTCTGTCTCACTAGAGGTAAGATTTGGAGTTTCTATACCTCAGGACTTTTGTCCTTAAAACTGGGATAATGCTTTGGAATAACCAAATGTTATTTGTAATATATAATAGATAATATATATAATATAATATGTAATATATATATAGTATATAATATAATGTAAATACCAGCTTATGTGCCTGATTGTAGCGAATACTCACAATGATTTTGTTTTTCCAATAGGATTGAATTCGGTAAAGTAACTGGAACCATTTTCATAGTTTTCATATAGAGCAAAAGAAGGTACATTTTTTTTTTAAAAAAAAATATTTTATTCATTTATTTGACAGAGAGGAAGAGATCACAGAGAAGCAGGCAGAGAGATGGGGGGGAAGCAGGCTCCCCGCTGAGCAGAGAGCCCAATGCAGGGCTAGATCCCAGGACCCTGAGACCATGACCTGAGCTGAAAGCAGAGGCTTTAACTAACCACTGAGCCACCCAGGCACCCCAAAAGAAGGTACCTTTTAGGGTCCTAGTGTCAATTGGATTTCTGCCTGTCACACACTTACCTTAAAAGATCTAATTCCAAACTTAGTCTGGGAGGACACCCTATTCTTGTCAACTGATAAAATTAAATCATTCAGAGAATGTGAATACAGAGTGAATATGGGACTCTGTGTGATAGTCAAAGTAATTCAGTGCAATGTAATTTTGCATTTCCTGATCTTGTATTAAAATTGCGGGTCCCAAAAGGAGTAGGTTAACCAAGGGCGTGGGTCTGTACCCCAGGAGGGGCTGGGCCCAAGTGAGACTGGCCTTTTGTGCTCCACTAAAGGCAATGTTTATTTAACCCCCAGGTCTTTTGCTCACATAATTACAAAGTTAAAATTCAATTCCTTGCAATGGAGGCCTGAAAGGATTAGCTACACTCTTGATTGATATGTAAAGAGAGTTTTATAATCTCTGGAACTATGGCTTTTGAGGAACAAAATAATCTAAACTATAATTTTGAAATGGGGCAGAAGATATTATTATAGGTTTATTCTTAGCATTCTCCTCTTTTGATCTGCCCCTGTAATTAAATACCTACTTGGTGGGGAGGGTGTCTAGAGGAACGATTATTCCCTTGCTTTAATTGCTGTTGATTTCTTAGTGATACTTTGAAGTGGTGTCCAACTGTCTTCCCTGGGTTTCAGACGCTTTGATGAAACAATAGGAACTTGTTAAGTACATAACCAGATTCTTTCCACGCAGCTCCCTCCAGGAGGTCTATTTTAAGTTAGTTAGATTTGATGTCCAGACTGAAAAGCCTTTATTCACTAGTTCTGATAAAAGGTCAAGGAGTTTAACTTCTTAAAGATAAGACCGAGGAGCCTGAAAGTATTGCTCTGAACTACCTACCATGTCTCCCTTCCAAAAAAGAAAAAAAAAAAAGTGTAGGAAGAGGTAAAGGGACACTTACCTTCTTTGTTAAGCTGTCAGAATTTAGACCCTTTCCAGATTTCTGTTTCTTATTAGAATTTGGTGAGTCTCTTGACTTGGCTCTGTCACCTTCCTCTTTCTTCTCCCTTATCACTATCCCCAATACTTTCATTATTTTGTTAATAATTTTTGTTTATTATTTCTACTTCTGGTGCTCCTTTTCTCAGACTCCTTATCCTCTACTCTGTTCATTTTTCGGGAGCTCCTGAAAGGTTCAGGCCAAGCTTCTCTTTTTCCACACTCTGTACTCTCTTGAGCCGTGCCTATGGCTGCTGAGGGTCAGCCAGTCTCTCCCACCTGACGTTTCCACTGGAATGTTTTAAAGCACACATCAAATCCACCAGTCCCAAATGAGCTCCTGTTCTTTCACAAAAACTGGTTCCTATTATTTTCAAAGCACAATTCTGACATTTACCCCACCTGCTAAAAACTTTCCAGGGAACCCTCAGACCTTGCTGGTGGGAATGGAAATGGTACAGCCGCCGTGGAAGAGCTCTTCTGCTCTTAGGTATATGCCCAAGAGAATCGAAAACAGATGTTCATATAAAATGTGTCCAGGAATGTTCAAGAGCAATGCTATTCATAATAGCAAAAAAAAAAAAAAAAAAAAAAAAAAATCAAATGTCCAAGTGATGATTGGGTAAATAAAATGATGTAGAGATACAATACAATGTATACACACAGCTGTTATTATATAGAAGAAGGAAGTACTGATACATTCTATAACAGGAATGAACCTTGAAAACATTGTGTAAAGTAAAAGAAGCAAGACACAAAAGGCCACATATTGTAAGTCTTATTTATATGATGTCCAGCATAGGCAGATTCAGAGCAAATTAATGGTTTTCAGGGCTGGGGGCAGAAGGGAACATGATTTCTATTTGATCTATGAGACTGTTATAGAATTAGATGGTGGTGATCATTACACTCTTATTTTGAAGATGCTAAAAAAAAAATCACTGAATTGTACAGTTTAACATGGCGACCGTATTAGTTCCTGAGGGCTGCTGTAACAAGGTCCTACAAAGTCAGTGAGGTGAAATGGAGAAACTTATTGTCTCATGGGTCTGGAGGCCACAAGTCTGAGATCAAAGTGTTGGCAAGGTTGTTCCTCTCTGAGGACCTGGAGGGAGAATCTGTTCAGGCTTCTCTTAGCTTCTGGTGGATTGCTGGCCTTCCTTGGCTCATAGACCCATCACTCCAGCTCTGCCTTCATCTTCACCATGGTGTTCTTCCTATGGACACGTGTGTCTGGATTTCCCCTTTTTATGAGGACAAAGTCCTATCGAATTAGGGCCCACTTTTATTATCACAACTAATGACATCTGTTACAACCCTAATTTCCAAATAAGGTCACATTTTGAGGTTCTGGTTTTGACTTCATACGAATTTTTCAGGGACAGAATTCAATCCACAACAGTAACTTTTTTTTTTTTTAACTTTTATTTATTTATTTACTTGACAAAGAGAAGGAGATCACAAATAGGCAGAGAGGCAGGCAGAGAGAGGGGAGGAAGCGGGTTCCCTGCTGAGCAGAGAGCCCAATGTGGGGCCCGATCCCAGGACCCTGAGATCATGACCCGAGCCGAAAGCAGAGGCCTCAACCCACTGAGCCACCCAGGTACCCCTCACAACAGTAACTTTTATGTTATGTGAATTTTACCTCAATTAGAAAAAGACCCTAGGGGCACCTAGGGGCAACCACCTCAGTTGGTTGAGCGACTGCCTTCGCTCAGGTCATGATTCTGGAATCCTGGGGTCAAGTCTCGTATCGGGCTCCCAGCTCCATGGGGAGTCTGCTTCTCCCTCTGACCTTCTCCCCTCTCATGCTCTCTCTTACTCTCTCTTAAATGAATAAATAAATAAAATCTTAAAAAAAAAAAAAACCACCCAAACCAAAAAACCCTTAGGGAACTTCTGTCATGCAAGAGACCAAAGCCCTGAGTGAAATCTGGCCCTTGCCTCTCTCCTCAGCCTTTTCCTCTTCTCTTACTCTGAGCCCTGGCCAGCTGGCTTTCTGCCTGTGCCAGCCATACTCCCTCTGACCACAGGGCCTATGCTTACGAGCTGCTTTTATTCCTTTTTTTTCTTTTTTTTTTTGCCATTTCCCTTCTTTCCATTTGTTGGAGGCCTTTTCACCCTTCTGACCTCCGCTCCAACATTACTTTCATGCGGGACTTGCGGTATAAAGGTGCCTCTTCTGTACACTACATTCGATTTGGTCATCTCTTGCTGTGTGACAGTGCTCTGAAACTTCCTGGGGTTAAACAACGGCCGTCCGTTATGCTCTTGGATTCCGTGGCTCGGGAATTCAGATGCACTGGAGATGATCTGTCTGTCCTCTGTGATGTCTGGAGCCTTGGCAGGGAAGATCTCCACGGCCTCAGGCTGGAATCCCCTGGGAGCGTCGCCACTCCCGTGTCTGGTGCCTGGACTGGGGTGACGGCAAGACTGCGCTCCGCTGGCTCCGTTGACCAGCGCTCCTACCCATGGTCCCTTGATGGGGCTGAGATGCATGCACAGCAGGGCAGCCTCGGGATAGGCAGACTTATTACAGGACAGTTCAGGGCTCCCAGAGTAGGTGTTCTAGCGAATAAAAAGAAGCAAGAAGCTGAATGGCCTCTTAGGACCTAGCTTTGGCAGTCTGCAGCATCATTTCCACCCCAGGTCTAATGGTTGACGCCGCCATAGCCCACCCAGATTCACACGGTGGGGGTGGGGGGGAGTCCTGGACCTCACCTCTCAGGGGGAGAGATACCAGAATTTGCGGCTGTGTTTAAAAACTGCCGTGTGCTCCTCAATGAGTGCTCCTTTAGAGTGCTCCCATGTAAATCACTCCCTTGTGTCGTTATTGGATTCGTTTACGCCTTTCCAACTCGACAATCAGCTTAATTTGCTCGCCGGGGTATTCCCAGCATCTGATACGGTGACTGGCACATACCAGGTACTTGGTGAGACTAGGAGATGGAAGTTGACTGCGAAGAGTTAGAAAAGGCACACCAAGGAAAGGTATCCATTTATGTCCGAGAGGTCATGAGCTTGTGCAGTGGATCCAAGCACGTGGCTACTACTGGATAAGCTCAGGGGTCCATGGCTGCATTCTTTCATCATCGAGATCTCCATAAGTCTGGCTGTCTTGTGACCATTGATGGTGCAGGAGACCTCTGAGAGCCACTACCCACGAGAAAGCCCTCTTGACGCCCGCAATAAAACACAGCAACAGAAGTATAAGTGAAGCCAAATGTTTGCTGAGTGAATTCCCCACGAGAGAATAAACGGAATTAAAAATTTAAGGTTTAAACAGGCTAATAGTGTGTGTGTGCGTGTGTGTGCGTGTGTGCGCGCACATGCATGTGTACGTGGGTGCTCATGGCCCGCGGTGCCTTTTGGGTGAAGACGGGAAGGTAGTAAGGGATCTAGTTTATTTTTAACAGACTGACTTTTTATCTGAGCCACGTGGGGCTGATCATATTTATTCAACATGCTCTGCAGAATTTAGAATGAGATTCTCCTTCCCATCTCCTCGGCTCCTCATTTCTCTGAAAAATTTCGAGTCTGAGACAGATACACATATAACCTCGCCGGGCACACGGTTCACTTGCTCCTCGGGCTCCGTGTTGCTGCTTGACATTTGTGCTACAGACTTGGTAGACGAGTGCCAGTTTCCCTTCCTGGCCCGTACATTTGCAGGCGAGTCATTTACATGGAACCTCTTTTTTTTTTTTTTTTTAAGATTTTTATTTATTTTTTATTAGAGAGCGAGAGACTGAGCATGAGAGGGGAGAAAGTCAGAGGGAGAAGCAGACTTCCTGCAGAGCCAGGAGTCCGATATGGGACTCGATCCCGGGACTCCGGGATCATGACCCGAGCCGAAGGCAGTTGCTCAACCAACTGAGCCACCCAGGCGCCCTACATGGAACCTCTTAAAACGCAGAGGGATGAGATGTAATAAACTAAAATGCCGTTTTATTTAGTTTTTGCTTCTACACGTCTAAGACCCCGATGCAGTGTGAGGGGATGTTAAAAACACTGGCCTTGGAGTCCCATGGACTCAGGCTTTGAACCGTGACCCTGCCACTTTTTATTGCTGTGACCGGAGGCAAGTTAGTCACCCTCCATGTGCCTCCTCTACCGAAGGTGGGGGGTGGGGAGATAATATAGCTGTTAGAAGAATTTGGTGAGATCAGATGTATAAAGATCCTAGTGCAGTCTGGCACATAGTGAATGCTCAATCAGTGTTAGTTATTAGGACTATTATTATGCAAATGTAACTTCTTGGGGTTTACTTGGAATTTAAATATAGTAGTATTGGAATGGCTTTCACCAAGCACTAGATCTTATTCTGATCTTGCTTTTAATTGGAAAGTAAGTTTATGCTGTTTCAAGTTCGAGATATTTGTAGGTTATTAGTGCGATTGTTCCTACCTTGTCTTTAGTACTGATGACTTCTGCTTTGGAAAGCGTCTATTAGAGAATAAACAGACATTCAAAAGGAAAAACGGTGTAAAATTCTAGGACTTGAGAAAGCTGAATGTGTTTCTCTGTCTTTCTCCAAGCTTGACCATCATTAAGGCTCTCTGAAGAAGAGACGTGCGGATTGCAGGATGTCTGGTTTAACACTGCTGGCTTCCCCCTTGCTGGACAGGGGTCAGCATGGCCGGGGGCCTCTGTGAGGACGCCTCAGTTCAGAGGGCTCTTGCTAGTTCCCGCTCGAGTGACCAGGGACGGTGGCAGATCTGCCGTCTGTCGTGAAGTGAAGTTGGTGGAGGGAGGGTTTTATGACAGATGGTTTCTTGGCTGTCTGGGGCCTGTCCAGCTCTAAGCTTTGAAAACGATGGGCCAGACCCCAAGCTGGCACGGATGTGGGCTCGATTGCCAGGACAGGAAGTGAGGTCCCAGGGGGATATCTTTGGGGCAGCTGCTGCTACATGGCTGGTGGGCTGGCCCTTTGGAGCTGTTGGCCTGGTTTGGAAGGGGTGGGGGGCTTGTGCCACCTTTGCCGTGGATGGAAACGAGTGAATGTGGGAGCCAAAGATCGACGCGTCCTGCGCTGGCCAGCCTGGCACTGTGTGTGAGAGCAGTAAGCGGTGTGGGAGGGCTTGGCTGTCCTCTTTGACATTAGCTTCCGAAGACTAGGAGCTTATCCCAGACTTTGCTAACCGCCTCAGATACCTTTTTGGAATAATTAAATCATTCTCGGGTGGGTGCGAGTATTTGGCCTACCTCTTCCTAGCTGGGTGTCCTTGGGCAAATTAGTGACCTCTCTGTGCTTCGTTTTTCTTACCTGGGAAGGGGCCAGACTGGATGATGTTGTACGTATGAGATCTTTAAAGTCCAACTCTGATTAAATCACTTTGTGCATCTTCATATATATGCACAGTTTTTTGGGACTCGTTGACACATAATGTTACATTAGCTATGGGGTGTACGACTTAGTGATTTGACAAGTTCATACGTTATGTGAGATGCTCCACAAGGGCCTCTGCCGTCTGTCCCACTACATCACTACTACAGAATGTATCTTCATATATTCCGGTATTTGCTTCTTTGAATAATGGGCTCCACAAATGTACTTCCGAAAGTGAGACATAAACCCTTTCTTTTGCCCTTCTTTTTAAAGATATGGTGCTCTTACATATCTAGTATTTAAGAATTTGGAAATCAAAGTGGGAATCATTTTATAGAGGGAGGGGCCCAGATTTTATTTTATTTTTTTGCAGCCTAGAAATGATCTCATTCCATTTGTTGTTGGGATAAGACTGGTTGCAATTGCTGTTGGGGAGGTGACGTAGAGGACACACGGCATACAATTATAGAAGCATATTTTTGAAATGGCAGTAGGGGCCATCTCATCAATCCCTTTAGGTTGAGAGGAGGAGACTGAGACCCAGAAAGCTTTCACCACTTGTCGCAGACTGTGCAGCTAGGCCTTGCGAAGGCTGAGCCTGTGCTCTGTCCATGGTGACCACCCTCCTGCCTTTTGGGCATCAGGTCCATCTGGTTTCTTTATTAGCATTTGTCACAATGACCTGAGGTAAAGATTGCCTCACATTGCCTCTCTGACCTTGTTAGGTTCTAAAATGCCATGTCACCCATATTCAGAAGAATTATTTCAAAGTAGAACAAACTCCAAGAGCTTTGGGCTTCCTCTAATGGGTGGTCTGTGAAGACCTGGGCTGTTTCTCAGGAGCTGGGCTCAGATTCTGGAAGTGTTCTTCATGAGAGGTCACTTCTTATCTCCTCCCCAACAATTCCTTTTTCTCTGAAGGCTCTAATTTTAGAGGGAAGCAGAGGTACGATTCTGAGGAGTGATGCAGATTTGATGGAATGCAAGAGCATTCCATGGAATGCAAGAGAAGCAAGAACTGAGTGGGTTGGGTTGATATGGAACCAAGAAATCATTGTGAGGGAAAAGTGCAACCAGAAGGGCCTCACAAATCCACCTGGTGTTTGGATAAGACTCTAATGCAGAGCGCTGGGAAGTTGGTAACATTCTCTAGACACTGTCTGTGTATTGTCTGAAGTGAGTTCCCACATCTATGTCTTGCTTCCTTTTGTTCTCATTGTTCTACTTCTTACCCCGCTGTAGTTGCCCAATGCCCTCGCTGTTTCCTAGGGCCCCGCTGCCAGCCAGGTGTGGCCATTTCTGCCTTAATTCCATCACTTCTTCCTAACTGAAACAGACACATTTACCTTCTCTTCTTCCCTCTAAGACATTCACTTTTAAAAACATGCTTGGAATTCCGGTGGATCGAAGAATCAAGGTGTATATTTCATATGGTGTTTTTCTTTTCCCTAAAAGCACTGTTAAGACATCTCTGCATCCGAGAATCTGGAAATAATGGATTCAATGCTGGACTTTCTTAGTGAAGAGACAGCTGAGGAGGTTGTGGGCAAAACTGTTAGAAAGGAAGGGCCATGAAAACCATGAAAGGTGGGGCCAATTTGCTAAGCGAAGTAGAAAAGTACCGTAGTCTGTTTAACCCCTGGAGGCTTTGAGGCGTGGGTAAATTTTGCACAGGTGCAGCCTCTCAAGAATTTTCAGAAAAGCCTGACACTAGGCTCTCCAGGTCCCAAGGCACAAAAACATTGTAGCAGGGGTTACCGTTCAGGTCATAGGTGACAGGAGAGCTGAGACTCTCAGGAATATCTAAGGACACAAGCTGGGTGCCATTGCCGGGCCTCACAGGTACCATTCTGACAGGTTGTTCTAGATCCAAGATCTAGATTGGGAATGTCACCAGCAGGAGTTCGAGACTACTGCCTCCTTCGTTAAAGCAGCTAGGCTGACTTATGGGCCTCACTCATTATCATTGTCTTTGTTAAGCAGAACATCTAATTAAATTTTCTTGTCCTCTGTTGTTGGCCAGCAGGACATAGTGTGCGTGATGTCGGGCTGCTGCTGGAGGGGGTTGACGGCAAGGCCACTGAGTGTGGGCCTCCTGTGCACGAAGGGGCCTCACATTGAGTCCCTTAGTGCTCCCTGCACATGAGCTTGTACATTCTGTCCCAGAGACAAACTGGCAAGCTTGAAAGAAGATGGCATTCATCATCCAAATTTAAATTTGTTTCTCATTAGCGGATATTCTGCCTGTAGTGCACTATGAATTAATATGTTTTATAAATCTTGTAACTGTCTCATGAAGAGCATAATTAGTCATAAGTGTTTGGGTGTTAGAAATGTTAATTTGTTCAATGTAGGTATTAAAATATCTTGTCAGTTCTTTATTAACGTTAACTGGGAGTGTTAACATTGAGAGGGGCTCGAGCCTTCCCTGACCTCTGAAAGGCCCTGCTGAACCGGCTGCATTGGTTGTCCTGGGTCACGGGCTCCCTTCTAGTCCGGTCCTCTGCGAGTGGGGCCATCACCCGAGCTGGAACTCTGGCCCCTGGGTACTGGGAACAGGCTGGGGCCTTGTCCTCGGAAGTGCTGTGGGTGTGATGGGATTGAAGATGGGGACCCTCAGAGTCTGGTCTGTGAGACTGAGGAGTGCGGCTCTGAGTCCTGAGATCCCTCAAGTCTTAGGCAGCTCAGCTCCTCTTTTCTCTGCACCCACTCTCGTAAAAGACAGGCGACTTTTGAAAACCAAACACTATAGAACTCATTTGTGCTTTGAGATAGCCAGCCACTGCTAAAATGCTTTCTTAAAAATGAAGTAATTGTAGGATGCCTGGGTGGCTCAGTCGGTTAAGCATCTGCCTTCGGCTCACGTCATGATCCCACTGTCCTGGGATCGAGCCCTGCATCGGGCTCCTTGCTCAGCGGAGGGGGAGGGGGGCCTGCTACTCCCTCTCCAGCTCCTCCTGCTTGTGTTCCCTCTGTTACTATCTCTCTCTGTCATAAATAAATAAAATCTTAAAAAAAAAGAAGCAGCAAATAATTGTTGAGGCAGTTGGTAGTTCGTTTGGTAACATTTCAGAGGGAAGAGCTCTATGAGAAGAACAGTTCCAGAAATACAGAGAGAATGAAGAGGTGCAAGGGGCCATTTAGTAGCAAGGTAAGGGCTGGAAGTGTTAATTGGTTGTGCTGAGGGAGGGATAATGTTGGAAAGCTCTATGAAAATGCAGCTTGAGTCGTTGGGGGGATCTTTGTAATGAAAAATTGGCCTTGAGTCGTGATAGTGACCAGGGGTTTTGAATTCATTGACCTGCCTCTCCCACCTGACCCCCTCCCCCATTTCTCATTATCAACCTGTCATATTTATGCTGTAACTACCATCAAGAGAGATCTTACACAGGACTGGGTTGCTTCTGTCACCAGATTTGTTGCTTGGCCAAAGCTTTGATGTCTACAATAGGGACTAGAAAATTGTATGGGGAACGATTGGTGTGTTAGTAGACTTGAGGTAAGCAGTCTGAGAGTCTGTTGCATTATGAAGGAAGGGATTTTGGACCTTGGGGTTTAATGCAAATAAACATTTGCATTATTAGAGAACACAGGATTATGGGTAAGATGGTGGCAACTACTGAACTGGCTTAGTGGGTGTGGATTCCTGTTCACTCACAAAATCCCTTTCTGATGTGCTTGTTGAAACTCTAATATCCTGGGTAGGTTTTATTATGATCATTTATGGTACAGTCAGAGTATCTGGAAATACAACGAGAGAGTAGAGCGTGGGCACCATTCGTAAGCCTGTTGCTTTATGGACAGATTGCTTATCAGAAATTGGGGCACTACTGTATGTTTTTCTTCGGATTTCTTTCATGCAGAGCGATTGGCTTGGTATTTCAGTCTATTTCGCCAGGATAATGGCAGGTTAGTACTCCCCTCGATAGGGCACACTGGGCATCTCACTCAGCTGTAGAACTTAGGAAAGCACAGATGCTGGGCTTAGCCCGGAGCTGTTTGCCTTCGTCTCCAGCCCGGGGCACATCACCGATGGTCATGTCTCTTCCACCCTCCCGAGTTCCTTCAGTAAATGCACACCGAGCTTGGTGACTGTCACCGAGCTGGGTATAAAATGGGGAACAAAACAGCAGTGATTCTTGATTTCTTGTTGTGTACATCTACGAGTAAGCCAGGAAATAGGTACCGAAATACCGCCAGAGAAAGAAATGTCTGTCTTACGGTAAGTGCTGCGGAGGCCGTGTGGCTGGGAGGGCAAGCCTCTCTAGGGAAGTGATGCGGCCACTGGAACCCGGGGGATGGAGAAGACTAGCTGAGTGCAGGGAGGGCCGGACTGTTTCTGGCAGGGGACAGCCCATTGGAAGGCCCTGAAGAGGGAGTGGGGAGTGAGGGGGGGAGGTCGTGCTCTGTTCGACATTCCCTTCGTGTTGACCTGCCTGTGTTGCCCTTTATGTATTAGTATTGCTATTTTCTTAAAAATTTTTTAGAAAGATTTTATTTATTTAGAGCGTGAGGGGGTGGAGGGGCAGAGGGAGAGGGAGCATCTCAAGCAGACTGTGCCGGCAACCCGAGTCGAAACCAAGTGCCTGATGCTTAAGCGACTGCACCGTCCAGGTGCCCTTATTAATGCTATTTTAATGAAACTTCTATTTTGAGTTAATGGTAGATTCACTGTGGTTGTAAGAAATAATATGGAGAGATCCTGTGTACCCTTCACCCAGCTTCTTCCAGTGGCAGCATCTTGCAAAATTATAGCATGGTATCACAAGCAGGAATCTTACATTGATGCAATCCGCCAAGCTTACTCAGACTTCACCAGTATTGTGTGTGCGTGCGTGCATGCGTGTGTGTGTGTGTGTATGGTTTATTTCTCTGCAGTTTTATCATGTGCAGATTTATGTATCTACCATAGTAGTCAAGGTGGAGGACAGTTTCCTTACCATGAGGATCTCTCTTGCTGCCCTGCAAAAAATTGAGACATAATTGACATGTTAGTCTCAGGTGTACTACATGATTTGATATGTAGTGAAATGATCACCTCAGAAAATCTAGTTAACATCCGTCAGCACACATTTAAATGTCCCTTTAAAGGCAAAGGGGTCCTTGCCAGTTACAACAGTGTCAGTGTTGAGTTCCTCTAAGCAAATTCCAGGGTGTCTGTTGGCTTTGTTTTCTGGGAGTTGTAAATGGATTTCCCTCCAACATTACACAAACTGAAAGATTAGTTTAAGCAAAAGAATGTAATTGAAGGATGCATCATTGTTCTTGTAAATCCCTTGATGCTTGGCCATTGTCTTCTAGCCTTTTCATTCAGAGCTGAGAGCTGTCAGTGACAGCTTGGGGTACTGGGCTGGAAGCCCTTACCTCCAGCCTGTTTCTGTAATGTTGCTTGCAGCTTTCTTGGTGTTTTTTGTTTTGTTTTGTTTTGATTGTTGTTGTTGCTCTTTATTTTTTTATTTTATTTTTTATTTATTTTTTTTTTACTGCATGGAAGGGAGATAGGATAGAGAATTCACCTAGCTTGTTCTTTGGAATAGAAAAATATCTGTTTCCAATGAAGGAATTCTGGCAGATTTATTGCCAGGTAGTGGTTTCTCTCCAGAATTAGGAAACCCAGGAAATATCAGGTATAACTGCATTATTGATAGTAGTGTCTTATGTACTTTAAGGTTGGGACAGGGCCCTGTGTGTGTGCAGTTTTAAGGTGGTTTTCAGCACAACAGCCAGTGATTTAGGGGCAAGAGAAGGCTGAATTCACTGAAACATAGCCCGCTCTTCAACCTCCAAGGCTGCGGAGATAGGTCAGCTTGGAAGAAGGGGGAGTCTTTTTCTGTTTCTCATAAAGCAACTTAACAAGCCACGGCCATCTCTAAGATCCCCTAAAGGTGCCGTAAGTGCTGGCAATGGCCATGCTAGAGAGAAACCTCAGAGAGGTCTGGATCGTGCCTCCCTGCTCAGGAACACCCTGCTCTTACCTGGTGAGATGTGACTGGAAGCATGTTTGGCCATCTTGACATCTTATGGAGCCACCTCCCTTGTCTCTTCTGGTTACGAGTTTTTATTTTTATTTCAGTTTTAAAGTTTTAATTCCAACATAGTTAACATACTGTGTTATGTAACAAACAGTGTTACATTCATTTCAGGTATATAATGTAGCAATTCAACAATGGTATTACTCAGTGCTTTTCATGGTAAGTGTACTCTTTCCCCCATCCCTCTACCTACCTCCCCTTTGGTAACCACTAATTCTCTGTAGTGAAGAGTCTCTTTCTTGGTATGTCTCCTCCCTCCCCCCATTTGTTCGTTTGTTTTGTTTCTTAAATTCCACATATGAGTGAAATCATAACGGTATTTTTCTTTCTCTGACTTATTTCACTTAAGCATGATACCTTCTAGATCCATCCATGTTGTTGCAAATGGCAAGATCTCATTCTTTTTTACGACTGATAAGCCTGTGTGTGTGTATCTATCTATTTATATAAAATCACCTCTTTTTTATCTATTCACGTATCAGTGGACACTTGGTTTGCTTCCATATCTTGGAATTAAATAATGCCTCAGTAAACATAAGGGTGCATGTATCTTTTCAAATTAATGTTTTTGTATTCTTTGGGTAAATAGCCAGTAGTGAAATTACTGGATCATATGAGAATTCTATTTTTAATTTTTTTGAGGAAATTCCATACTGTTTGCCACAGCGGCTGTCCCAGTTTGCATTCCCACCAAAGTGCATTATAGTTCCTTTTATCCCCACATCCTTGTCAACTCTTGTTTCTTGTGGTGTTGATTTTAGCCACCCTGACAGGTGTGAGGTGTTACCTTGTGGTTTTGATTTTGCATTTCTCTGATGAGTGATGTTGAGCGTCTTTTCATGTGCACGTTGGCCCTCTGTTATCTTTGGAGAAATGTCTGTTCAGGTCTTCTGCCCATTTTTAATTGGATTCTTTGGATTTTTGGTGTTGAGTTGTCTGTATATATATCTTAGATATTAACCCCTTATTGGATATGTCACTTGCAAGTATCTTCTCCCATTGAGTATGTTGTCTTTCTTTGTTGATTGTTTCCTTTACTGGATGGAAGCTTTTTATTTTGATGTCCCAATAGTTTATTTTTGCATTTGTTTTTCTTCAGAGATATTTCTAGAAAAATGTTGCTATGGCCAGTGTCACAGAAATTACTGCCTGTGCTTTTTTCTGGGATTTTTATGGTTTCAGGTCTTGCATTTAGGTCCTTAATCCATTTTGAATTTACTTTTCTGTTTGGTTTAAGAAAGTGGTCCAGTTTCATTCTTTTGCCTGTAGCTGTCTACTTTTCCTCGTACCATTTGTTGAACACACTGTCTTTTTCCCATTGCCTACTCTTGCTTCCTTTGTTGAAGATTGACCACATAATTGTGGGTTTTTCTGAGTTCCCTGTTCTATTGGTTTGTGTGTCTATTGTGTGCTAGTATCCTACTCTTTTGATCACTACAGCTTTGTAGTGTATCTTGATATCTGGGATTGTGATACCTCTAGTTTCATTCTTTTTCAAGATTGCTTTGACTATTCAAGGTCTTTTGTGGTTCCATACATATTTTAGGATTGTTGGTTCTGGTTCTGTGAAAACTGCTGTTGGTATTTTGATAGGGATTGCATTAAATATGTAGATTGCTTTGGGTAATATGGACGTTTTAACGATATTTGTTCTGCCAATCCATGAGCATGGAATATCCTTCCATTTGTTTGTGTCATCCTTACTTTCCTTCATCAGTGTCTGATAGTTTTCAGAGCGCAGGTCTTTTACCTCCTTGGTTAAGTTTATTCCTAGGTATTTTATTTTTGGTGCAATTGTAAATGAGATTGTTATTTTCTCTTTCTGCTGCTTCATTGTTAGTGTGTAGAAATGCAACGGATTTCTGTATATTGATTTTTGTATCCTGTGACCTTACTGAACTCATTTATTAGTTCTAGTGATGTTTTGGAGGAGTCTTTAGGGTTTTCCATATATAGTATAATGTCCTCTGCAAATAGTGAAAGTATTCCTTCTTCCTCAATTTGGATGCCTTTTATTTCTTGTCTGATTGCTGTAGCTAGGACTTCCACTACTATGTTGAAAAGAAGTGGTGAGAGTGGACATCCTTGTCTTATTCCTGATCTTAGGGAAAAGCTCCCAGTTTTTCCCTATTTCCTTAAAAGCTCCCAGTTTTTCCCACAGATGTTAGCTGTGGTTTTTCATATATAGCCTTTATTATGTTGAGGTGTGTTCCCTCTAAACCTACTTAGTTTTTGTCATGAACGGATGTTGTTATTTTGTCAAATGCTTTTTCTGCATCTATTGAAATGATCGTTTCCTTTTAATCCTTTCTCTTGTTCATGTGATATATATTGTTGATTTTGTGAATGTTGAACTGCTCTTGCATCCCAAGAATAAATCCCACTTGGTTGTGTGAAAGATTTTTTTTTTAATGTATTGTTGGATCTGGTGTGCTAATATTTTGTTGAGGATTTTTGTGTCTGTGTTCCTCAGAAATACTAGCCTCTAGTTCTCTATTTTTTTTTGGTAGCGTCTTTGTCTGGCATCAGGGTAATCTGGCCTCACAGAATGAATTTGCAAGTTTTCCTTCTCTGTTTTGGAGTAGTTTTAGAAGAATAGGTACTAACTCTTCTTTGGTAGAACTCATCTGTGAAGCCATCTGGTCCTGGACTTTCGTTTGTGGGGTGTTTTTTGATTACTGATTCCATTTCATTGCTAATAATCAGTCTGTTCCAATTTTCTATTTCTTCCCGATTCAGTTTTGGGAAATTGTTTCTAAGAACTTATCCATTTCTTCTAAGTTGTCCAGTTTTTTGGTGTATAATTTTTTTTATAACATTCCCTTACGGTCCTTTGTATTTCTGTGGTGTCAGTTGTTACTTCTCCTCTGTCATGTCTGATTTTGTTTGAGTTCTTTTTTTTGGTGAGTCTGGCTTAAGGTTTATTGTGGTTACTAGTTTTAATGGGCACATTAATGTCTGTGCATATAAATCCCATTTGTAAGCCTTTGGTATATTTAAAATATTTCCTATTTAATCACCATGATGAACTGGCATTTTAGTTTATCAAAAACAGTAGTATTCAGGTAGAACTCAAACCTAGTTTCATCTTGGGGCAGAATTTTTCACAAGTGTGTGCATTGCAGTTACAATGTGAATCCTCCTCATTTACAGAGGCTGTCTCACATAACTTGCCAAAGCATCTGATATTACATTTGCTCCTTGTTATTAATAAGATTGAGGGGGTACTTTTGCCCCCAAATTATAAAGGAGGAAACTATGAAAGGGGGAGGTTAAGTGGCTTGCCTCAAACAAATTAAATGTTTGAGTCAGGGCTAGAAAATGGATCCTCTGTTTCTTGCTGGAATTAATCAGGCTGGCTTGGTCTCCTGTGATAAGAAAACCCAGGGACAGTGGTCCTCAGATCATAATTCAGAGGTGAGAGTAGTGCCCGCTGAGGGGAAGCACTACCTTCTTCCTCCCCTGACCAGGTGGCTCCCTTTGTCACCACATCTCAGCCACTGGTGCAGGTGGCTGCCTCTTTAACAAGGTGACTCTGAAACTGACACACCCCTTGTGGTTCTAGAAGTTGACCCAGCATTAAGGGACCCTGGGAAGTGTAGTCCATCCCGGGGTGGGGGGGGGGTGCTCATGGCTGGCTACAAGACGGGAGGCAGCCATAGGAAGATGCCAGGGCATGGTCTACTACATTAGTCATTGTCCCTTCTTGGTGCAACATGAGCGGGGGTGGGGACACTGGATGAGTGGTTAGCTAATGAAGATAGATAGTGAAGCGTTGCCCCAGAACATTTTAGGATTTTTTTTACCGTAGCTCTAAATTAATCAGGCTGTTTTTGTGTACCTACGCTTCAGTGTGCTTCTCGGGTCCCCTTCTTTTGCTCTTTGCCGGAATGCTCTGCTGTCCAGTTACGGCTGGTACCTGTAAGGCTACCTAGGCGAGTCCAGCTCGTGGTGAAGGTCCACTTTTGCAGCTAACTTTGAACCCCAAACAAGAAGGAAGTTGATTTGGCATCAGGTTTTAGAAGAAAGATTTTTGCTACTAAAAGTGACTTAGAGGAGCTCAAGAAAGAGAGGGCTGTGTAGGCTTGGGGAGTTTCCTTTACAGCGGCTCGAAATGTCTATTGCTCGAAATCTCTGTTAGCTCATTTGTTTTGGATGTGGGGCCTCCTGTTTGTTACTTGAGGCCAAGGTGCTCTTGAAGCCACAGAATTCAGTTAGCATCTGACTTACCCTTCTGCCCTGAACCCTTGAGCTCTGGCTGGTTCTCATGCTCACCTCCCTGTGGGCTCAGCTCTGTCTCCCCACGTCTTTCCCAGGGGTGGGGACCTTCCTGCCCCATTAAGGTAGGGGACAGATTGGGTATTGCCTATTCAGGGAGTTTGGAACATTAGGAATCCTCTGAATTGAGAGGTGGTGACGATGAACAAGCTGCTAGAAGCTTGTCCTTTAACACACCTAGGAGTCCAAAGAAAATCTGGATAGAGTTGGTCTGTACCCAGACCTGGAGTGGACAGACACTGGTTTGGGAGCCATGTTCATGAGGAGCTTCCTTTGGTGCCTGAGCTGCATGGGCTGCTGGCTATCACTAGTTTTTTCAGAGAATGGATTCCCTCCCTGCAAATATCTCTGTGGGCAAATACATCTGCTTGGGAAAGACCAGCAAGAGGGACACATCTGGTTTTTCCTCCATCCCAACCGTCACCTCTGCTTTTGCTCTAACCCTCCCTGTTGTGCCCACTCACCTCAGAATGCTCTGGGTGGAGGGTTCCTCCACTCTGGCTCCACAATGGACTGATACAGAGCTTTGAAATATCCAGTGTTCAGATCCCACCCCAGAAATTTGAGTTACTTAGTCATGGATAAGCCTTGGGGGACAGTATGTCTTTTTATTTCTTTCCCTTTGTTCTTGTATTATCTCTTAGTTGAATTTGATGTTACAGCTGGGATTGAAGATCCCTATCTAAGTGGACTATTTGATGTTGGTGGTTATTTATTTGTTCTTTTGCTTTTTTGTGTGTGTGTGTCCTGGTCTCTCCCGCCGCCCCCCCCCCCCCTTTTTAACTTCTCTCCAGGCCATTGTCATTGTGATTTCCTAGTCTAATCCTAACTTGCTACATAAAACCCTCTCCATTTAAGTCTTAACACAAGGGAGTGATACGAGCTTGGTCTATGATAAGAGATACTTTGCTCAGTAAATAGAAATAAATACCAATTTACTGATAACTGCAACTTTATCTGGGGGAGCAACAAAAGAATTTAAAGGGAGTGGTGGGAAAAGAAGAAACAAATATGTATTTTTGAGGGTGATTACTAAGGTTTTGGAGTTGGGGGGGGAAGTCCTCAAAGGACTTCCACGGAGAAATATCCAGGGGAGAGACTGATGAAGGAAGCACCATGTGACGTTTTTTTTGTGGGTAAAATTAAGGCAGTGCATTTATTTCCTCTGTAACAGTGGGAACGTGTTTTATAGACATATAATTTTTTTTTCCCCCCAGAGAGGAAGCATGCTGCCACTCATTACTGGAGAGGGTGCAAATCCTAAGTTTTGGTTGGGGTCAGGAGGCCTCGGCTTCATTCTCAGTCACTCGCCAGTGTTGGGATCTGCACTGTCACAGGAGACTGGTCCTCTAGGTGGCAGTTCACTGGCGACAGGCCCAGGGGGGTCAGGAGCCTGTAGCTCTGTGTGGAGCTGCGCTGATGGGTGGGTTGGGGGCCGGAGGGACCCTGTGTGGCTGCCTGCAGTGGAGACTGCCATTGTCCCCACCATCTCTGTAGCAGGAAGGAACCCAAATAGGTCTGTGAGGGCCTCAAAGTTCCATGTCAAACATTGTATATGTGTATGCGAGGGTGTCTGTATTTCCTAGGGGAGAAGTTCCATGGTTTTTAAAAATCAGAATCTTGAAAGAGATTCAACGGACTCTAAAAGGCAGCAAAGGCTTCCTGTCACAGGTCGGTTTGTGTGTGTTGGGGGAGGGGTGACTGCATAGTGGAGCGGAGAATCTTGTGAGTTGAGATAGGGTTGTTTTTGGTCCTTCATTCACTTTCCAGCAGCTTATGTCTAGCATGTTATTCTATAATGAATAAGGCTCCACAGCTAAACTTTCCTGAAGAGTTCTTGAAAAATAAAATGCTAGGCACGGTGTGTATAAACTTGAAGGCATTACAATGTTTCTTAAATTGTGCAATCTGATCATAGGCAGAAAGTACTTAAGGAGGATTGTAACAAAATGTGTATGTAGACAGCAGGACCATAAAATACAAAGAAATGGTCAGAACCATGTAGAGAGGGGAAAAGGATGATAGATACCAAAGAAGCTGGGCTAGTGAAGTTGTTGCAAATGAGCTTTAATTGAAATCTGAGCTTCCTGGAAAACCAAGGTAAAAGGAGAAATATGGTGAGTATTAGACTTCCTTTTTCCTTTTCTTTCTTAGAATTCTTTAAAGAAAGCAGATTGCTTCAGCAGGTGAGGAGTTAATGTCTAAGAGTTTATGGCGTGTCTCTGTGTATGTGCCATCCTTCGTACTTTTTACCAAACATGTAGAAATGCTTTTCTTGCGACTACTTTCTGCTTCAACAGTTTTTTTTTTTTTTAAAGATTTTTTATTTATTTATTAGAGAGAAAGAGACTGAGAATGAGAGGGGAGAAGGTCAGAGGGAGAAGCAGACTTCCTGCAGAGCTGGGAGTCCAATATGGGACTCGATCCCGGGACTCCGGGATCATGACCTGAGCCGAAGGCAGTTGCTTAACCAACTGAGCCACCCAGGCGCCCTCAACAGTTGTTTTTTAGGGAAAGTCTTTGTGGGGGATATTTAGCTAATGGGATCCCAGCATGTGGTCCCCTGAGCTTTCCCCCCCATCTTTCTGAGAAGTTGGGGGTTCTCGCTGAGAGTTGTAATGGCTCACAGTGCAGGATCGCATCCAGGACATGGGTAGTGAGGAGGGCGATAGCGTGCTTTCCCTCAGGACCTCCCTGCATCAGTGATGATCTTCTGCTGTGATAATTCGGGATCCTGAGTGGAATTTCTGCTGGGCTGGAGGGCCCTCTCCCCTTGGGGAGCTGAGCTGAAGGAAGGCCCTCTACTGTAGTCCGTCTGCACCTTGCCACTTTATGAAGAATTTTTTTTTTTTTTTAACCTTCTTGAGAAGCACATTCACTTCGGGACTATTCATAAATGTCTCATAAAGGTGTAAATGTATTTTTTGATTTGGAATGAGACTCCGAGTAAAGCCTCTTTAGAATCAAATTACATTTCCTTACCAAGCTTTCATTTTCTGTTCTTCTTCATTAAAAAATAGTCATAAAAATTCGGGAATAGAAAAGACTTTTTAGTCAATTCCTCATTTCCTTTCATATGTGTTCAGTGGTTGTGTAAACTTTCCCACTTGAGCCGTTGCTAATAATAGCCATTATTACTGTGTTAGAAGACTAGAAACAAGGATCCCAATACAGAAATACCTCAAAATGGATTTCCTGGGTAATAGTGTTTGATCTGGAGGGGAAGGTAAAGTATAAGATGGGTAGTGGAGAATGTTTAAATGCTGGCATAGGTATAGAGGGAAGTTAAAAACTCTATCTCCCTTACAGTGTTGTCCAGAAGTAGTAAGCTATGTAGACAGATGTTTCCTTATCTTCCGTGAGTAGCTTGTGAGGAGAGTCTATTGCTTTGGCAGGTTTTGTGGTCTAAGTGGTGTTTGCCCTCTTTTCTTTTGCAAGTACAAATCAGAGCGTGGACTCTAGAGAATGGGGTAAAGCTAGAATTGGACTTGATGAGTTGCTTTATGTCACGAGGACTGTTTCAAGGATACGGGTAATCTGCACAAATCAGGCTGCTTCTGGCCCATTTGTGACTGCCTCACATGAAAATAGTTCAGTGGATTTTTCCTTTCATTCGGAGAGCCTGTTTAGGATGTCTTGATGTAAAATTTAGACTGTTGTGATGTGCATGATTTTCGATGCTCCTGATTGCCCAGAGCAGTTGAGACTGCTGTACCAAGCAATGCTGTTCGGCTGCCCTTTGGGAGAAATGTGTCGCGGGCATAGAAGTGCCCGAGGTGGGGGTGACAGACGGTGGTTTCAGCCCGAGCCCCACGTCAGATAACTGGAACACACTCTGCACGCCGGGGGGAGAGCTGCAGTTGCTTCCAATGAGGGCAGCTGCACGAAGTCCACGCAGGAGAGGGGAGCTACAGGGAGATGAATATTGCACGGCAGCCTGTGGCTTTCCTGAGCAATTCTGGGTAGACAGCCAAGCTATAGTACCGAAAAACACACATAACTCCAAGTGGGTGAGCTTTAAATAGCCCCGTGTATACCTCCAGTTTTAGACTGTTTAGAAGTCCTTACAAAAACTGGCTCCTCCTACAGTTATTCCCAGGGATGAAATATTCTGAGGGATGGACAATTTGGGGCTGAGCTAATTAAAGGCTGTGTAAATACAAGGCATTTTAAATTAGCATTATAAACGAACTGCAATATCTGCACAATATTTTGCTTCAAAATTGTATGCCTGCCATCCTGTGGGCATTCTCTGGGCTAAAGACTCAAGAGATCTCCCGCAAGAGGGCACAGTGAGAGGCAGCTGCCATGCACGGAAGGCGGTAGAAGGCCAGAGATCTCTTCCGCTTTTCTCACCTGTTGCGGCTGTAAGTCGGTGGCCTTGTCCACAGGTCAGTCCTGGCACCAACTTCGGAAGGGCGGTGGTGCAACATTCTTTTCATTGAATTAATTAGCACTCCCACAATTGAACCTTAGCCAAGGGGTTCCTTCATAATTGGTGTATTTCTTCCCTGACATGCTGATAATCCAGTTATTGCTTCAAGGTTATATTAAAATGGTTTATTGGACTCTTCCAAACCTTAGGGTTTATGATGATGTCAGTAGACCACCAGACTTTCTGAAATAGTTCTTTGTTTTAACAATAACCCCCCCCCCAAAAAAAACCCAACCCCAAACCCCTAAACAAAACAAAACAAAAACAAAACCCAGAGAGACGCATAAGTAGTAACTAAGGGGGACAGAAGAGTTGAGGAATGCTAGCTCCATGTTTCTGTGATAAGCTGCCTAATATCTTTGAACCTGGGTTTCCAAATTTGTACAAAAGGCATGAAGCCTGGTTTTTAGGGTTGTGTTAGAGATTAAGTGAAGAGTCCTATAAAGTGTACGGTTGATCCTTGAACAATATAGGGGTTGGGATACTGACCCCCACCCCCAGTCAGAAGTCTGCGTATAACTTTTGACTCCTTCAAAACTTAACTACTAATATAGCTTACTGTTGACCAGAAGCTTTATTGATAACATAACTTGTCAATTAACAAATATATTGTATGTTATATGTACTTTATATTGTATTCTTATAATAAAGTAAGCTAAAAAATGTTATTTAAAAAAATCGGAAGGAAGGGGCGCCTGGGTGGCTCAGATGGTCAAGCATCTGCCTTCGGCTCAGGTCATGATCTCCGGGTCCTGGGATTGTGCCGCATGTCGGCTCCCAACTCAGTGGGGAGTCTGTTTCTCCCTCTCCCTCTGCCTCTCTCCCTGCTTGTGGTCTTTCTCTCTCTCTCTCTCAAATGAATAAATAAAATCTTAAAAAAATTGTAAGGA
Source organism: Nasua narica (assembly GCA_028533885.1). Lineage (NCBI taxonomy): Eukaryota > Metazoa > Chordata > Mammalia > Carnivora > Procyonidae > Nasua > Nasua narica. Next base: position 72,561,987 of record CM052800.1, on the reverse strand, counting down.
AGAGAAAAATACATTCAGAGTGCTGCACTGTGCTTACCAGGGGGCAAGTCCTTGCGTAAGTGGAGCCGTGCAGTTCAAACCCATATTGTTCAAGGGTCAGCTGTACCTGGAACAGAGGATGTGCTCCATAAATATTGTTTGCCATTTCCTTTCTCCTGGATTTCAAGGATAGTTGTAAAACTTTTTTTTTTTTTTTTTTTTAAACACATTTGGGAACATCCCTTTCTCTAGATATAAGCGTCCTGGGCTGGTTCCAGTTTGTTCACCTATCTTGAAATTTGGAACCTCAGACTGCATATGACGCTCTAGAACGAGTCCCACTCCTGCTTAGGTGATGGCAGGGAGATGACTTCAGAGTCCCTGTAGACCTTATTTCTATTAATACATCCCATGTCATGTTAGCTCTTTTAGAAGACAGTTCGTTGCTGATTCATCTGAGTTCCTCAGTTCCAGAATGGCGTGGTGTCAGAGACGCAGCTACTCTGTCATTTTGATGAGGAGATGTTAGAACAGTTTTCAGTGTAAGAATCTGCTTAGCATTGGCGGGCCTGAGTGGCTCAGTCGTTAAGCAACTGCCTTCAGCTCAGGTCATGATCCCCGGGTCCTGGGATCAAGTCCCGCTTTGGGCTCCCTGCTGAGCAGGGAGCCTGCTTCTCCCTCTCCCACTCCCCCTGCTTGTGTTCCCCTTCTCACTGTATCTCTCTCTGTCAAATAAATAAATAAAATCTTAAAAAAAAAATCTGCTTAGCATTACAAAGTATTCAATTTGTGGCAAGGAGTCTTCATGAAGCTCCAGAATTGACTAAAATAACCTTTGTTAGTTATCAGGACTAGAACATATATGAAGCTTGAGCGATTGGTGATGGAGAGAGTCCTTGTATGAACGGAGTTTTGGCCTCCTTCCCTGGAGTGACGATAATGAGTTTCCCTGAGGCCGTGGTGCCCCTGACCTACAGAGCACCAAGACCTTACTGTGGGGCTGCATGATTGGAAGTACTAATACTCTCCTTTTTTCATCCCTCCTCACCCCGTTTTTATCCAGCTCCAAAGGTTAAGTTAGCCTCAGACTCCGTAAAGGAAATGGCAGATGATCAGGGTGGTAGTTCAAATGACTGGGTAATTCCAGAGATTCCAGAAAGGAATTGTCTCTCAAGTGCCTATTAGGATTGGGCTGCCTTACGGTCTGCACGGTGCGGCAGTCATTAGGGGAGTTTAGTGGCTTCTCTAATCGCTGATGGTGGGTGCTGGTCTCCAGCTCCGGAGTAAGTCACGGGAGAATAAGGAATCCCGAGGAGCCCACGAGGGCAGACACCAGTTCCCTTTTCCTCGGGGAAGGAGAGCCGTGGCTGTAACTTGGCACAGGACCTGTCCACCGAAGCAAATTGGACTCTTCTGGTACATTAACTTTATATTGTTTCATTGAAACATTTCTGATCCACTTGATGAAAGCGTTTGTTCCAATAGAACTCTGAGATGGTTGCATAAGCCAGGCGTTTTTTGTCCGTTACTTGGATGAGACGGAAGCACTCTGGAGAACTCTGTTCGTGAGAGAGGAGATAGAAGACAGAAAGCACAGTGGCACTGACGTCTCGAAGGCACCGATTTTGTCTGTCTGCCATGCCCTAGTGAGAGCCAGCTGATGATGGTTTTATTATTTTTTAAAGATTTTATTTATTTATTTGACACACAGAGAGATCACAAGTAGGCAGAGAGGCAGGCAGAGGGTGGGGGGGGAAGCAGGCTCCCTGCTGAGCAGAGAGCCCAATGCAGGGCTTAATCCCAGGACCCTGAGATCATGACCTGAGCCGAAGGCAGAGGCTTTAACCCACTGAGCCACCCAGGCGCTTCTGATGATGGTTTTAGGCTCAAAAATCTATTAACAGACTTATTTTGAGAGCAACGTTGCCTGTATGCGTGAGTTTCTGAAATCTGGTCTTTTATAGTCAGCTCATGGCAAATGTCCTTTGTCAACCTTGTGAAAGTTTGTGATGTTAACCACGTGGCTGGGAGATTTTTCAGCTAAGTGCCTGGTAGGGATGCCGAATCTAAAGGAACCAGCTGTAAAACTGCTGAAGATCTTTTAGCAGAGACGGCCGCGTCGCGCTCACCAATGACTTACCTTGCCACCACCGAGCTGCTGTGACTCTGGGTTCTAATGTAAAAAGCACATGAGACTGAGAATTTGTGAGTTCAGAGGTAGAGAAGAAGGAAAGAAACTGTGAAAAACAACTTTGGGGGGCAGAGAATATGACTTTGCGGGTCCAGGCTATAAACACAGTGAAAAATAAATCTTCCCTCGCCTTACCTCCTATACCCACCTCTCATTCTCCACTTCATTGCCTTGCTATCCGTCGTCCCCGTTAGGGCCTTGTTTGGAGTAAGAACAGTATTGTAGGGTTGTCAAGACTGCTGTCTCTTTAACCTCTGTTTGAACATCTTCATTTACAGTTGCTACCAGTGTTTCATGTAAAAAAGGTCCATTTAATCAGATTGCCATCCTAATCCCCAACCATGAGCAACTAAACAGAGGGCCAGAAGTTTTGATTTGCAGCGAGGAAGGAAGGGAGAGGAATGTAGTTTTGGAGACTGGCACACTTTGGAAGAGAGACAGGCTGGTTCTGTGGCTTCACCGTGGATTTGGAGTAGGCGGTCAGGGAGGGCTGTGAGCACCGAGGTGTCTATGGCGATGGGGGTCGAGGGAGAGGTGTGTAAATGGAGCTTTGTCAGAAAGAAATTCTGAAATGGGCAAAGTGTTTCTGGTTTTCCCAATAGAAAAACAGGGAGGAAATTCTCTTGTAACCACCTCTTGGACCACAGACCTCCTTCTTACCCACTCTGTGGTGATTGTATCAGGCAAACAGCAGATTAAAAAGCCATCTGTAGGTCAGTTTCTAAACTTTACCATTAATTGCAGTATCAAATGGTACAGTCCTGTTGGAAAACCATTTAGTAGCTACCACAGATAATGAAAACATATTCACAAAAAGACTTGTGTATGAGTGTGTTTATACCAGCGTTATTCATAATAACAGAAAACTGGAAACAATCTTGGTGTCCATCACCCAGTGAATGGTTAAACCAATTGTGGTATAATCTATACAGAGGAGTGCTGTAGGGAATACTATAAGGGAATTTTTGCAAGGGGGGATGTTCTGTATCTTGATTGGGATGATTACATGTGTATACAGTTGTCAAAACATAACTGTACATTCACAGTGACTATTTTAAGTAAATTATATCTCAGAGTTGAATTTTTTTTTTAAGTTCCTGTTAAAAAAGTAAAGATGGGGCGCCTGGGTGGCTCAGTCCCTAAGTGTCTGCCTTTGGTTCAGGTCATGATCCCAGGGTCCTGGGATCGAGCCCTGCATCGGGCGCTCTGCTCAGCAGGGAGCCTGCTTCCTCCTCTCTCTCTGCCTGCTTGTGATCTCACTGTCAAATAAATAAATAAAATCTTTAAAAAAAAAAGTAAAGACACTTGTGGCATTTCTTGGAAATATTACTACTAATTATGACCCTGTTTCTATAGGAAAGTGTTACTTTCCAAATTTAAAAAACCAATTAAAAAACTTCTTTACTGTAATCTGTACAAAATTAGGGATTATCAACACTTTAGTGTTGGCCCGTTTTGATTCTTTTTAGACGGCATTTTGGATTATGTGCTAATTTCAGAAGGCTTTTGGGGACTTTTTTATAAGTATATGTTTTAACAGGATTTTCCTATAGATCCTTGGCAAACTGAACTACTCTTATTGTTTAAGGAATAAACAGTGTAAGTAACACAACAGTGCTGCTTTCTGGCACATTTTCCTCTTGTCTCCCTTTTTGTTTTATTTTGTTTTGTATCAACTCTTCAGTCCCTGTTGCTCCCACCTTTGAACTCAGCAAAACAGACTACTATATACCCGAAATTAAGAAAAAACATCTAACAAATAGGAGAAGCCTAGCAGAGCGAAGGTGTTGATTTCCAGTGGGCTGTCGTGAAGCAAAAAACCAGGGAAGCGGATTTTCCCCTTGAGGCCGACCCAGATCTTTGAGGCTTACCGTTTTACCAAGATGTGTGTTCCTTCTTGCCTTCCCAGGTTCCTGCGTTGATGGGTGTTTACTTGGAGAGTCAGCTATTTGAAGAACTCCTAGTTTAAGATCTCAAAATTTCATAGCTATTATCTTGTCAAGGTAAACCTAAATTTGATGAGACCCATATTAAAGGGAATTAGCTGCCTGAAGAAATCGGTATCTTGTATATTTGGCATGTCAAACCTGAGTGAAAGTGCTTATTCACTTTCCAAGGGGGCTGGTCTCCTTTTCTTAGATGGGAAGAGGTTGGGGTCCAAGACCAAGTTCACCCGCATTGCCAGACTCTTTGTGACCTCTAGAGGTCCTCTCCTGTTCAGAGCCTTCGTCAAGATTCCTCCTCTTCCTTCATGCTGGTAGCCTGGCTACAGGAACCACTTTACCCCTGGGAGGCCTGGTTTAGATAATGAGTAGAAATGTCACTAGACTTGGAATTTGACTCATGTACAAGTTGTGCCACTGGCCAGCGCTGTGACCTGGGCCAAATAGACTCCTCTCTTGGGCCTCCATTTCCTCATCTGTAAAATGGAGATGTCTGCAGTGTTCTACGGATAATTGGATGAGATGAAAGAATTCCAGGCGGCATCTGGCATTGTGCCTGGGACATAATCGGCACTTAGGAAACAGGAGTTCATTCCCTGTGCTGGGCAGCTTCCTGGCGCTGGTCCATGCCACGTACGATTCTGTGTCCAGCGGCTCCGCGTACATTTTAGAGAAAGCTTCCCTGATGAGAATGAGGCTGGCGGAGCTTATGAGCACGTGCGAGGCTCCTTTTGACATGGACGTGGTGCACCTTTCTTTCCTGGTCTGTTTTCCGGGCAGGGCTGGAGGCGCACACAGCAGGCTGGGCTGCTGAGAATCCAGCTGCCCGTGCAGGGGAGAGGTGTGACGAGCTCAGGATGGAGCTCCATGTGCTATGGAAATTACGCAGGAGATTCTTAAGGAAGAAGAGGAGAGGAGGGGGAAAAGCAACCGCCTTCTGTGGCAACATTTCCTCCATAGGCTTCTCATGGCACCCCAACACCACATAGATACTTTGTTTCCATGTTTCCATGTTTTACAGGTAGGTTAGAGAAAACAACAGCTTAATACCAGTAATGAACCTTTGTGTGTCCTGGTAAAGTATTGGTAAAACTTAATCACATCATTGGTGTTTCTGTGCTGAGCCTGATTCTGCTCGTCTGTATGGCATTGCTAGTACCCAGTTGTGGGCTAGGCAGTTGCAGAACGGAAGCAATTATCCAGCAGAGGTAAAGAAATCCTGCTAAGGAGGAAAGAAAGGCGCCCCTCACCCTCTTGTCAATTACTCCAAATTGGTGTTTATAGGGAATTAAATTCCCTGGTAATGGCCCTCTCTCAATCGCTCGCCTTTGTCTGTTAGAGCCCTCATCAGACGCTTTCCCTGAAAGCCCTGGGAATATTTCCGGCTTCTTCTCCAAGTCTGGCTGTTAGACATCCACATCGCAGGGCTTCCGTGGTACTTCCAGGCTGGGATTGGTCTCCATTTGGGAGGGGGTGCAATTAGTTAACCCGTTAAGAAATAGGAGAAGACAAAAATATGCCTGCCTCAGTTTGCTGACTGGTGTTTGCTATGCAGGAATTCACAACGCCATGGCCTACAGTTGCCTGGTATGAATGATGACGTAGGTCTCGTTCGTTTCCAGCATGGACCAGCCCAGGGTGGACATTCTTCCCCTGTGGAGAGCCTTGAGGGGGGAGTTGTTGCAGAGCGAGCCCCGCCTGAGGGGTCGGTGGAGGGGATGGAGTCTAGTCCTGGAGCCGCCACCCTTCAGCCGGATCATTTTCTAGGCCTCGTACCTGTTGTGGGCCTCCCTCTTCTCATTTGTAGAATGTATTAGTAGCTTGTTTTCCAGCCAAACTTCTAGGGTTTTTATCAAAAAATAGATGTGACATTTATAATGACACGTTGTCAACGAAGACACCTTAAAAAAAGCACTCTACAAATAGAAGATGTTGTCTTATTTTTAAAGATTTTCTTTATTTGAGAGAGAGGGCAGTGGCAGAAGGAGAAGCAGACTCCCCTCTGAGCAGGGAGCTGGACGCAGGGCTGCATCCCAGGACCCTGGGAATCATGGCCTGAGCCGAAGGCCGACTCCTAACTGACTGAGCCACTCAGGCGCTCCCGTAAGAGGTTATTAAATGTAAACTTATTTCAGTGTTCACATTAGAGAAACAACATTTGCAGTCTTCTGGGAGCACATAAATGATGGAAAAGCTTAAATTTCCCTTTCGTGGGGCTCTGTGAGGGTAGATCTGTATGTCCCAGGGGCAGCTTCTCTCTCTGGATATCCTAACAGAACTTTCTCTGGCTTCCTCTTTCCGTTGCGTCGTCTTCATATTCTTGCCCTTTATTTTCAAGCATTGGGAATAATGGGACCACTGGGAAGTTTTTATAAACCATGAAGGTAAGCGGAAGGACCTATGGGAGAAGAGATTCTTTAGAAACGAGGCAGCAGTAGTTTTAAAATCTCTTTTTTCAGAAGTGTGACGGACTCAGGAACAGAAAAGAGCTGTTAACTTTAGAAAAAAAAGAAATTGACGTTAACACCCAGTACTGCCCTTTCTTTACTTAGTGAGACATATGGTAAAACAGATTTCTGTGATCCTCTGCAGCCTCCCTTACTGGTCACTGTGTTCATGTGACATTGGCACAGTTGGCTCATTTAAAAGTCTTAGAGGCCTAATGCCTCTTTTATTTTGTCATCCTGCAGACCGTGATAAAATTAATTCCTTTTTAACTTTCGGAGACACAACCACTTTTACAAAATGGGAAAATGAAAAGTCTCTCAGAAGTGGGACACAGAGCCTCCGGGCGGCAACACGGACCGCACAGACCTGGGCTTGGAGGGAGGACGAGTGGCTGTGGGTCTCATTGAAGAACTCCACAGGACCAGGTGGGAAATGTAGGGAACACCTTCAGAGAAATGCCAAAGGGGCCAATTATTATTAGGAAACTTGGAAATGTCAGGCTTTGCGGACCTGGGTCCACAGGCCGTGGTCTCTGTGGAGGTAGCCTGGATGCCTTGCCTGGCCGTGGTCTGAATGGGAGGAGTTTGTTTCCGACTGGCTTGCCTTTCTGCCACTCCCTCCTCACCTCCTTTAGAGTAGCGAAATATATGTTTATTCTTCATTGAGCCAAGCAAAAGGCAGACAGCCGAGGAAGAGACTCATAATTAGGCCTCTTTGGAAGGTGTGAGACAAATTGGCAGCATGGCTGCCTGGGAAAACACAATGGGTCTTTGTTTGCAACTGAGAACACTAGGAATCATGGTGCCCTGGTGCTCCAGGGTTCTGTGGCTCTGGGGAGCCTCGCCTGGCCTCTGCCAAGCCCGGCTCTCTAATCGGATTGCCGACACACACAAATGTTTCTTCATCTGTGCCTGTGACCTTCCAGAGCATCTCTCTGTTCTTGTTCCTGCGGTCCTCGGAAGGGGCTCTGCCCGTCCCCATCCCCCCACCCTCGGAGGCTGTCTTCACTTTTCCTGAAGGGCAGCCCGAAAGCAGCCCTTGGTGGCGTGTGTGGTGGCGGCCATCCGAGCATATCTGTCGAAGGAGAAAGCCGCCCTCCCTCAGCCTCTCACCCTTGGCTTTGGGCCCCCTCTGCCTCCCAACTGCCAGGGCATTCAATTCCCCGCCTTTGTCCAGGGGCAGGACGGCATCACCTCCTTGGCTCCCCTTTTCCATTTGGAAGCCAAAGTCACTCCTCCAACTGGGGGACTGTGAGTTTCTTGTGCGTGCCGCTGGCTTGGTGGGAAGAGCAGAATGGGGATTCTAACCGCTTGTGTGAGGAGTTGGCAACCGGGCATGTGCTGTGCCATTGTCGGTTCTCTGTCCGGGAACTCTGAAAACAAGTGTCTAGAATTCGATTCAGTGCTCCAGGACCTCCTTTCCTTTCTCCATTGAGACTCTCTCAACAGAAGCTGCTTTTCGCTTGATTAACTGCAACCAACTCTCTTTGGACTTTTGTGTTTTGGAAACCACATTGCCAAAGGAGAATCGTTAGGTCTGTTGTAAAAAGCCCCCAGTAAATTCCTCATAAGATAAAACAGCGAAGGAAGAATAGAAGGCTTTAATCTATCTTCTTGCCTATTAGTGAAATACTACCGAGTGACCTAGTTCATCTGCATATTGGATGTGTTAGACCTATCTGGGTGTCCCCTCCCCCCCTTACTTTGTTACCTTGGCAACGATGCCCTGGCTCAGAAGATTACAAGAGGCCTGCCGCAGCTCTGAGAAGGCAGTTAACGGGGACATGGGGCTTTTTCCAGGGTCTTCAGTGGTTAGCGGAAAAGAGGGGGGAAGGAGAGAAAAGACGAGATATTGACTCTTCTTGTAATAGTTCCAGAATAGTACTTTAAAATGAATTAGAAGCGGTCTTACCCCAGATTTAAAAGAAAATACTAGCACAGCCTCTTCTAACGCGAGACTGCCTTTAAAGAAGAACTTTCCCGGTCCATTTGGCTGCACTGGCATAGGAGGGGTCAGCTGCTGGTGGACCCTGGATTCCAAACGTGAAGTCAGGGAGTCTCGATGCTCACCACGTTGTTGAATAGCACTGGCTCTTCCAGATTGTTTCGTGGTGTCTTATTTTGTCAGGCCGACGTTTTCAGGAGACTGAGAAACAGGATTTAAAAATAGGATTTAGTCCGCGGCCGGAGAGGAAAACTGGCTCGTCTGTTAAGCTGCATATGTAGTCTGCGTGTGGTGGAGCGGCAAGGAACCTTCTCGATCTTCTACAGTGCCTCATCTCACATTTGAGGCTGGTGTCCAGAGAAGTAAAATAAATCTCCTGAGGCACACGTCTGGATTGGGGCACAGTATGGACTAAAAAATCAGATTTCTGGAGTCTAGGTCTAGTGCTTTTTCGACATCAGTCCTGACCTAAAGAAATCACTTTTGCTCTGACCTCTCTCTGAGGAAGGGTCAGGTGAAGGAAGTGTGAGAAGGCTGTTCTCTGGAAGCCAGCCACCAGTCCGTTTGCTTGGGAAATTGTGGGAGGAGGAGGCACCGTGACCTCAAATTTTAGATCTCTTCATGTTGGTATTTGCTGTTACTAGAAGGAAGCAGATTGAGTCTGGAACCTTGGGTGCTCTGAGAATAAATTGTCCACGATGTGCCTTGATAAGACTCTCTTGGTACCTCCATCTTTTGTAAAGTCCAATTTATCATGCTTTGCAGAGTCCCTAATGCATGAGGGGCAAATGTCCATTAGGCTTTTCCTCTTGAAAACTTGGGACAGGGCCAACTTAGCATGGGGCAGTCACAGAGTTTTTGAAAAGAGACCTTTGCTTTCAGGCGCCAGTGTTTTCAGTAGGGTATGGGATTCTCTCTGGTCGTGCCTTGGACCTGGAAAGCCTGCAGGTAAAAGTAGGAACTGGCTCTGTCTTTGCAAGTGAGACTGTGTTCGCTCCTCACTTGGAAATATGTTTTCTCACCTGCGGGTTCTTTGTTCATTCCGTCATCTGCTCTACGGTTGTCGAGCTTGTATTGGGTGCTTTTGCTCTACGTTGGTGCTTGGGGAGCAGACTTGAGTATGACGCACGCTCTCCGGCCTCCGTGATACTTAGGCATGTGTGCTTGTTCAGTAACTGGAAATGTTTGAATAAAAAGATGCGTGTTTCTACTGCTTATATTTAATGTTAAAGACTGAAGAACTCTTTCATAAGATGGCAGTAGTTGAAGTGTTCTAATTAGTAAGAATAGTTCAGGAGGTCTCTGTGAGGTCTCACCGCTCGTTTTCCTCAAAACGAGCTTGTGTGCCACAGGGGCTAGTGGGTCCTGTGGCCTTTGGCTCAGAGGGTATTTTGAGATTGGAGGGTGGGGCTGACTGTGGCAGGTTCCAGAGTCTGTGTGTGTGTGTGTGTGTGTGTGTGTGTGTGTGTGTGTGTGTGTGTAAATACCACAAAGACCTATGGACTGCTCATGTTCAGTGGAAGTTGGTTGGGAACTGGGGAGCCGTGAAGCCGTGGATCCGGGCAGGTGCGGTTTACAGGATACCTGCCACGACCCAGGCTCCCCGTGAGGCGCCTCACATGTAGTTTTCCACTCACTCCCCGGAACGCCCGAGAGTGGGCTGCTTACGTACTTCGTGTCGCTGATGAGAACACTGGTGTTATGAGGACCGGCAGCGCGGACAAGGTCATGTGGTCGTGTGAGGGAGCTTAATCCCGGGACTCCCTGCTCTCTCCCTGCTCTCCCTACCAGCTCTTGCCTTCACACAAAGCTCTCTGAGCTTGAAAATTCGTTAGGACCGTGGGGCTAATTTTCTTCCTCCTTTTTAACCAGTCACATGCCATCTCTGTGGAGACCAAATGAAGGAAGGTTATACTGGTGGGTCAAGAATAGAAGTGGAAGTCCTGGGACCAAACTGGTAAAATGAAGTTAGAAATGAAGGGAGTCACATACGTAGCCTTGACTTCCAACCCACTCTGCCCGTATTATTTCAGTTGACAAGTTGGATTTGGATTAGGGCTGGGGGGATGGGGGAGGTAGCGGGTGAGTGACTTCTGGATGAACATAGCATTTTGTGTTCTAGATGTCAGCAGATCTGCTGCTGCTCTTTGTAGACACCAAGGACTGTGTTTCATTTTTATCTCACACAAGGAATTCACAACTAATGGTGGTTATTTTCCATCGCTTGGGGGTACCATGCTACCATGCACCCATGTCTTCATTCCAGTTACTAGTGCTCTGATATAGATCAAACCAATGTAATCCCTGCCTTCAGGGAGCTTGCACTTTAACGAGGGGGACACTTTCATTACAATATACAGCTGGCCCTTGAACAGCATGGGAATTAGGGGCACCGGCCCCCATGCAGTGGAAAATTCACGTCTAGCTGTTGACTTCCCTCAAATTTAACTAATAGCCAAGATGCCTGACTGATAACATAAACAGCTGATAACACATATTTTATAACATGTATATATGTGTTACATACTATGTTCTTACAATAAAGTTAGCTAGAGAAAAATGTTAAGAAAATTGTAAGGGAGAGAAAATGCATTTACAGTACTGGGACTCTCTTTATTAGGAAAAAAAAAATCTGCCTCTAAGTGGACCCGTGCAATTCAAACCTATGTTATTCAAGGTTCAGCTATAGTGGGATTAGTGCCGGGGAGGCATCGATAAAGAATATAATGTGAATTCATCTTTGAATTTTAGTGATGGGGAAAAATAAGCTAGTAGGAATATATTTTGGACTTGATTTTACAAGGAGCTTGAGGAACTCCTGAAGAAATTGTTCTGCGGAATTGTTTGCCCCAAGATTTGTGATTTTAAGCTTAGTGTAGAGATTGCTATGGGTTTCTTGTCGATGACGCTTTCGGTCACATCTGCGTGTGGCAAATCAACGTGTGGTGAATATATCCTGCACTTACCGTCAAAACTGAAGGCAGATCTCCTCTGTGTGCTTTTCCATCATATTTTCTTTTTTTTTTTTAAAGATTTTATTTATTTGAGAGAGTAAGAGAGAACATGAGAGGGGAGAAGGTCAGAGGGAGAAGCAGACTCCCTGCGGAGCTGGGAGCCTGATGCAGGACTCCATCCTGGGACTCCGGTATCATGACCTGAGCTGAAGGGAGTCGCTTAACCGACTGAGCCACCCAGGTGCTCAGTTTCTCTGTTACTGCATGTGTGGTGTGCGTCGATTTTTTCCTTGCAGGTTTGTATGCATTTGGTCCTAGACAGCATCCCGGTCTGAACCAGATTACTAGTGGTAATCTCTCTGGGCCAGACCTCCTCTTGGTCAGCACCTGAGTCTCTGCCTACTGGGCCCCTAAATGACCTCAGTGTCTATTTGGTCTTGTGAAAAATAGTGTCATTTGGTTTCATGCTGTGGGTCTCTTAGACAAAAATCACATTCGTAGGCAAGACTGCTGGCTGAACAGTTTCCTTGAAAATATTTCTAGTGCTCTTTTGAAAAAAATTAGTTGGTTGGAGCTGAAGGCAAAGGGAAAGAATTACCCTTTCCTTTTTAATGCTCCATAAAGTATGTGCTAATGGTGTAATTACAGTATATTAAAATGTTAATAAAATAAATACAAAGTTAATCCATTTTGGACTTTCTTGTATCATGTTGTCCTTGTTTGTGGAGTAATATAATTGGGACAGAGTAATTAATACCCTACAGAGGGATTAGCAGCAAAGATTGAGATAAAGGCACAAGGGGAGAAAAGGAGGTGCCTACAGGATGGGCGTGCAGAAAGTGCTGGGCATGGGCGTCCTCCCCGAGGGTGATGCTGAGCTTTCCGGACTCTGCTTGCCCATGTGCACATCTGCTAGTGACGGTCACTTGGGTTATCCTGGTAAAACAGACGAGGGAGGACGGCGTTCTGAGGTGGACCCCCTTCTTCTCTGTAAGCAGTTGGGGATGAGGAATGCTGTTCTAGCCAAGCCACCCACGCTCCTTTGGGCTTTGCTGTGTCCTCAGAAAGGTTTTCCCATCTCTTTAATTACATGTTTTTGTTATTTTGTTATTAAAATATCTTTTTGGCCTCATGTGTTCTATACACATCTTAGAAAATGAGAGCCAAATCAGGAGGAGTTCCTCAAAATGAGTACTTGTGTTTATAGGAGAGCATGGTGGGCCTCTCAGGACCAACAAATTGTTCCAGTAAAATTTTTCTTGCCCTTTTTAATTGGTTCTGGGGTTTCCAATGGTCAGCCTGGGCTTCCAGATTGAAGTCATTAACTTTGACCCACATAGGAGGGATTTGAGAAGAGGCACTAGAGAGGAGAGAGTGGAGATCGAGGCGGAGTCTCTTGTTTTCCACAGAAATCACGGTTGGGAAAACCTCTAGGCACGAGGCGACATGCTTCTTCACGGCTCCTGCTGGGGCAGCAGGGAAGAAGGGCTTTCTGGATGTGTCTGAATGTGGCTGACGTCATAAAACTTAAGTGGCAGGTTTCTCATTTTTAGTTGAAAAATGGGCTTTCGTGTTATTAAAAATTCTGTGGTTTGGCTTTAAGATCAAATAACACCATTTGTTCACGGGCAAATTAGACATGATTTCTAGTTTTCTTTTAATTATTTGCACCCCAGTGTTACTCATGATTCACGTTGGCTTTCACGGTCTCACTGATCGGGTGTCTGTCCCCCTCCTCTCCTTGACTTTTCTCTGGGCAGCCTTTTCCAGCTTGCCCTGCTCTGTCTAGGAAAGTTGAAGCAAGTATAGAGGGGAGAGAGGGGACTCCCAGCCTACCTGGAAGTCCGAGTCTGGGGTAATTATACCCTCAAAAATCTTTCCAGTTTGCCTCAGGGTGGAAGAGGTCAGGCAGACAGCTCGGCCTCACTAGAACTGAGCAGTCTGGGTCAGGAGATGTTTCCAGGGACTGATGCGTGGGGTCAGGTGGGCTGGTCTCTGTGGCCGGCTTCATCATGGCCCCCATCCGCATTAGCTGATCATAACAGAAGGTCGCCACTTCCAGTAGTTTCTCAGACTTCTGTGTGTAAAACCTTTGTCTAAACGTGTATGTTTACAATTGTGAGGGGCAAGAGCTTATTTTTCTTGGAGGAATGGTTCTGTTTCACCTAGTATTTCTATTTTCTCTAGGCAAATAGGTATGAAAGTTTTTTTGTTTTTTTGTTTTTTTGTTTTTTTTTTCTGGATGAAACCAGGAGAGAATCATTAATGGGAAAAAAAATGCTGTTGTGTAATATGAGAATGTCACAGAACAGATCTCTTAGGCAGTCATCATACATGCATATACATTTTTTTGTAGGATGATTTAAATATCTTTTTGGATCTAAAAGATTTTTTTTAAAAAACCTAATGTGGCATCTGAATACAAGAGTGAGAAATTTCATATATACTCTCACATAAAATTGCCCATAATTGCAATGAAATTTTTTTAAAAAAATTTTTGTGTCTGTCCTTCAATTGTTTATGGAGATCTGACTTGAATAAACATAACCTGGGAGCTTTTGCTTTCCACAGATAAGCCTAAATGCCCTCTTGATGCTGCACGAGGTGGCTGGGATTAGAGAAAGTCTTGAAAAGTGACCCAGATGATGGAGAGTGATAGCTGCATAGGGCAGCCTTGATGTCAGAGTACATCCTCGTGACGCAGTTTTCCTGTCTTTATTGTTATCTTACAGTTTTACTGGGAAAACGAATCACGATGTTATTTTAAAGAAGCATTAAAAAAATAATCGAATTTCACAGAAAATGGAGCTCTGGCCTTTGGTTAAACATTCATTGACTCCGCTTGCGCTCTTGGCGGGTTCTCTCGCTCGCTATCTCTTAAAACAGAAGTAGGAAGCCTTTCTGCGAGTTGCACGGGTTGTACTGTTAAGTTTTTCTCCGGTGGTTCGACGGTTTAGGGCTCCAGAGATTTCAGCGGGCTCCTGGCCCACGTGTGAAATGGGGCAAAGGTTTATGGAGGTTGAGAACTTTTTTTCCTCCGACCAAGGTTTTGGTGGTTCTGCTACGGGAAGAGGGACAAGCGTGGGGCGGGGGCTGGAGAATGCCAGCAGTAACTGGGAGCGTGGAGGGAACGGGGCTGGGGGGGTGGGGCTCCCCGGGCATGCAGGGGTTGTGGCAGCCGACCTCGCCCTCTCTGAGGATGTGGGGGCGGTGGTTCCACGTGAGCAGCTCTGTGTGAAGAAAGGCTGTGCGCCGCCCCGCTTCTCCACCCAGCTCATCTCCCTATGTCCTTGACATTTGTCATCACATCAGGGATGGTTATTCTGTACTGGAGAACACGGGACCACGGTCAGTGTTGTGGGGTGTATGCAGGTGAAAGACCATCCTTCCCCCCTCTAGAAGCATTCGGCCGGCGTGGTGTGGAGAGGGCTGCCTTGGGGCAGGGCCCTGCTCCGGCCAGAGGAGGGGACTCCTGGGATGACCAGAGGGGGTCTGGAGGAGGCGCGGAGAGCTGTGCTGGACCAGGAAGGAAGGAGGTGGCCCTGTCCCCCTGAGAGAGTGGGTCTCAAGTGATTTGCTGTTTCTTTCCTAGTCTGATGGGACAAAGGCCAGAATTGGAAGAATGTTCAGGTGTGGGCAGATGGGTAGTTTTGTTCCTGCTTTCAGACACCGTATGCCTGGAGAACCTCTTTCTCAATGCTCTTCTCATGCTAGAGCTTAGCAGTCCTGTCCATTCTACGGGACTTCATATTCCTCTGCAGTGAATTTCAAAAGTCTCCAGTCCAGAGCGTGTGATTTTTCTAAGTAAAGGGCAGACTATTCTCAGCTTTCAGAAGGGGAAGGGACTGTGACTGTTTTGTTTGCATCCTGTCCCCCAAGCCCAGCGCAGGGTTTGGCATATTATAAATGCTAATAAATACCACTGGAAAGAAGGGAAAAATCCAGGAGTTATTGTTTGGCAAAGGGCTGGGAGGGAAATTCATCTCTTGAGTAGATAAACCGAAATTAATTGTGGGATTATTTTCTCTTTAAGGGTAAGCATTTAGGGGGATGATGAGTGAACTTTTTCACAGGTAGGTTGGATCTTCAGGGATGATGGGGTTTTCAGCTCATGTTTCAAGTTCATGCCTGGGGGGAGGGGGAGGGTCATTGAGACTTGGGACTGCTTCGTGACCACACAGCTTTGCATAATTGATTAACTCCTCGTAGCTGTTTGCATTTCTTTCCTAAAATAAATTTCATTTTCTAATTAGCTCTCCAGAATTAATAAGTTGCAAAAAAACAGGATGTGTGTTGAATCTTACGATCTTGTGATCTGGGCAGCTCTCTAGAAGGTGTCGTTAATGATCTTGACTCTCTCAGGGGATGCTTAGTTCCCGAATTGGTCAACAGGTCTCTGAAAATAGCTAATATTTGTTGTTTACCATGCGCCAGGCATTGAATGAGAACTTCATCTGGTTTCTTCCTTTGATTCTTTCTATCCCAACAGACCCCTTAAGAATTAGCTCTGTGAGTATCTCCATTTCTAGGTGTGGGAACTGGTTCACAAAGAGGTGAAGTCACCCAGCGTTGACGCAGCCAGTAAATAGTAGAGTTGGATAGGAGTCGGAACAGCTGGGCTCCGGCGCCAGTGTTCCTGAGGGCCGAGGAGCCTTGCTGCTTCCCTTTCTTCCGGGCGGTCCCGTTTCCTGGGTGCCTCCTCACGTCTGCGCTCTGTCCCCCTGATGCTCTTGTCGGATGCGAACCGGTGTAAGTGGCTGCAGTACCAGCCTGAAGGAAATGGACCCAAGTCCCATGCTAACCTGGGCTAAAGGCGCTGGCCAGGCGCTGGCCAGGCGCTGGCCAGTCCCATCACTTGTGTGATGATCAGTCATGATCACTGGGTGCACTTGGAAGTCAGTTTTGGAGCAATACAGCAAGGGAAAGGTGTGTATTCTACACCAGCAGAGACGCTTGGGTGGGAGAAGGCAGATGATGAGACACTTGGAGTTTCAGAGTGGAAAATTAAGGATTCTGGTTGGCACACCTGTTGGAAAACTTGAAGAGCAGTAAACCTTTTAAATTCAGTGCCTCAGTGATTCTGGAGGAGAAGGGCCAGGTACCGCACTCCGCGGCCCTTCGGTACCGTACGTGAGCATTGTGGCTGATCGGCGGGGCTGCTGCTGCTGCTTTTCTGTTTGTAGAAATCAGAGAAGGTGAATTGTTTTATGATCTAGTTTTAGATTGTGGTTTTTTATCTTAAAGCGGAACATAACAGCAGTTTTTAATATCTGTGAATATCAGAATAGAGGACTAAATGAGAAGCAATAGCTAAGTTTATGCTAGAAGAAAACCTTTATCAGTCATGACCTCTTGTGAATCAAAAATGTCTAGATAATCAAAGATAATCAACATATTCAGATATTCTAATTTGGTGGATGTGCAATTGTTTTTTTCCTTTTTAAAATTTTTATTTGGGCCCCTGGGTGGCGCAGTTGGTTGAGCGACTGCCTTCAGCTCAGGTCATGATCCCGGACTCCCGGGATCGAGTCCCACATCGGGCTCCCAGCTCCATGGGGAGTCCTGCTTCTCACTCTGACCTCCCTTCTCATGCTCTCTCTCACTCTCTCTCTTTCCTAATAAATAAATAAATAAAATCTTTAAAAAAAAAATAAAATGAAATTTTTATTTATTTTTAAGATTTTATTTGCCAGAGAAAGAGAGAGAGAGAGAACACACAGAGGGAGCAGCAGGGTCCCCGCTGAGCAGGGAGCCCAGTGCGGGACTCAATGCCAGGATCCTGGGATCATGACCTGAGCGGAAGGCAGATGCTTGACCAACTGAGCCACCCAGGTGCCCCTCCCTTTTTTTTTTTTTTTTAAAGGCAAAATGTACAGATATTGTGGACTTGGCAGTATAACTTTAGGATTGTGGCATTATGGAGTGATTTTCGAGTTAAATAATTTGAAGTTTTTTTTTTTAAGATTTTATTTATTTTGAAGTTTTAATAAGATAGAAAAGTAGATGTGTGCCCATAAACTGAAGGAGAAAAAAAAATACTGCTTATCTTCTTATAAATCATGTGAAATCCAGAAGGTGAGAGAATACTGTAGGCCTTCAGAGAAAGGAAATAACTTCTTTTTTCTTTTCAGGAAGTTGGGTGGGCATGGCTTTGGATACAGTATTCAGGATATTGTACTGTAGTTTCTAACGAAAGAGGAAAAAGTTCATAGAATATTGTGGGAGGTACTGATTATTTAGAAAAAATTTTAAACCATAAGGGTCCCCCCCCCCCGCCCCGTTAAGTGAGATATGTAAAAGCGTGGGTATTATTTCCTGAGCCTCCTTTTCATTCTGAAGAAAAGGAGCCCATGGGTCAACCCCAGTGGCTCTGACTGGTGGGCACCCAGTCAGTAATCACAGATACCCGGTGAGTAGAGGCGAGCATAAGTGCAAGGAGCTGGGGAGCAGTGGTCACTGAGAGCTTGCAAACTGTTGAGGAAGTATGTATGTCCAAGAGCTTAGAGGGGAAAGATGAGCATTTCTGTTGTCTCATTGAGAAACTGATTTTATTTGAAAGAATGAGAGAGAGAGGGAGAGAACACAGGGTGGGTGGGGGAGCAGAGGGAGAAGCAGACTCCCTGCTGAGCAGGGAGCCTGATGCGGGACTCGAGCTTGCGACTCCAGGATCATGACCTGAGCTGAAGGCAGTTGCTTAACCGACTGAGCTCCCCAGGCGCCCCATGAAAAGGGGACTTGTAAGCTCTGCCTCCCTGTGGCTTTGGAGAGCGGATTTGTCCATTGCCACTTGGCACTCAGCGTCCCGATGTCTCAGTGTCCCAGCGTTTGCGCCTCTCAGGTCCTCTGCATACTGCAGCTGCCACCTGCTTCAGCCAGCTAACTCTTAGTCTTCATTGTACTCTTGTTTTTTAGATGGATTTAAATAAAGCGGAAAGTGGGAGGGCACGTATTGCACGGAGCACTGGGTGTTATACGCAAACAATGAATCATGGAAACCGCCATCAAAAACTAATGATGGACTGTGTGGTGACTAACCTAACATTTAAAAAAAAAAAGGCTGTTTTCCCTGGATTACAAAGAGTGGGCTCGGTTGGGCAGAACCATCTCTGACCTGTTCAGTACGGTTCTCATTGATTAGGGGTCCATTGTGAGTCCGGCCCCTTGTTAAGCACCCTTCATGCTCTTGCATAATATTCATAGTTACCCTGGCTTGGAGGTGGCTTTCTCATTTTAGGAAACATGAAACCAAGGCTGAGAGTAAGGTATGAGGCAGAGCCAGGATGGGAAGCTGCGTCCTTCGATCGCACTACTGTTTCTTTTTGTGGTGACTCCCTGGGCCGTTGCCAGGGGAGGAGGGGGAGAACTCTTGGTCGGGCACATGAGGAACCAGCACAGCGTGTGCTAACGTTACTATGTCCCCGTGAGACTGCAAATATAGATGGTCCCTGGATTCAGGATCATTCACGATATTGCAGCTTTACAATGGTACAAAAGCAATACACGTTCAGTTGAACCCATACTTCAGATTTTGAAGTTGGACCAGATACTGTCTTGCAAAGCTGGGCGGTGGGGGCAGCTGTCCCTCCCAGGCAGCCACGCGAACCTGGGGATAAACAACCCATACACTTCCAGCCACCCTGTTTTTCACTTTCAGTACAGTATTCAATAAATTACATGAGGTCATCCACACTTTATGATAGAACAGGCTTTCTATTAGACGATTTTCCAGCGTGTAGGCTGATGTAAGCGTTCTGAGCATATCTGAGGTAGCTAGGCTAAGCTATGGTGTTTGGTAGGGTAGGTGTATTAAATACATTTTCAACTCACAGTGGGTTTATTGGGATGTAACCCCATTGTAGGTTGAGGAAGACCCAGTCCACTTAGGACCTAGTCCTAAAATTCTTCATGTTAAGTGTCTGGCAGAATGCTCGAGATCTCTGAGTAATAACTTTAAAATCTCATGAGAATTTGTCTTCTATGCATGTATGTAAAGTACATGCTTTTGAGGGAGAACAGAAAATAGCCTTAATAGCCTTTAATAAAATTTCTGATCCGTGAGGGAGGAACCCTTCCAATCATTAACAGTTGGTAAGTTTACAACTCAAGTTCTGTAAGTGCTAAACCTTTAAACGTTTGAGAGCTTGATGATTTTGGTGACAAGGGTTAACTTAAGGATTAATGAGTTAAGAGATCTAGAAAGTTAGAATTTCTCTTTGTACCAATTTAGTTCAACGAATGGTTTCCCAGGCCACATGGAGTCAATCGCCTTGTAGGAAATTCTTGGCCTTTCTTCAAATGATGAAATTGTGGCCAGTTTTGTAAATATAGTTTATTCTTGACTCTGTAAACCGTGGATCAGATTAATTTTATAATGCCCTAAGGGAAGTGAGTTGATGAAGATCTGGTTTCTCTGCTTCTTAGCAGTGTTAATGACCCACTTCCAACAAGAGATTCCAGTGTTTTTGAGTTGTCTAAATGCTTTAGTGTTCCTTGCCATGTAATTTTAAACTACATGTAGGCACATTTTTTGGGATAATTTTTATTCATATTTTGCTTAAAAAGTAAATGAAACCAGACTAAAATCTAGAACATTTTGTGCTGCTTATTGTGATTGTTTAATCATTGGTGGGTGATAGGAGGAGAAGAACAGAACTCAACAGTTTTGAGGATTCCTTTTTCTTTTTTTTAAAGATTTTATTTATTTGACAGAGAGAGAGAGATCACAAGTAGGCAGAGAAGCAGGCAGAAAGAGAGGGGGAGGCAGGCTCCCTGCTGAGCAGAGAGCCAGATCCGGGGCTCGATCCCAGGACCCTGAGATCATGACCTGAGCCGAAGGCAGAGGCTTTACCCACTGAGCCACCCAGGCACCCTGAGGATTCTTGCTTTCAAATCAAAATACTGTTAGATGACTTTTTTTTTTTTTTAAGATTTTATTTATTAGGGTGCACAAGCAAGCTGGGGGAGGAGCAGAGGCAGAGGGAGAGAATCTGAAACCGACTCCTTGATCAGTGTGGAGTCCGACTCGAGGGCTTGATCTCACCACCCTGAGATCATGACCTGAGCGGAAACCAAGAGTTGGGCGCCTAACCAACTGCCCCACCTAGGCGCCCCAGATGACCGTTTTTGTATGGTTTCAAAACATGATTCATTTATCTACTTTAAAGCAGAGTTGCTCTGACTGAAACATTGGTATTTGATAACTTGGAGTTACAGAATGCCGTAGTCAATAGAGAGGAGGAATCGTTTAGAGGATATGTTTGCTTGTGTGCGTTTGTATCACCGGGTCCAACCATAGAAAAGAACTAAAATTCTGGGCCTCTGAGCCTGTTGACCCAGTGTCCCCTGGAAGAACCCCTTCACACCTTTCTAGAAATGATTAGAGTTGCTTGCGTTGGTAGCCATACACAAAGCATGAACAGAACCAAATAAAAAGTGTTTAAATTAAAAAAAAGAGGGGCTTTTCTGGTTGCGGTTCTGTGCAGTTCTGTGTAACTCTCATCTGCACCTGTAGCCATGGAGTCCACGGGCAGGTCTTCGGGTGCGAGAAGTTGGCCACACATGGGGCAATGGCCTCATCAAGGTGAACGGGGTGCCCCTGAGGATGTTGAGCCTCGCTCGCTGATCACAAGCTCCTGGAGCCTGTTCTGCTTTGGGCAGAGAGCGGTTTGCCAGGGCGGGTGTCTGAGTCCACGTGGAGGGTGGTGGTCACATGGCCCAGGTGTATGCAGTCCGTCTCTGAAGCCCTGGTGGCCTAGTTCCAGAAATACCTGGATGAGGAGAGCAAAGATGTCCTTGTCCTGTATGACCGGACCCAGCCGCTAGCTGATCCCCATCGCTGCCAATCCCCCAAGGTCCTGAGGTCTTGGTGCCCATGCTTGTTACCAGAAATCCTACCCATCAAACCCATCGTGAGGATCAGGGTTTACCTTCAAAATAAACAATGGTTGTGGGGAAAAAAAGTTTTTTTTAAATGTGGTAATGGAGAAAGAAGT
Organism: Nasua narica; assembly: GCA_028533885.1. Taxonomy (NCBI): domain Eukaryota; kingdom Metazoa; phylum Chordata; class Mammalia; order Carnivora; family Procyonidae; genus Nasua; species Nasua narica. Next base: position 72,540,536 of record CM052800.1, on the reverse strand, counting down.
GTATGTTGCCAACAGCCCCCAGCCCTTCCACCTTGGGAAAAACGGGTTTGTAGCGTTTTTCTAAGGGGCGGAGTGTATGTTACTTCAGTGCAGTCCTTGATGAAAACAACATATGGTTAGTTTTATGAGGACTTAGAGACAGATGGTGACCTATGGGCTAATTATGCAGTGGGCCAGATTCTTTAAACAAATCACCGTGATTGGGACATGGCTCTGTCTCAGGAGTTAGACAATCTGGACTGTTTATTGTCACGTGAGGTAAACATGTTCCAGGTGAATGGGGAAAAGGTGCTACACGAGGGAAGTATATTCGTAATTTCTTTTCATATCCGTATTCATGTTACTGGCTAAAGGCAAAAAAGGGAGGCAAGAAGCTCAGAGAGGCAGTCCCGTGGCTTCTGTGAGGGTGGTGGGACTTGGGGTGGCCGACTTCCTGGAGGGCTGAGGGTTCCCCCTGTTAGACATCACCATTTTTCTCTTCATGGCCTTGAATGGACCTCTTTCTGAAGTCCTCCTTGCCCTCTGGAAACATCACGTCAGGAACATAAGTAAGCTTTCTTGTGGGGGTCTCTGGACTGCAGCCCAGGGTAAGCAAGTCCCACCAAGCCTATCACCAGCCATTTGCCATTGTCTGTGCCCCTTCCCTAGGATGAGGTTGAAAAGCCACCAGAGAAATGAGATGTTGCTTTATTTCTCTGCCCATCTATTGGTTTCCTCATCCATCTGCCCATCTCTTCATACCCTAATTTCTCCCACACTAAAATTTAATATATTTGAATATATACAATTTAATATATATTAAAAAAATACATGGTTTAAGGAGTCATAGTGCAAGATAGAGAATATATAGATAGGCTGTGGCATTGGAATATCTAGTAAACACTCAATATTTGCTATTAACATTATACTTTTCTTGTCTTTGTTTACTTTTAATGAGGAGAATGTGCGAAGGGAAGATAAAGGATAAAAGTAATGCTTTTAGGAGGGGAAAAATGAAACAAGACGAAACCAGAGAGGCAGACAAACTATAAGAGATTCTTAATCTCAGGAAACAAACTGGGGGTTGCTGGAGGGGAGGAGGGCAGGCGGGGTGGGGTGGCTGGGTGATGGACATTGCGGAGGGTAAGTGTATGGTGAGTGCTGTGAATTGTGTAAGGATGATGAATCACACACCTGTACCCCTGAAACATACATTATATGTTAAAAAAAGCAATAATTTGACACTGGTAGGCAGTTGAACTTCTGAAAGTGAGCTGCAAATGTTTCCTGAGCCTCCTATCAGCCAGTGCAAACAGGGAAACACAGTCAGCCTTGTGTTACAAAATACTTGCTTGAAGAAGTCGTAGAACCTAGTAAAGTCCTTGCAGTACATAAGAATTTTTAGGGCAGCTTTCTATAACGTTCCTCAGCGTTGGCTCATGGAACAACCGAAAAACCTCTCCGTAAGAGCAGTCTACCAGGGCCAAAAGCAGTTTTGGAGACCTATGCTATGCAAGGTGTAGTGGAAGTTTTGTTCCCCGGTTTTTGCAGTCTTACTCTTCTGCAAACACAGCTAGTACATTATACTCAGGCCAGGGTGGGGGGTGGGAATGAGGGAGAAAGAATGTAGGCAAGAGGTATATAAGCTCTAACCAAGACTGTCTCTGTGTCTGCTTTTGATACCTCTGCATTTCTTTTATGTCAGTCATTCATGCTCTTAGCTCTGTGTTTTCCTGTGTACCTTTGTTGACTGGGTCATGGTAATTGAGGAAGATCCTCTGTCTTTCTAAGATTTCTAACTTGGAGTGGCCCTAAAATATTTTCTTTGGTTTATACACGTGAGATTATTACTCTTCTGGAAAAGTCTGTCGGTAGGCAAGATAACAGTATCTTGGAATTGTCTTGCTTTCTAATTTTGCCTTATCAGCTCTGAGGTTTTGTGATCTCTTAAATTTTCAGTAAGTGGAAAATTAAGTTAATATGAGTTACAGTTTGGGAATTCTGGACCAGATGATGAAACTAGATGAGTGTGTGGTCTTTACGTAGGCAGGCAATGCATTACGTAAGGGTTTGGTTTTTGGCCTGAATAGTAGATGTTTGCCTTTTCATGGGCTGTCATAGCTCTGGCATCTGCCTTTATTTTATTAGTGGGAGTTTTCTACACATGTTGCTGCAGTCTCTCAGCAAAGAGCATATTTCCTAGTCCTCTTGCTATTTATTCGCATCACTTAGAGAATAAAAGTGGGACACCTGGATGGCTCAGTCGGTTAAGTGTCTGCCTTTAGGGCAGGTCATGATCCCGGAGTCCTGGGATCAAGCCCCATGTTGGCTCCCTGCTCAGCGGGGAACCTGCTTCTCCCTCTGCCTGCTGCTCCCCCTGCTTGGGCTCACTCTTTCTGACAAATAAATAATACAATCTTAAAAAAGAATGAAAGTTAGATAGGAGTTGATGTTTGATTCAAAATCAACAAGATGAAAAAACAACATTGTTTCTTCTCTTTAAAAATGATTTAGCTCTTTTGGCTGAAAAAGTTTGGTTCTCTCTCTCTCCCCCGTGGTGTCCATTACTTCAGATGTCCCCATTGTCTTCTGTGCACACCCCCCATTGTACCACCTCTGGTTACTAAAATAGCCAGTTAACCTGCCTGTCAACCCCACTAGACTAAGCTCTCTGAAGACGGGGCTGCCCGTGACTGGTGGGGTACCCTCTGGCGTATTGCCCATGCTCTAGTAAACTTCCGTGAGGAGAACAAGATGCCCGGCAGTGTAATAAATACCTTGCTGGACGTGGTCAGTCATCGGCTTGCTTATCATACTTATTCTGTGTCATCTTAGATGAACATCTCAAGCTAAAGTCAGGTTCTACAAACCTCCTCCCTATGTTGTAGAGATGGGGAGTCCCCGAAATTGAAAATCAGAGTCCTCTTTGCATCTTTTTGGCCCCTTTATGTTTCTCTTGTCATTTCCCCCTTTTTCCCCCCCTTCTTCCGTATTCCTCTTGCCTCTCGGCTAGTTTATCTTTTTTGGTTCCTTAACCCCTGTGGCTCTTGAGCGAGCTTTGCCAACAGGAGTCCCCCTTGCTTTCCCAGCCCCCCTGCAGATGGCAAAGCAGGTGCTCCCGGGAGGTTTGAGAGAGCAGCGGATTCCAGGGGATGTCCTTGGTTCCTCGAGGACCTTCAGCTGTGTAGGCTCAGCCGCGGATTCGGGGAGCACAGCAAGTGCATTTCTACGTCGCGTCGGCCGGCTTCAAGAAATGGAGATAGAAAGCCAGATTTCCGGCCTCCTGCCTTACTCTGAGAAGGGGATGGGTTCTTTTTCCATTTCGTGGCCTGGGATTCTGGTGTGGGAACAACCAGCACACATTTCTCTTCTTGTAGCCAGGCCAGCCTGGGGAGCCAAATCATTATCAGATGCTTGGTTGGCCCGTATGGAATAAAAACAAAGAAGTTCAGTGTCAAATGGCATCAGGATAAGTCCGAGGCATCCATTTTCACGGTTGGAACCCTTGCCAGAGGGAACACCCCAAGGGACCTGACATGGGCTGCCTTCCTCCTGCCCCACGGCGGGGCTGACCTTGCCAGGAGAGCCACCATGTTTGTTGCCTAGGGCTCCCTTCTCCCTGCTGTACTGCGTGGCCAGCCCCCCGAGGCTCTCTTAAAATCCCGGCTTTTTTCTACTCTCAGGTCTCCCCAGGCCGCATCTGACGGACATCCTTGCCCCTAGATTCAACACTTTTTTGTAAGTCTTAGAGCTGTTTCTCTGGGATGTCTTTGCACATCTGGACTTCAAAAATTTAGTGCTGATCACAGTATGATTTTCCCAATTTCGGAGCCCTACTGTTCATTCACCACCCCCCTCCCCCGCCGCCCCTCCCCAGAGCTCTTTTCTTCAGAAACCTTTTCTGCTCCCTGATTCTTACTGATGGAAGTCTAACGTTTCTCTGCCTAGTGTTCGAGGTCCTCTGTCAGCCTGCCTGGGCTGTCCAGCCTCACTTTCTGCCGCTTCCTGTTGAGTAAGCAGCCAAGAGCAGAAGCTCCAGTGCTTAGTCCTCTTTGGTCTCCGCTGGAGTTGACTGAGCCCTAAGAGGGGGTCTGGTCTATCTTCAGGGTTGTCGTCAGGGCCAAATAAGATGATGGGTTTTCATGTATTTGTTGGTGCAGGATAGCGCATGGCTGAGGTGACTCCTTTTAAGCCATCCCACGTGGAGCACAAGCGCTTCCTTTACTTGCATTATTTCACTTGGTCTGCTTTGAAGTAGTTACTGGTTTTGTTTTTTTTTTAAAGATTTTATTCATTTGACACAGAGAGAGAGAGAGATCACAATTACGCAGAGAGGCAGGCAGAGAGAGAGGGGGGGAAGCAGGCTCCCTGCTGAGCAGAGAGCCTGATGCGGGGCTCGATCCCAGGACCCTGAGATCATGACCTGAGCCGAAGGCAGAGGCTTTAACCCACTGAGCCACCCAGGCGCCCCGAAGTAGATACTGTTTTTATTCCCATCTTGCAGATAAGGAAAGTAAAGTTCCAAGAGGTTGGTGTTTGTGCCTGAAGTCGCCGGTCTGTTAAGGGCTGCCAGGGTCTGTCCGACTTTAATTGGCTCTCAGCTTCCAGGGCTCTCTGCTACACCACACCGGGTTCTCCACTCACCGCTGGAGTAGCCCAGCTCATTTCTGCATGTCTGCCCTTTCATCCCAGTCAAGAGCTGCCTACCTTTCCAGGTCTCTTTCAGGTTGTATCCTCTCTCCTCTCCCCTCCCCTGCAGCCCTCTCTGCTCATCAATGTCCCTGAACTCCCGTGGTACTCATGGATGTATCACAGTCACACCCATCTGGGGTTATATTCAGGCTGTGCTGTGTGGCTTTGAACAAGTCAGTTAACCTCTCGGAGTCGCGTGTGAAAGTTCTTTGTAGATGGAGGGCATTCCTGTTTTCCTCAATAGATCAGCAACTTTCAGACTTATTTTTACTTGGACTCCCAGTAAGGAATACATGTTAACATCACGACTTGATAGTAGTGAGCATACATGTTTGATCAGAAGTTCCACAAGAAATCTCTCTCCTATTCTCCTATCTGTATATGTGTTAAAAACAATGCCGGTTTGGGGCACCTGGGTGGCTCAGTCAGTTAAGCAACTGCCTTCAGCTCGGGTCATGATCCCGGGGTCTTGAGATCGAGTCCCACATCGACTGCTTGCTCCTTGCGGAGACTGCTTCTCCCTCTCCCTCTCTGTTCCCCCTTTCTCCCCTCTTGTGCTCTCTCTCTCAAATAGATAAATAAATGTAAAAAGTGCTGATTTTGACCCATTTAATTGATTTTTACTATCCACTATGAAAGGCTGCACACAGTTTGGAAAAAACCATTCAGCTTGGATGACAATAAGCCCCTTGAGGACAGAGAGAGTATTTCATCCTTCTACATCCTGCCTGGCCTAACAGGTTGCAAGAAATTCTGGTCAGTTCTGGTTGATGGATTTTCACGTCAGGGCAGGAGGCGAGTGAAGCCAGTTCTGCAATTATTTATCGAGTGCTCCTTTGCAAGCATTGGCCAGCGAGCGCCACAACCCCCCAGCTTTGTCTCGGCCGTGCTCAGGAGCCTGCACCCTCTTGAAGACATCGTGCCGGCCTCCCCGCACTTGGCTGCGTCGGCTGCTGCACAGCTGTTTCTGTGACAATCGGCCACAGTGTTTGATTTCTCCTCTCCGGGCCAAGGCACGTTTGTTGGCCCGGGGGATGTGCTGTGTTGGATTTTGAGTCTCCTGTCCTGCGGTTTCTGCTGCTGCCCGGGGCCACGCACCCACCTGTCCCCGAGGCCAGTGTCTCTGTTGGGGTCATGTTTTCCCTGCCGTGCTGGCCGCGACCGCTGCCCTCCGCCCCAGCAGGGCTGGATCTCTGCTGCCTGCCTGCCTCCCCAGCATCCAGGCTAACAGGGTGAAAGCCTCTTACAGCTTACATCCTCGGGCGGGAGGAAACAAGCCTGCCGCTTGTGGTGCCTTCGCACCAATTTGTCACCCACTTCACTCGGCGCTGGCCCTCGGCTTCTCCTCTGTATGGTATCTTTCTTTCCCATGGCTGCTCCAGCTGGGCGCTAGCCTTGACCTTGCAGTCACATGTTTTGGCTCTGGCCTTTGGCATTATTCTCAAGGTCGTCGGCATACATCCCTACGGCCATCTTTTTTCTGATGCGGAGGTCTTTTTATTAATAGATTTTTTTTTTTCCCCTATGAGGCTTGTTTGGGCGGATGCTTTCCCCCTTCAAGGTTTTTACGTGCCAAGTCCAAGACTGATTTCCAGCCCCTTCCAGAAAAATGCTGGGCTTCACTTTGTTTTCAGCACAATCAGCGCACACGTGACTCGTGTTCTGCTTTAGTTCTCTCAATGTCCCTTGCTTCTCCTGACCCTCGAAAGAGTTTAGAATTATTAGGCTGGATTGGGAGCATTCCTAACCTCGGGAGCCAGAATAAGGGAGACTTTTTCCACTGTTTCCCTAAAACAGACCTAGCAGACAGCTGTTGCCCCACCTCTTCTCTCATTTCCCATCCAAACGTGGCCACGATGCTCTCCGCCTATTTCTTTCTCTCCTCCCTACAGCCAGAGGACTTTCCCTCGTGTCTCCCTTCAGCTTCTAAATGGCTCACTTGGCTTTTTATCCAAGCTTGTATGACATGACTTCATGCGTTCACACCTAGAGAGCCTCTGGCATCACCAGGCTCACGGAAGTGTTGGGTTTTTTGTGATGGGACCACTTAATCACAGCATCTGTTTATGTCTGAGTTGGGCGTGCAGGTGAGGCGTGTCTTCCGCAAAAGGAGAGAATGCAAGCAGCCAGGCTGACTGTTGGCAGCTGTGGTTTACTCAGCAGAGATGTTGCTTGCGTGACTTTCAAACAGCCCCTGGGCTCCTCAGCTGCTTACGGTAAGGGCTGCCAAAAAGCAGGCAACTTCAGCTCCTGTCAGCAGGGTGTAACTTTCCTACCTTAGAGCAGCCTGAATCTAGCACAGAGCAGTGGGGTTAGCGGTATGGGAATGTTGTCCCCTCAACAACAGTATGTAATCGTTGTTCTTTTCAGTAGCTCCATTCCGAGAGGATTAAGTGAGTTTAGGAAATCTGTATATGGGGAAAATTCCTCAACCAGTCTACAAGGTGTGTCTGTATCCTCTGTGTGTGCATCTGTATCCTCTTCCATCCTCGAAGACCCCCAGAATGGGACAAAAAGTTGCTGAAAAGTTCTCATGCAGAAGTAGAAGAGCAAGAGAGCTGATCCACATGGAGACTGTATCAGGAAATGATCGGATAACTGTGTTTCTAAAATCCTATTAAAATGCTCAGCAGTCATTAGAACCACGCAAATATGGAAGTATTTTTAATTTTAGTTGGCATGTGGGAATTGGTTGTTCCTGTGATTTTAATTAAAAAAAAAATTCATTGCCCAAGGGGAGGAAAAAACACAAGAGTCAAAAGGGAAAATGCCCTTTATCTACTTATGCAAACAGTCTCTTGTTCCCAGCTGTCACAGAGGACATGACGAGCCATATTGTGCAGGGTCCAAGGTTCATGAGAAGCAGGTTTGCAAGTGGCAGGTAGTGGGAAAGTGATTTATGTTCCATGAAAATGCATTCAGCGGCTGTGGCAGTCTAAGAGTGTCTGACACTTAAGGGAGCCATTGTCTTACCATTGGGGGACACAAAGCCTTCAGTTACTGAAGGGTGCTGGTTGGCGATAGCCCTACCCCGTCTCCCTTTCCAGGAAGGGCAGGAACATGTTTGTCTGGGGTTTTTAAAAGAAAACACTTTTGTGCTTTCTCATCTGGTTACAGTGGACATTAAAGTAGAACTTTAAAAATTAGGGACACAGTCAATTTCAGGGTCTGGATCCGAGCAAAATGGCGGAAGGTCAGTCAGATGCCCCTTTGCAAAATGTGTGAATGTTTTTTACTCTCCTTTAGTTGAGAAAAGAAATGAATGGCTGGCTTCTGAGGTGAGGTGTGAGGAGCAGTAATTAGTAATGGATAAAAGGACTCAGAGGGAGATTAACTTAGATGATCTATATTTAGATTCTGCTTTTGTTTCATTCTGTTGCGTTTTTTCATTCATCTAAACTGCCAGGATTGCATTTCTCAATATGGAGAACAATGGTCAAGAGGCATTTGTGGGTTTCATAGGAGACCATTATGATTCTTATATGTGTGACTCTTGGAAAATAATAATGAAATCTTACATAGGGGATAATTCTTTTCAAAGGTTTTATTTTTAGGGAGTAGAAATGAAGGATTTGATAGAAATGCTAGCATTCGTTTTCTCAAAAAGCACTTAAGCCACTTCTTTTTTTTTTTCTTAATTTTATTTTTATTTATTTGACAGAGAGAGATCACAAGCAGGCAGAGAGACAGGCAGAGAGAGAGGGGGAAGCAGGCTCCCCGCTGAGCAGAGAGCCCCACGGGGCGATCCCAGGACCCTGAGATCATGACCCCAGCCGAAGGCAGAGGCCCAACCCACTGAGCCACCCAGGGGCCACCTTTTCTTTTAAAGAATTTATTTATTTGAGAGAACACATGGGGCGGGGTTTGGGGGGGGAGGAGCAGACCCCATACTGAGCACGGGGCCCGTGCCACCTTATCTCGAAACCACGAGATCATGTACCTGAGCTGAAATCAAGAGTTGGTTGCTCAACCCACTGAGTTACCCAGGCACTGCCCCGGGCTCCTAACACTTCGTACTGACTTTTTGGTTGTTTGAGGAGCCTCTTAGAAGGGAAGCAGTGATCACAGAAGGAAACAAAAACAACACGTGAAATTGTTGCCCATTGCTTCAATATGGCGTGATAACAGTCTTCCTTTTAATTTTGTCATAAACACTTTTGAGCATCTGCTTGGGGGCAGCAAGTACTTACTGGTCCTAAGCCTCAAAAAGCTTATAGTTTGATACTAGTTTTCCTCAGCCTTGACACCAGCAGGTGTGGGGCCAGCTAATTCTCTGTAGCGGGGCTGTCAGCGTTCAGCAGCATCCCTGGCCTCTAGCCCCTGGATGCCAGTGGAACTCCCTGTCCTCCTGTTGTGACCACCAGAAATGTCCCCACACACCTGTCAGACGTCCTCTGGGGAGAAACGCAGTCAGCCCCGTTTCAGAACCACCGGTCTGGCACGCTGCGGCTTGAAGCAGAAACTCAGCATCCCGTGCCATTACAGGGGTCCAATTTTTATGAGTGTTTCTAGTTTTGGAGAAGCCATTTGAAAATGCCCTGAAGTGATGCTTCTCCTAGTCTCCTAAGGCTCGAAGGCCTGGGGAGGACAGTTGGCTGTGTCCGGCCGAGTGTGTAGGTTTCGTGGTGTTTCCGTCCTCCCTGGCAGCATTTTACAGAGAAAACGGGGCCCCGGAACCTGAGGCTGACGGAGGGCAGGCCTCCTTCCGTCGGCGGGAGGACTGTTTGCTGGAAAGTCCTTATATTCCCTGTAGCAGTGGAATCGTTGAGACCTGGGGAAGATGGAGGGGTTGGTAAAACTGTTGTGACCTTCACTCTAGAGGTTCTAGAAGATCTTTATAGATGAGCTTTGAAATGATGCCTAAACAGAAATAGATTTGCTTGGTCCCTTTTCTCCCTCACGTGCCTTTTCCCTTTTTCTTCTCTTTCCTTCCTCTCACCTCTGCTTGTTCTGAAGGAGCTCTTCTGGCAATCCTGTTGCCCATCTGTACCATGACTTTGATGAATCAGAAAAAGATGCCCTTGGGCGCCTGGGTGGCTCAGTCGGTTGAGCGTCTACCTTCAGCTTGGTCAGGATCCCAGGGTCCTGGGATCGAGCCTGCACCAAGCTCCTTGCTCAGCGGGAAGTCTGCTTCTCCCTCTCCCTGCTACACTGTCCGCTTGTGCTCGCTTTCTGTCAAACAAGTAATATCTTTAAAAAAAGAAAAAAGAAAAAGATGCCCTCCCCTCCAGATTCATTGCAGGTATCTGCCAGAGAAATGCCATAGTAATTATATTCAGCTGCGGTGACCCTGAGCCCCTGGATCTCTGGGATTTGTGCAGTGCACAACATGGTGGCTGTGTTGGGGCAATTTCCTCTATTTCTGTGGCATTGGCTGTCACCTGACTGCTGCTGGTTCTTCCATTTTTAACCCTAGATTGGAACGTTTTCTGGCGCATTGTGCCTGCTTGTCCAACTGCCTTTGGGACATTTCCTCCTGGAAAACCCTCAAGCATCCCTAGTGTAACACATGCAAAATGGGATTACTGTTGTTTTCTCCAAATCTGCTTTTCTTTGCGTTTAGGGGTCTTCTTAGACTCCCTTTTCTAGATATGTAAAATCACAAGCCTCTGAGTCCTTCCCATATACTTCCTGAGAACCGTGATTTACTCCCACTCCTCTCTTATTTCAGGGTTGACCTCCTGTCGTCTGGGGCCTGGACCCCTTGCAGGCATCTCTTATGACACCGTTCTCTGGGCGCACACTCCTTCATGCAACCTTTCAACAAGAGTGCTCTTGCATAATGCAAATCTGACCTTGTGCCCATCAGGGCTCTCGGATTCCTTCTCCTTCTTCTCTCCTGCCTTCTCTGTGGCCTTATTTCTAACCTTACCCTCTTCCCCCACCCGAAATCTTCAGGGATTGCCCTATTCCAGGCCCTGGAGGTTCAGCAGTGAATGAAACCAAGTCCTTGCCCTCCTGGATCTTCCTCTCCAGGACGTTAAGCTATTGAAGCCTTTGCTTACCCTCTTCCTCTGGGATGCCCACCCATGGCTGATCTGCCTGGACCATGTCTGCTGGAATTTCAGGGCTCAGCCACAGGGTCACGATCCCCAGCGGAGTTACCACTCTCCTTTTTATGTCCTCTCTGCATCCTGAACTTCAGTTCGAGCAGGGCCTGGCCTTCCTAGGCTTTGTGCCGCTATACCGTCAACGGTGCCCAGCACATAGTAGTTGCTTAATAAACATTTATTGAATGAAAGGTATACAAGTGTGGACACTTTTTTGGATCCTGTCCCTCTAATGTAGCTAATATTCGTCTCTTTGCTCGTGTTCTTTCCTCTGCCAGCAATGCCAGCCACCATCCCCTTGAGCCACTCACTCTGTTCTTAAAAATGTCCTTATTGTAAATGCTTGCTAATTCATTTCCTTGATTACCTTTTAACAGACCTAATAGCTTTCTTCAACATTTCGGTAGCATCTATTCAATTAATATTCAATTAATACTGAGTACCTCCTGTTGGCCAGGAGTTGTGCCAGACTCTAGGGATGTGAAAAATGGAGAACGTTTTGTTTCCATCTTGCTGGATGCTTGGTCAGTGGAGGGCTGCCCCCCGTCCCCGGCAGGGTTCGTGCACCCAGGCCCCTCCTGTGTGGTTCTGCTGAGCAAGGCATAGGCCCCTGCCTTCCTGGAGCAGATATTCTATTCAGTACCTCTTTCAACTTCATTCATTTATATATATGTTTGTGGAGGGAAAAAATTCATTAACAACATACTTCGAAACTCTCCCTGTAGTAAACACGTTATTCAGTGTTAGGAGATCATGATAATCAATGTGAAAGATTTTGTAGATGATGAGAGAAACTTGGATGAAAATCTACCCTGCTTTGCTTCAGCCTTTGACAAAGTACGCCTCTAAGTTACCCTCTTCGTTGCTAATAATACCGCCGGTCGGGGGAGGGAGGACACTGGAATAAAGAGGCATTTGTCACCAAATGGTAAGTTAGTAGCATGTCTTGTTATCTGGGTTGGAATATGTAGTCATTAAGTGGCATTTGGACTAAATCTGATTAGAATTTAGAATCTACTTGGAGACAACTGGAAATATGTTTCTGTTTGGAAAAAAATGCTTTTTTTCCTACCTTAAGATGTTTTGGATTAGGAAAAGATTAAAATTAATTTTAAGGGACTGCTTGTCTTTGAAGGGTTTCGTTGCGTGCTGGTGGAAGTCCTTCAGGGAAAGGACATCTCGGGTCAGGGGTGGGGGAGGGGAACAAAAACAGCTCAGTATAGCCCGTCAACTCATTCTACATTCAGGGAAGAATAACCCAGACTGCTTGTTGGTTTTTGGTAGATTCTAGTAGTTGGTTGACTCAAGTTTCTACTTTCTATCAGTTGTGAAAATTTAACCTTAATTTGAAGAGCAGCTGAATGTTCGGGTTCTGTCTGAAGATACAGGGGCTAAAGAAGGTAGCTATGGCTTGTCTGTAGGTACAGTTTTTGCAACTACAGAAAAGCTTATGGAAGCTTTTTATACCAAACGTGGTCCTTCTTATGTTTAAAGTATTTCTCACTAGTGATTATTAAAGTAATCCCAGCAAAGTCAGTATCTACTAATGGTAAAAAAAAAAAAAAAAAAAAAGCTTAAAGTGTTTAAGAAAGTGGTGTGTATGTAATAATTTAGCATATATAAATGTCTGAGCTCTATCGTGAACTCCTACTCATCAATCTTTATTATCTTGCTTTTACTGCTATTTTTAAATTATTCTTCCTTCCTAGTTAAGGACAGAGATAAGTAAGGGCAGATATCAAAAACATCACCCTATTAGGCTGCTAATGCCAGCAACATTCATTTCGACTCTCTGGTCCTGTTTTGCCATTTGTACATAATTCTGCTTAACGTTGTTCTTTATGATTTCCAGATTCGACAGACTGGGAAGGGAGATCCTAGCCTGATAGAAATCATACCAAAACAGCGAGGCCTTGTTGCTGTAGTTAGTGTAGGAGGGACATTGTCTTACTGTCTGCTGATGCTGTTGGAATTCTCGAAGGCCTTGCTTCCGTCTGTGTGTTGCTGCATGTTGTGTTCAGGAAAGGGAACACATAAGCCACAGAGGGGCCAGGTTTTGAGCCGAAGAGGCTTGGGTTAGAATTCTGCTCTGCTATTCTTGGAGGGAGCTACTTCTCATTATGGATTCTGTGGCATCCTTAGCCAAGTGAGGATGTATACAGAACCCACCCCACAGGGTGCTGGGAGATTAAAGGAGAAAGCACACGGAGGCCCAGCACAAGGTAGGCGGGGACTCTTGTCCCTGCTGCTGTCCTGCTGCTGAGGACAAGGATTGAAAGTTTTCAGTTTGTGTCTGAACGACAGCCTGAAAGCCGTAGCTGTTTCTCAAACCCTGGCCCATTTGCAGCCCAATCCTCTTGCCCACATTGGGTTTCCATTGACTCCGCTCTTCTCTGAGGCTGGGTAAGTATGTCAACAGGGGTCAGCAACATGGAAGGCTAAAGTGAAGCTAGGAAAAGGTAAAACTAAATATCAGAATTCAGAAACTGCCTTCTGGAGTGTTTGGGTGACAGAGAAAAAAAAAAAAAGCCAACAAAAAAACCACACCAAACCTTTAAAGGCACTTTGGGGCGCCTGGGTGACTCAGATGGTTAAGCGTCTGCCTTCGGCTCAGGTCATGATCCCGGGATCCTGGGAACGCGCCCCGCATCAGGGCTACCTGCTCAGTGGAGAACCTGCTTCTCCCTCTCCCCCTCCTCCTGGTTGTGTTCCCTTTCTTGCTGTGTCTCTCTCTCTCTGCCATATAAATAAATAAAATCTTTAAAAAAAATAAGGCACTTTGAAGCACTCACATGTTAATCAGGAGCCTGGGCAGAGGGAGTGGTTGAACATATCTTCCCCTCTGCCTCCCCCCCCCCCCCCCCTTACCCGCACTTCTCTGCAGCTTTTAAAGCTTTCCATTTAATCTCAGTTCGGCATTGAGTCTGGACTGACTTTGCCAGCAAGAAGGTTGAGATCCAGGGGCAACGTAAAACGGGTTTTAATTGCTAATTTCATTGAGGCTTACTTTTTAAGGCTTTTTTTTTTTTTTAAGCTTTTTAGTTTTCTTATATTCTAGTAGAATTTGAAATGCTTTCCATTTTTTCCGTGGCTTTAAAAAATTATATTCTACCAGCATGAAAGTTTAGAAGAAAAAAATTTTTTTTTATTTTTTAGAGAGGGAGGGAGAGAAAATCTTAAGCAGGCCCCGCGCCCACAGCAGAGCCCAACTTGGGGCTCAGTCTCACAACCCTGAGATCATGACCTGAGCTAAAATCAAGAGTAGGGCACTTAACTTGACTGAGCCACCTCGGTGCCCCCCCTCCTTTTTTTAGATTTATTATGCTCAGTTTTTTGAGACAAACATACCTTTTATTTTTGTTAGCCGTCTTTCAAACTACAGTGTTTTAAAGCTGGTATTTGAGTGTTCAGTAAAAGAGCCCCGACCCAAAAGAAGATTCTAAGGTGGGTTCCTGAGTCCTGCTCAAGGGACATAGCTGACTGAAAAGTTTAGAAAATAAAACTCTTACATCTTCAGTCATGTGGGAGGACTGCTGCATTACGGTGTAACCCACACGACTTATACTATGGTGGGACTGTTGGGAAGGGAAGTGACTCCTTTCAACATTTACTAAATTAAATCTAATTATTTTGGAGTGCCATGCAAACCTCATGTCAATGTACTTCATTTTTTAAAAACCAAATCATTCTGATTAGGGGCGCCTGGGTGGCTCAGTGCGTTAAGCCTCTGCTTAGGTCATGGTCTCAGGTCGTGGTCTGACCTTCGGCTCAGGTCATAGTCTCAGCGTCCTGGGATCGAGGCCCGCATCGGGCTCTCTGCTCAGTGGGGAGCCTGCTTCCCCCTCTCTCTCTGTGCCTACCTCTCTGCCTACTTGTGATCTTGCTCTCTGTCAAAAAAAAAAAAAAAAAAAAGTCTGCCTTCGGCTCAGGTCGTGATCCAATGGAGCCCCGTGTCATCGGGCTCCCTGCTCAGTGGGGAGTCTGCTTCTCCCTCTCCCTCTGCAGCTCCCCCCTGCTTGTGTTCTCTCTCTCTCTCTCTCAAATAAATAAAATCTTAAAAAAAAAAATCATTCTTTTTTAGTAAAGAAATAAAGACAAGAAAAAGCTTAAATAGAAAAATTTTAGTTTTCTCCATGTATCACTCCATGTCTCCATGTATCACCTCTTCATCTGTTTTTATTAAGTCACCAGAGGATCTGCTTAGACAGGAGCTATGGGTCCTCATTGCCTGCTGAGAAAGATTCTGTTCTTATCTGCCGCGACTGACTCACAATTTCTGAAGAAATATCTCCAAAGTACTATAACTCTTCCCTTCAAATTAAAGTCTGTAATCGTGTCTGCAGGGGCTGCATAGCAATGAGAAAATATACTCTGGAAACTTTTCTTCCTCTCAGGTGAAAGCTCATGTTCTAACGGCACCCCCCCCCCCAAACTTTTTAATTGTAAGCCTAGATAGAAAAACCTAAGGATAGAAGTCTGTCTGCTTCAATAACTAATATAACATGTAATGGTGAACACCCTGGGATGAGTAGATTCACGGTGTCACAGAAGCTAAGAGTCCTGGGTGCCACAGGGAAGGGGGCGGGGGTTGCCAGAGAAGCCTCTTGTGGGAACGTGTACATCCCTGACCTCTGGAAACTCGACCACTGCCTTCAGAGCTGGTTTCCCAAAACGTGCCATGAAACCTATCCCTGAAGATGCACCCCCTACAGACACCCACACGCACCCACCCACCCCCGTATGAGTCTTGTGGTCAGAGAAGTTTGGGAAATGATGTAAAATATCCTCTTCACTGTGCACATTTGAGGACCCTAGAAAGTTCGGCCATACAGCAGCCTGTTTTACCTTGGCCTTCCTAAACTGACCAAGAGACTGTGGCACAGAGCTAGTTCATTGGGCACCCCACACTCTTGACTGTCCTTTGTAAGGACTCTGGAACCGGCAGTTTTGCCACAACAGAAAACCCTTCGGGGAGTTTTCCGAGGGACTTTGGATATACATTGTACTATATGTAAGGTGTTGCTGGCTGAATTTATTAGCTAGCGTAAGAGGTACTTTGGCTACCCAAGAGGGGTGTAGACAAGAATGAGTTCATCTCAGACTTCTTTTTTTGGATATTGGTAGAATCTCTTTTGTATTAATTCAACTGAGAACATCAACCATCTGAACAACAATGAAAACGAATTTTACTATTATTTTTTTTAATGAAAACACATTTTAACAATGGGTGGAACTTTTGTCAACACATTTCTACCTTGTCTGTGGATATACGGAAACATATCAAACTCAATCACAGTTATTAAAATATATATTTTTTTAGAGTTTTAGATTTGCAAAAAAGTTGCAAAGATAGTGTAGAGTTCCTTTACCCCACGCCCAGTTTCCCATTTTTTTTTTTAAGGATTTTATTTATTTGACAGAGAGACAGAGATCACAAGCAGGCAGAGAGGCAGGCAGAGAGGGTGGGTGAAGCAGGCTCCCCGCTGAGGAGAGAACATGATGCAACTTGATCTCAGGACCCTGAGATCATGACCTGAGCCAAAGGCAGAGGCTTTAACCCACTGAGCAACCCAGGCACCCAGCCAGTTTCCCATTCTTAACGTCTTCTGTGTTAATATGGTACATTTGTACCAATTAATGAATTGATATCAATACATTATTAACTCAAGTCCATACTTTATTTAGATTTCCTTAATTTTCCCTAATATCCTTTTCTAGTCCATGTTCTCATCCAGGATACTGCCTTACATTTAATCACAAAGATTTTTAGGCTTCTCTTGTCTGTGACAGTTTCTCGGACTTCAGTTTTGATGACCTAGATAGTTTGGAGGAGTACTATTCAAGTATTTTGCACAAAGCTTCTCAATTAGGTTTGTCTGATATTTTTCTCATAATACTAGGGTTATTGGTTTTGGGGGGAAGACCACAGATCGAAGTGCCATTTTCATTATTTCAAGGGCACCTACTCTTATCGATGTGACTTATACTGTTGACGTTGGGTGTGTCTGTCCACCTGGCTGATGGGGGGTCTGGCCGGTTTCTCCACTGCAGTGTCACTCCCCGTCCTGCTTTGCCACACTATGGTCGTTGGAAGGGAGGTCAGTATGCACAGCCCAAAGTTAGGGAATGGGGAGTTATGCCCTTTCTCCCATCAAGGGGAGGGTATATTATTTGGAATGCTCAGACATATTGCTAAGTTAGTATGACTTTAAAAGTTACTCGGGTGGTGAAACGGTTACCGTCATGTTCATCGTAGTTACCTACAAACTAGTTCCAATGGCCATTTTATTCTCAGTAAGAAGGAAAAGTAAGCTTCCCAAATTGAAGCCACCCAGCCTTGATCAGACTGTAGGATTTGTACCCCTGCCAGTGTTTGTTCTTAGTAGCATGCCAGAAGTTCCAGATGCTGCCCTCTCTTTTTTCTGTGTCAAGATTTAATCCTGTTTGTGCATTTTTTTTTTTTTTTTCCTGCTTCAGTTGCGTTCATGTCCTTTTCGGAGCCCGCAGACGTGTTTGTAACTGTTAGGTTGCTGTCGGGTGTGTACCCTGTTGAGAAAAGTGCTGTTATGATAAAAGGGTTTTTAACATCTTTATGTATTTTAAGGGCGTTACTATCAAAGACATTCTTTCCATGTCTGTTGATTGGTTTTGACTTTGTCACCTCCAACAGGAGCATATAATTAAAGATTTTCTGTGTCGTCGACTTTCAGGTTACTTCACAGTTAACATTTGTGCACATTAGGATATGTTGTGGTTGTAGGGATCATTCTGTTTTTTGGTTCCTTCAGAATATTGGTATAATTTTAAACAAACTTATTATCTAAATAGCTGTTTGAGTTACTTTTTTGGGTTTTTTTGGTTTTCATTTTTTAAAATTTTAATTCAGTTAAGTAGCATAATGTATTATTGGTTTCAGAGGTACAGACCTGTGATTCGTGTCTTGTATAACACCAAGTGCTGATTACATCAGCGGCCTCCTTAATGCCTGTCACCCAGTTAGCCTATCCCCCCTCTCTCCTCCCCTCCAGCGACCCTCAGTTTGTTTCCTGGGATTATGAGTTTGTGGTTTGTATCAACTTGAGAAGTGGAAATTTCTTGCCAATATATTTATATATTTATTTCTTTGTATACATATGGATTTTAAAAGCTTAGAAATATTTTTAAAGATTTCATATATACATAGAAAGATGAAAAGATGTATTTTCCTTATCTTTGGCCAAGAGCGATAATAATTGGACTTTAGGAGAAGACGTCCCCTTAAGGCAGTGATTCACACTCCTTCAGCCCAGCAGTTTTATTGGTAAACATGAATAATGGCCCGTCCCTAGCCACAGAAGAGAAAAATGGGTTAATAGAAATAATTTTTCAAAAAAAAAAAAAATTTTTTTAGTTTCAAGTTTTTCTCTTGTCAACTTTTGGGAAGCTCTCGGCACCAGCTCCTACATACTGCTGGTGAAGATTAGCAGACACGAATGAATGAATGAGTAGCCCAAGACTATTAACAGAAGAACTCCTACAACTGATTAGGTCAAGAACTATCTCGATATTATTTTGCTGGACACACACACTTAGCCCGTGGTTTCACATGACATTCATATACTGCCCTTTCTGCCAGAAAAATTGTTCCTGGCTCCTAAGAAGCATTTCCGAATCTCATGTTATTCCTCAATGGGCAGCACAGCTTCCAGGTGCTTTGTCATCTGAGCAAGTTCGAAACCCACTGTGCTGATGAATAAGAGGCAATTAGGGAGCCTCTAGGAGCTTCCTGAGACAGGAAGGCATGGGTCATCCCGAAGTTGTGTAATAATTGCCTGTATATCCTTCTGCAGGAAGGATAGAATTGACTTTCCCACCCACAAATTTGGCAGGAAATTTCTTGGCATCTCAGGCCAAGGCTGTGTGTGAGGGTTATGAGGTCCCCAGTGGGCTGGGTCGTAGGTGGAGATACCAGTCCAGTGCTGGGGAGCTATTGCTGCTAGAGAGGGAGGGTCGGAGGGGAGGGAGGAAGGGGGGGTGTGCGTGTGGAGGTGGACGCAGATGCCTGAAGTGATTTTCCAGTGTTTTCACAGGAAGAAAAAAACTAATAAGATTGCTTTTATCCTTAATAACATCCAACGGTGTGGTAGATCTTTTTGCCTCAGAAGAGTAGGTGAGATTACTGAGAAGCTGTTGGTTTATTGTTTTGTCATCAGTATTGTGATGTTGCTGGTGGTGGCGGCGAATCAAGCAAGGTACATGAAAGCAGTCTGACAATAGCGTTTTAATTCTGTCTCCATTCAGACTACTCCCCAAGTTTTAACTACTTGTTTTAAACCCGTGTAGCATAGTACTTGGAAAAAAATTTTTGAGGTGAGGTGTCATTTATTCATTCAGCCGGTTTGCTTCTGAACACCTACTAAGTGCGAGGGGCGGTGCTGGGAAAACATCGGTGGATAAGATGTAGATGGTCTCCATTCTTGTGAAGTGTACGTTCTAGTAAGGTAAACAGTTGAGAAACAACTACAGCTCTAATTCAGAGAGAATTTCAGGATGTGGCAAGGTGAAGGGGGAAATGAACAGGTGATGCAGTAAAGACTAGCCCGGTGGGCAGAAAAGACTTCTCTGAGGGCAGGTCATCTGAAGTGAGCCCCTGGGTGATGAGAACAGCCCATCCTCTCACAGAGGAGAAGGAAGAAATTCAGTTAGCATGAAGGTTGAGGTGGGAAACGGCTTGGTGTGGTCAAGGAGTAGAAGGTAGGCTTGGATGACTGGAGGGAATGATCTGAGGTGAAATTGAAGAGGTGGTAGGAAGAACATGGAGACTCTCATGGGTCATGGAGCATAAGGTGCCTACAGGAAAGTTGCTCATACATGTGGATTTTCACAAATGGAACATACCTGGGTAACCAGCGTCCGGATTAAAAACAAAACAAAAAAACCCTGAACCTCTCCAGTACCATTGGGAAGAAGCATTTCTTTGCTGGAAGAAATGGTTGCTGGAAGCTATTGATCACCCTCATTGTTAGTCCCTTGTGTATATGGCGTAATCGCATTTCAGGGTCTTGCTTTGGGGAAACTTTCGGTTTTAAGAGGCTATGTCTTTTATAACCATCCAGCAGCACATTTGGTATTTTTCTGTGAGATTTCAAAATTTATGTCCTCCCCCCACCTCCAGTCCTTGCCGTGATCATATATATGGGATTATTTAGTAAATAGGACACCTATCTGTTTTCCAAAATTCTTTTCTTTAGGAAGCAAGAATTGTCCCTTTAGAGAATTCTTTCTCATAATAAATGTGGATCTGTCCTTTAGGTCCAAGCTGAAACTTTTATTTTCATTCAGAACTTATGCCTGTTAATAGAGTTAGTGGTAATGGAATATTTTAGGGTTTGTTGCCTCATTATAGTCAGCTTCTCTTACAAAAAGCCTGCAGGGCCATTTAACCCAATTCAAGCTAGAAATAAATTTAAGCTAGAAATTAAAGATAATATAGTAATTTCAAATAGCTTTGTGTTCAAGATGAGATTTTAGAGTTATTATTCCACAGTGCATTTTAATGATTATTGTGTACAATGGCATTTATGGATGTGCAGTAACTGAACAAATATAATTAGTACATTAGATTATGGATTTGTAATGTGAAATGGGAATTTTTTAATAAGCTTTCTCCATAGTGGTTCATGCTGTGAACACACAAAGTATGACACTGAACTTCACTAAATCATAGCAGGGCTTTTGGAATCAGACTCATGTTTCAAATCAAGATGAGTTTCAAATTTTCTAAAAACACAGCTAAAAAGTTGAGAGGCCATTACGTAACCAGATATTTTATATCCTTTTGGGGAGTTGGGATGAGATGTTTCTTTTTATAATGCATAGAAAATTTTACTTTTGAAGGGATCAAGTATAAAATGGGATTGAACTTACACTTTGAGAAAAACTTGTTGATTGCAAGACCTTGTTACTTGTTAGCATTTAGCACATCACCAAAAATGCTTTTGACATTTTCTTTGGGAGACTTGGAGAAGAACTAGCTGAAGTCTGAAATTTGGTTTGGTGTGGTCTTCCCAAAACTGGTGGTTAGTCATTTTGACCCTCTGATCTGTTGACCTCAAGAAACTTTCTGGAAACATACCCAAAAATATATAGATGCCTATTTCATCATTTAAAGGTTCTTTCACTGACAGCAAATGAATAACTTCCTAATGAAATGAATCCCTTCTTACAACATTTTGAAAGAGAAGCACATTATTTTCAATCTCTATCCTGTTATCTTCTTAAAAACTCATTCTTTTCTCCATTATCAAGATAATATGATCTGGATGAACAATTTGGGAATGATGCATGATTCTTTTCCTTGTCATTTTCTGTAATACCGCCACCTAGGGATGATAATTTTTAAACTGTCTAGTACTTAATGTATTGTTTTCACTTCCTTTAAGATGCATCTTAGTGTTTTAGTCTGGACTTTAATTTCTCTCCCCTCTTAGAGTTTTAGGTTGGTTCTAAAACCTATCCTACTGGTTTAGCTTTTATTTAATTTGCTCTAATACGTTTGGACAACAAATCAGATAATTTTACATTAGTGATGTTATCCAGCAGTGTGTTCTGCTTCCTGTTCCATTTTAAGATGTTTGCTCACAGGAAAGTTTTTAATATAAATACACATTAAACAAAATGTTGAAAATCTATGCCTTTAAATAATGGCCAGTGTTTTGCTAACTCTGACACTGATATAGTGGCATCAAGTAAAGTAACAGTAAATGGATCATTCATCATTTTCAGTCTTTCACCTTGTATGACAACCTAGTAAATTCCAGGTACTCCTTGAGAGGTGAGCGTGTTACTCAGAAAGGACGGAGAAGTACAGAACCCAGACTTTGGTAATCAATGCAGTCTGTGAAGTTGGGGTTTATTAACTCATGTACTTGAAAAGAGCTTCAACCACAGCTGTATGCAGTGATCAAGTCATGTCATAAGGGATCTGCCCATTTCTTGACTTTTCTTTCTCTTAGATTGACTTTGTTCTCAGGGGATTCCTGTATAGTTTTAAGACGGCCCCCCAGCAGTTCCTGCCCTCTTTCCTACCTTTTTAATAACTAGCAAATGAGAGTTTCTCTTTCCAATTACCTAAGTAGACGTCTTGCTATCGGGTCTCATTGGATTAGCTTTGAGTGTCTGTTATTCCTACAGCAGTCATTGTGGTAGGTGAAAAGTCGTGCTTACTGGTTTGGGTCACATCCCTTGTACCTCACCAGCCTGTTGCCCCAACGAAGATCAAAGTGATGTAACCAGAAGAAGGGAAACAGACGCTGAACAAGCAGAAAAGCCCAAGGATATCCACTATGAAGATCAATGAAGAATCAAGTCTGATTGTCATTATGCCTTTAGCTGGGACTGTAGGATTTAGCATACAACTGTGTATGGACTTCTTTTTCCCACCATGGCTTCAATATATTAGTTTTGTTAAGATAAGGGACTTGAGCCTTCCACCTTTTTTTAAAAAATATATATATTATATATAAATATATAATATACATATTTAAATAAATATATATATAATAGTGCTAAAAATAGTACTAAAAAGCACTAGATATGGTCCTAAATCACTGACCCCTAAATACTTAACTGATTGGCCATTTGTGAAGTGTCATAGAATTAAGTAGGAAATGTTGACCTCATAATTTTGTTTTGTTGTTTGTATGTGTTTATGAGAAAACACTTAACTCCATAAGTAAGCAGGTTTTTTTTTTCTTTTGCTACAAATATACTGAATACCATAAAAGGTGATAGTTAAGGACTGAGAATCTTAACCTGGGTTTCATATACTAAGAGACCACGGAGGACTTTCTCGATGTCTGCGAACCCACTAGACTTCTAGCAGAATTGTGTGTGTGAGCCTCTGTGCGCACACATCTGTACACATTTTTCATGAGAGGGGCCGATCTTCCATGAGATGCTAAAAGGGAGATCCTGAACCCACACAAGGTTCAAAATCACTGTGAAAATACCTTCTCCTGACAAGAAAGGGTTGCTGCCTTTATGAGGTGAAGCAACGTCGTGTGTGCGGGAGAAGTGAAAGGAGGAGTGATGACCATTTGGAGAGGCACAAAGGCATTTAAGCTTTACGATGAATTGGTAACTTAGGCTAACGAATTCAGTCTGTACAAGCTTCAAACAAAATCTATTATGGATGAGCCGATAATAAAATGGGCTTACACTGCACTGCCCGTCGGTGGTTAATGACTGGAAATGCGCGGCCAGCTGATGTTGGCTCCGTGCTCTGAAGCGGGCACAGGCTCACCTCTTGCCATTTGGAAATAAAGGGCAAGTGATAAAATATGTTACTGTGCTCTCAGAAGCAATTTACGACAACAGTTTAATAAAAGTTTAGAAAGTATTCTTTCCCGAGCTGAGGGAGGGGAAGCCAGGAAGCCTTTAGGGAGGTTTAGTACCCAGCGTTAAACCCCTTGCATCTCTGTGCTGCTCTACGCTGGGAGCTTCCCGAGAAAAGTGGAGAGGGGGATTGAGCCTGCGGTTTCTTTCAGTCCCATCAGGGCTGCTGTTATCCTTGTCCGTTTCAAACCCCCCCCCCCCCCAGTTACCCCCAGTTGTCCCAGTGAGTCCCAACTTCAGCCTTACGCCTCGGGTGCTGCCTGGAGCTCCGGCTACGTGAGCCCCAGTAGCCGACCCTGTGGCCACATCACGGGCTTCCCTGTTTTCAGTTTTGAATTACCGCATAAACATCAGATATTGTGGGTTTGCTGAAAAGGATTTGTAGTCCCTGATATTTAATTAAGGGAAAAAAGAGTTCTCCCAGGGAGTCAAATGGATGGATTGAAAGGATCACCTCATGGAAATGGGTTGGGCGGGTCACTTTTCCTGTCCCCCCAACCCTCGAGGCTATTTGGTTGATAACGTTCTGCCTCTCTCCACCTCTGACCTTGCGACTCCTGGTTTCGGGGATTTCACGGCCAGCATGTGCAGAGTTCTTGGCTCTCATTAGTGGCCTTAGGACTTTACTACTAGTGATCTACAGTGAGATGTATTTGACATCATGGCCCAGTATATCCGTGCACCAGTGCGTTTGTAGGCATAACTAGAAAGGTTTCACAAAGCAATATTTACCTTTACAACCTACACTGCAGAATCTGATGCTGTATTTTCTGTTCCTTGGGGGGCAATGCTGCTGGTCTGCGCTCATTAAGTCCGTTTTCATGAACTGCTAATGCTTTGCTGCCTGCAGTCGGAAAGTCACCTCTCCAAAGTTACCTCTCCCGGGAATTCTGTGTGGCACAGTGTCTTTTGTACCACTGTGGGGGAGGGATGGCTCAGGGCACTGCAGAATGGCCGAGCTTCATTATGTGGCACGGCAGAACGAAGCTGCATGGGGTTAGTAGCACCGTGATCTTTCGGAGGCAGAAAGACATGGCCGTTACAAGCCAATGTTCCAGTTAGAGCGTTTGGTTCCTTTTTGGCTCTGTGTCACCACGATTTGTCTCTGGTGCTAGGCGAGTTCCTTAACCTCTCTGAGGTTGGTTTCTCAGCATTTTAAAATAGAGATGGTAAGAATACTTAAAATGTGAGGGCTGAGTGCTCTAAAGCATTTAGTATTAAGTACATAGTAATGTTTAAGGAACATTTGCTGTTAATGTTACTATCGTAGCTTAATATTTCCATGTATCCCCAGTTGGATTGCATTTTCCTTCCGCCCTTGGAATAATTTATATTGAGCCCATTAAGAGTATGTGACTTAAGTGTGGGGATGAAGTCTAGGTTCCAAACGTGGATTGTAAGTAGTGTGGTTAAATGGACACAATATGTTGCAGCCATTTATACCTTGAATTGGTCAGGACTGATTTCGATTACAAGTGGCAGAAACCCCAATCAGACCGGCTTAAGCAAAAACAGGAAATCATTGATTCACATAATGGAAAAAAGTCTAGGGGTATTGCTGTAGGCATTGGCCACATCCAGCTGCTCTGACGCTATCAGCAGTTGTCTGTCTCTTCATTTCTTGCTCTGCCTTTCCCTGTTGGCTTATTTTCAGGCAAGCTTGCTCCAAGCAGTGGCAGAAACAGCTACCAGCTGCTCGAGTTTCATATCCCAGTAGCAGGAAGAGAAAGCCTTTTCTCTGGTAGTTCTGACTTGGTCCCGCATCTAGAGGGCATTGACTCTGATGGGTTCGTGTCCTCCTTCTTGACCCTCTGCCCCTTCGGTTGCTGAGCCAAAGGAGGCAGGAGTCCCTTACTCTGTGTGCTCAGACCCCCTGGGGGCAGTAGGGGAAGTCCCCCCTTCTGCACGGGGAAGTCATAGCTGACGTCCACCATGCTCCCCATCATTCCTTCTCGGAACATAGGACTTGCTACGGAAGACACTGTCTTTGAATAATCCAACAGAAGAGTGTTAACACTTAGGTACTTTTAATTCCAAACTAAATCTCATTTTTACTCTTACAGCAGAGCTCTGTTCAAAGATCTACCATACCTTCTTTTCTGATCACTGCTAAGAAAAAGGCTTTCGGTCACCCCATCTTTTTGTTGCCATTTAATAGTCCTTCTCTTGAGACACCTGAGTAGCTCAGTTGGTTAAGCGTCCAGCTCTTGATTTCGGTTCAGGTTGTGATCTCAGGGTCATGAGATCCAGCCCTGCCTCAAACTCTGCGCTCAGTGAGGAGTCTGTTTGTCCTTGTCCCTCTGCTCCCCACCCATCATGTGCTCTCTCTCTCTCCCAATAAATCTTAAAAAAAAAAAAAAAAAAAAAAAGTCCTTCTCTCTTATTTTATGCCACCTTCTCTGATCTGCTTTCCCAAGCTTTTCACCCCTGTTGCTTTCATTCTAAACAACAAGATACAAAGATGGGACATCCCACCTCCTCAGTGATCACTCCCTTTCATTTTGCAGTCTGGCCCGTCTAAAGGTCATAACTGCGGTAGGCGGCACCCTTTCTGTCCTCTGCCTATAAATGAGGATCAGACTTCAGAAGACTGGTGTCTGAGTTATAGGACAGCCCAGGACTTTCCCTGTGCAGGTGCTTTTGCACACACATACGTACACACAGATGGGGCAGGAGACAGTGGGCAGCCTGAGTTCGGTAGGGGCTCCAGATGGTGAATTGTGTCTGTGAGGATGTTTAAGAGAATTGTGGGTCTGGAGCCAGCAGAGTTGAGGGCGTACCCTAGAGCCTTTCATCGGCCCTGTGTAAGATATTCTCAACCCACTAATTAAATTAGCCACAAGATAAGCACTCCTCTATTTTTTGGTTGTATTGAAATACACATATGGTTTATCATCTTAACCATCTTTAAGTGTTTGGTTCAGTGGTACTGAAGATATTTACATTCTTGTACAGTCATCGGTACCATCCATTCCCATAACTTTTCATCTTATAAAAGTGACACTCCGTACTCGTTAGACAACAACTTCCCCTTCTCCCCTCCCCCCAGCCCCTGGCCACCACCATCATACTTTGAGTCTTTATGATTCTGACTATTTTAAGTATCTCATCTAAGTGGAATCATAGAATGTTTTTCTTTTTGTGACTAGCTTCCCTTAGCGTAATGTCGTCAGGGTTCATCCATGTTGTAGCATGTGACAACTCAGAACTTTCCTTCCTTTTTAAAGCTGCGTGATATTCCACTGTATGTATATATACTGTATTTTGGTTGTCCATTCATCCATCGTTGGACCCTTAGCTTGCATCCGTGTTTTAGCTATTGTAAATAACGCTGTGTTAAACGTGAGCGGATAAATATCACTTTGAGACCCAACTTCCAGTTCTTTGGGGTATATACCCAGAAGTGAAATTGCTGGGTCATATGGTGATCCTATTTTTAACTTTTTGAGGAACTTCCACACTGTTTTCACAGCAGCTGGACCATTTTACATTCCTAACAGCAGCACAGAACCGTTCCAATTTCTCCACATCCTGGCCAATGCTTATTTTCTGATTTTTTGATAGTAGACCTCCTAATGGGTATGAGGTCCTATGTCGTTGTAGTTTGATTTGCATTTCCCTGATGATTATTGATGCTGAGCATCTTTTCATATGCTTATTGGCCATTCATAGATCTTCTTTGGAGAAATGTGTATTTAAGCCCTTTGCCCATTTTTTGTACTCTTTTATTTTGAAGCCCATTATTGTGCTCTGATATTTTATAGCTGTATGGGATGGATGAGGCAAGTGTTGTGAGTTCTAGACAAAGGTATGAATTCAGTTCTTCCCAAAGTACGTATTATTTGGGGGGCAAAATTGGGAAATTCCCTGAAGACAATTTAAAAACTCAAGTCTGTTCTTACCTGTGAATTCATATCTGTATGTATACATATGTTACATGAGTATATAAAATGCCAGGCTAAGAACAGATGTGATTTATGTACATTACCTGATGGGAGCTTTGCACCCCCGTCGAGCACATCCACGGCGTGAGAACACTTGAGCACGCAGAGCTGAAGCCCTATTGTCATACTCAGTTGGGACCGATAATTAACTTGATGAGTCAGCTAAAATGTTGAGGATACATGAAAAATCACACTTGCTTTAGACATTTAATTTCAATTGAAAACATAATTTTTAAACAACACGCTGATTAGCATTTTGTTTTTTCCAGGCTGTGCCTATGGAGACCCCGATAGTCTTCTGTCAGAGTTCTGTCACTTGTAAAATTTCGAATACCGAAAATATTTTGATGTTGGCCCAGGCCCTTTTCTTTGAGGAAGGAGCCTTTGACTGAAGTGTCTTATTTAAACGTCAGCCACAATTTATTGGTTACAACTGACATTTACTTTTCTTTAAGGTGGATCTAGAATTTAGCAATGCTTGCCGAGGAATCTATGTTCGGGATCTTTCCAGAATTTTCCCAGCCTTTTACAGTTATCTCTCCCACACCTAATTCGACAACAGACTTTTTTCACTGTTTGCCTTCACTGAGCCTTCACAAGGCTTTTAACTTAGTTTTTACAGAATGGCCTTTTTTTTTTTTTTTTTTTTTGGCATTCATATCTAATTGCTTTTACATGGTGCATGGATAGTATAAATGCAAAGTAAATACAGTTGGCACAAAAATGTTTGAAAGGAAACACGCCTCACCTGGCATAAGCACACGACTCCGTTGGTGGAAGCAGATGTGAGCAGGTGTGTTGGCACGGTGACCCCCCCAGAGGCTGACACTTACATGGGACTTGCTCCGTGTTCTGAGCTCTTTACATGCATTGACTCACTTCATCTCCACGGTACCCATAAGGTAAGGTACTATTATTCCTTTTTCACAGACAAGGAGAATGATGCATGGAAAGATTTGCCTAAGAGTTGCCTGCTGGCTGCCAGCATTCAGCCTGTCTCAGGCTTTAGTCAATGTAGTTTGCGAAGGGAATGAGAGCATTTTACATGGAAGTAAATCACAAGCGGGGAGAGAGTGCAATATGTCCCTTAAACGGAAACCCCATCTAACACATAAAAGACTTCTGAAACCTTCTCCATAGCGCCCTGAAATTAGAATCTAGGTTTTTAGAGGCAAAAATGATCTCCATAACCTATCCTGACAGGATAACCAAGGCCCAGAGGGCTGAGATGATTTGCTTTATAAGCACCCAGCTAGTTAATGGCATATTCTTCATAAGATTTAGTTTCCTGGCTTACTTCACGTTTTCTTCCAGGAGAAAATAATGCACCGCCAGGATATAATGTTCCTGAACGTTATCCAGGAAATGAGAGTCTCTTAGAGATTGCCGAGAGAGAAGGAGGGTTGGTAGATGTGAATACCTCAGTGTTGTTGAATCCACATCTATGTCAAGCCAGTACAAGACTTGGTCCAGAGAATCTTAAGGGCTGGAAAGGGTCTAGCGATGTGGCTTTATCCATTCAGAGAAGGAAGGAATGAGGCCAGCTGAGCACATACAAGGTAGGTGATAAGAGCCATGCTATTTTATAGATGAAGAAGTTGAGCTTCAGAGAGTTCAGGTAGTTTATCCGAAGTCACACAGCCAGAAAGAAATAGAGCCTGGGGTGTGAACCTAGTCTTGCTGAAGCTGAGGCCCATGGCCTTTGTGCCACCTCCTGCCACCACCCTACAAGGCAGGGCTGTTGTTCACCCTGCACAGTTGGTTAACAACAGTTTTTGGGTTTGGTTAATTCATCCTACAGCGAATCCTAAATATCTCTTTAGTTAAATCTATATCCTTCTGCAGTCCTCAGCAACAGAAACGACTGATCATAGTATTTTGGATAATCTTGACATTTTGTGAATGAAATTGCATCTTGGATATTTATAAACCTACCTGAGGGGAGAAAGGAAGACAGATGGGGGCTGATTCGAGCATTGGTAGAGTCTCAGGGTAGGGGGAATCTCTTTCAACTTGCCATTATTTATGTTCACATCAGCTGTGGGGCACCTTCAGCCTGTGCTGGGTGCTTCTCAGCCCAGGCATTAAGAGCCGTAAGACCGAGGGAACTCCCCATGTTAGCCAGCCCATTTCCCCTTTGGCCAAGAATTCACACTTACTGTCTTTAACAGGATGAAGCCTCTTAAAACATTACTTTAGGGGTGCCTGGGTGGCTCAGTGGGTTAAAGCCTCTGCCTTCGGCTTAGGTCATGATTTTAGGGTCCTGGGATCGAGCCCTGCATCGGGCTCTCTGCTCAGCAGGGAGCCTGCTTCCCCCTCTCTCTCTGCCTACTTGTGATCTCTCTCCCTCTGTCAAATAAATAAATAAATAAAATCTTTAAAGAACAACAACAACCCCCCCAAAAAACATTACTTTAGATTTTTCTTCTGTTTCTAAAAAGTAATTCATGTTTATGATAGAAATTTGGGTAACTGTAAAAAGCTCATGTAAAAATATGAAAGCCTATGTGTATTAGTTATTTACAGCTGTGTAACAAATCACTCCCCAAAACTTTAGCCACTTAAAGCAACAAAGTTTTATTATCTCATGGGCCTTGAGGGTCTGGAATCTGAGAGTGGCCTAGCTTGGGTAGTTCTCTCATGAAGTTGAGGTCAAACTGTGAGTTGAGGCTGTAATCATTTGGACATATGGGGCCAGAGGGTCTGCTTTTAAGCTTAATCATGTAGATGTTGGCAGGAGGCTTCAGCTGTTGCCATAGAAGCCTCTCCATAGGGCCATTTACAATATGGCTTCCTTCAGTGCCATGATGATTTGAGAGCACTTGCACTAAAGAGCCATCAGGATTTAGAAGCTGGAATCTTTTATAAGCTAGTCTGAGAAATGGTGTTCCATCACTCCTGTTGAATTCTGCCAGTCACATAACCAATTCCGGTATGATATTGTAGGAGGATACTATGCAAGTGTGTGAATACCAGCAAATGGGGATCACTGAAGGCCATCTTGAAGGCTCCCCACCATAGTCTACCATAGTCTGTAGGTTAAAATTTTCCTTAGGATGAATTATGTAAGCTTTTACCCAAAAATCCATCCCCTGCCACCCACTTACGTTTACAAATATACCGAAGTATTACAAAATACAAAAGATCACCAGGAAAAAAAATTGAAGGGAACATAATATTCAGGGATGAATGCCTAGTAAACTGTTACCCCTTCTCCGATCCTGGAGGAACTTTGTGATCTTATTCGTTATATCGATATGTGTATTATGGTTTGGGGAAGAGGGGAGAAATGGCCAAAGAGTGGATGGAAATCTCTGGATGTACCTTGGTCTTGAAGTCATTTGTGATGGTGGGAACATGAGATGGGATGAGGAGTTTAGGATTCAGTCCAGGCTGTAACTTGGGAGAAGGCACATGGTTCCTAGACCCCTTCACTCTGCTGTTTCCAAGGCAGTGTAAGAAGCAGAAGTTTGTAAGGGAGATTCCAATTTTTACAGGTAATTATTTGATGAAAAAGATATAAATACTTCAGTCATAAAAGTATTGAAAGGGACTTAAACGTTTTCTGTGGGGAGAGAATTTTGTTTATGCAAAAAGAGTATCCGGGGATCTGGTAGGAAATCCTGACATGCAGATAAGCAATAATATTCTACAGCTGCTTCTCGACTATTAAGTTATACAGATAAAATAAAAAACTCATGGGTACATGGTAATACTAACAAGTGAGATTTCTATATCACATGTGCAGAGCTTTAAAAAAAAAAAAGCACATACCAATATAGTATTTTGGTGAATAATGGTAATGCAAAAGTAAACTGTAATAATCAAATTTGAATGAATTCTTTTATAGTCCATACAGCCAGAAGAAATTTATCAGTATAAACTGGCACAAAACAAACAACAAAATGGAATAAATTTGAATAAATTCCCGCAAAGGCAGTCATAAGACATGTTGATAAATGTTTCAACATGAACCGATACAAAGTATAACATAAAATACTACTTTTGAAGGGGTTCCTATGTCATGCATTCAGTAAGAGCAAATATTTCCTTGAATGGTAATTTGAGCATGCTAAGCAACAGGGGGAAAAACTCAGTGTTTTCCCTCAGTGGCTCGAAGCTGGTGTTTTCATGCCGGTTTGGAGCTGCAGGTTGCAGCCATCACACGGGTGTGAACTTTAGATATCAGGAATAGCCCACGTTTGGCTTCTGGTCAGCCGAATGGTCCTCGCCCCCCACCCCCATCTTGAGGGGGGTACCCTCTGGCAGACTAAAGCACGAATGCAGTGAATTGGTGTGGCCTCCCCACCTTGCCTCCCTCAACCAGAGGAGACCCGTGGATTTCTTCATCCCAAGCCAGATGGATTGATGGTCAAGTGCGGAGAGCAGGAGGTCCTCCTCCTTGGTTGGACTCTGAGAGGCAAAGTGTCCTAAGTCATTGTTTTTAATAGGGAGCAACTTCATAACCAAGAGTTGACTCCAGAGCCCTTTCTACATATTTCCTTTCAGACCTTGAGGTCTGGGATCTTGGGGAACAGTCCAACCTCTGCTGAGTCCGGATGTGGCCCCCCTCCTTCCCATAAACATGTTTCCTCCATTGCTGCTGCTGCTTTAGAAAGAATTGTGCCAGACAGAGACACGATTTCAGGGTATTGAGCCGAACCCCTTACCGGCAGCTACACAGCCCCCTTAGTCCTGCTGCCTGCTGGAATCCAGCCAACCCGAGCTCAGCGCACAGGAGAGGGTAAGCCTAGACCTCTCTCCATGGTGGGCAGGGCCTCAGAGAAAATGGCGCAAACCCGGGGCAACAAACTGAGGAAGCCACAGCTCGGCTTGTTTTGTTGCAGACCTCCATGTGGGGTTCTTGCCACTTAATCCTAGGAGGGAGAGCGAGAACTGCAGACCTGAATGCTGGCTTGTTGAATAGTTCACTGGGCAGGGGAGGGGGAGAGCCAGGAGTTTGTGCGGAGCACAGAGTTTGGCTCCTGAAAGACCTTTGTTCAGTTGCGTATCTCTTTATGCCTCGGCTTCCTCACCTGTGGAATGGGGCACCTGCCTAATGGGATCGCAACGAGGATTAAATTAGAATTAGAAAAATGTATTTGAAGGTACTAGGACCGTTTCTAGTACATAGTAAGGGTTTAGTAATTCTAGGTAAAATCTAAATGCCGCATAATCCCGTGTGAATCTAATGTTTCTGGTTTAATCTATAAATGAAAAGGCCTGGATGGTCTGTAAAATCTTTGTTGGTTCTAAGTATCCCTTCCTCTGAGGTGCATCCATTCCTTTCTTCCCAAGTCCAGGGCCCATCCTGTCTCCCTGTTTCCGCTTCTATAGCCAGAGCACAGATAGAGCGGGGAGTTCCTCTGGCAGGATGGAAACAGCTGTGGGTCCAGGAGGCTCTGGCCTCACCCTGTTTCCTGGAGCTGTGTTGCCCCTGAGCCTCAGTTTCCTCTTTTGTATGAAGGAGATAGCATTGTCTGCTGCACGGGATGATGAGAATTCTTCCTAGACCTAAGGCACTTGGAGTTTCCGGCCCCAGCTGGTGACTGTCTACAATCACCGCCTCTCGGCGTCGCAAAGACTTCCATTCTTGGGTTCGTGAGCCCTGTCTGCCTGGAAACTGTCTTCTGCCTTGGTCCCAGTGGCCTTGTCACCTCCTGGCAGCATGCATCCATCTGTTGCCTAAGGAGTGAGGAGTTGGCTGGGTGAACAGCCACAGAGGGTCGTGTAGCCCTTTGGCAATTGTGCCAGTCAGCCACCGCACATGGGGTGCGATGCCCTCCTTGAGGAGCTCAGGATGGAGGATGGAGGCTGAACAGACGTTGGTCTGGCCTTCTGACCAAAGCTGGGTTCTGTGTTCCGAGGGCAGGGTGAATCTCTTTGCCGGAACGTACTGAAAATCTCAATAATCTTTCACTGCGATTCTTCTGAAGGCCACAAGAGTTCTTGGTCTCAAAAGCCAAAGGATTCTGAATGATCACAGATCTAGGTTTTTCTGATGGAGGAAGATCTCTCAACCGACCGAACAGGACGCGTAGATTTCAGATTGAACTGGTTGCTGGAGTCCTAAGTTCAGGAGTGAAGTGGCGAGGATATTGCGGGGAGATTTCCCAGCCGTAATGTAGCGGCAGCTTGAGATTCTGGGGTTGGATGGCTGGGTGCCCGCCCTGGGCCAGGTCATGTCCGTCTTTTAAGCTCAGGTTCTGTACTTGCAAAGGGTTGGAGTTGGTAGCGTTCATCTCTGAGGGTTGTTGTGAGACCTCCATGAAATACACTACAAGTGAAGTGCCTGACTGCACCGTGTCTGTTTTAGGACTCGAAGAAATGTCAGCTCTTGTTTTTTACTTATAACAGGCCTATCTATCACTTTTTAAACTCACTGCTTATATCTGGCAGTTTTTTAGTCTTTAGAAGTAATCGTAGTCTTTTTCTTTAAAGATTTATTTGTGAGAGAGCGAGAGAGTCCGCGTGAGAATGGTGGGGAGGGACAGAGGGAAAAAGTTTCAAGCAGACCCCATGGTGAGCGTGGAACCTGACGCTGGGCTCGATCTCATGACCCTGAGGTCACAACCTAAGCAGTTGCTTAACTGACCAAGCTACCCATGCACCCCGTAATTGTTATCTTTTTCAAATTCTAAAGTAGGTTTGCAGGAGAAGTCTTTGATGTCTTTGATCTCTGAGCGTACCCGTTTTAGTTGAATGCAGAATAACTAAGTGGAGATGGGCAGTTAAAAATATCAGCATCTTTCGGACCATGTCCTCAACTGACTTAAAGGGAGTGCTCGGATACAAGGGCAGCATCTACTGCCTATGTGTGTGCTCTGGAGGTACCGATGTGGGCCACATAGTGGTTACAGTGGTCAAGAGTCATTTGTGGTTTGGAGCTTGGGGTCTGGAGGAAGGTTTCCT
Source organism: Nasua narica (assembly GCA_028533885.1). Lineage (NCBI taxonomy): Eukaryota > Metazoa > Chordata > Mammalia > Carnivora > Procyonidae > Nasua > Nasua narica. The sequence goes on along the minus strand of CM052800.1, from coordinate 72,506,584 downwards.
GGTTTTGCATCCTGGCTCCGCCACTATCAATTTGTATGACCTGGGGTGAGTCACCTAACTCAGCTGTTTCCTCATCTACCACCTGTGGGTAAAGTACATTTTCCCCGAGGGTCACTGTGAAGACTGAATGAGATCAGTGCGAAGCAATTTGCAGTGTGGTCATACTAAACTGGGAGCACTCGCTACCGTGCTACCATTCCCCCGGGATGGTGGGCAGTCTAGCCCTTGTATGTGTACTTTGCAGTGTAGCTCATTGGGAGTAAGCATAGCTGGTAAAATACACAATAAGGAAAGGTCTGCTTCTCATTGAGCAGTGATTGGATTAGTCACCCATTTAATGCATGATCTCATTTATACACAGGATCTAAGACAAGTTGAACTCCTAAAAGCAGAGAGTAGAATGGCGGTTGCCCTTCTACTGGGCTAGGAGGATAAGGGGGATGGGGAGATGGTGTTCAAAGGGTACAAAGGTTCAGTTATGCAGGATGAATGAGTCCTAGAGATCGAATATAAAGCGTGGTGACTATAGTTAATAATACTTTCTGGCGTACTTGAAATTGGCTAAGAGTTGATCTTAAATAGTCTCAACGCACCCACAATGCTAAGCGTGCGACGTGATGGATATGTTAATTAGCTTGATTGTGGTAGTCATTTCAATGTATAGTATATCGAAAAAAATCACGCTGTACACATGAAGTATATACAGTTTTTATTAATGGTACTTCTGTGAAGCTGGAAAAAAATGCAAGTTTTGGAGCTGCTGCAATACAACCTCGGAAGTGATTGAGAGAGCTTTTGTAGAGTTCTCATGTGACACCTCATCCTGTCGGCTGACTTTGAGTTAAGTATGAAGTCTGATCATCCCAATCTGGCCTCTAGGTTTTTTGCTGTTTGGTAGCACATACTTACATAAACAAATGTTCTCTGTGTAAACATTTATGAAAGTCAAAATATGAAAACAGATTAAATATAGAACCAGGCTGGATGCCACATCAGTGTTTTCGTGGCAGCAAAAAACATCATCTGTTACATTTAATTATTGTGGTTAGTTTGAGTTTTGTTGGTTTGATCGTGTTGGTAGTTGATTTGTAAATGTCTTTGGGATTTCATACCGGTTTTCTGTTGGTGCACATTTAAAGACGATTTTAATAACCATAGGTCAACGTTCAGAGTTTGCGAGTATTTTAAAGAGCGTTCATGCATCAGTTGAGAAACCCAGACTAGGTCATTCAGCATGTGCAGAGAAGAGTCCCGTACCCAGCTGACTTTTCCAGCTTGCTGGGTGCTCAGCACACACTTCAACGTCCAACTCACACATTGGGCAGAACACTTTTACCCTCCTGGTTCCTCTGAGTGTTAGGTGATCGGGCCATTCTGGCTACGAGGAGGGGCTTCTTTGGACTCTCGTGTGCTTTTAGCAGAAAGGGGGAAAATTCCTCTTTTTCATCGCTTGCTAGGTTCTGTTTTCCATCTTGCATTCATCAGACATAGCTACTTGCAAGTTCTTATTTTTTTTCCCGTTAAACTAGGCACACCGTTATTCTATCTTCCCATTGTTTCTTTTTCACATTTTTATTTTAGAAAGTGTACTGTTGGCATGTTCTCAGCCCCGCAGGGATAATATCCGAGCTTTCTCCAGGCTGGCTTTTCTCTGGGAGCTCAGGGCTCTTCACAGATCATGCCATTAGTCCTTGCAGTGGCTCCTGGAGGTAGGTAGGATCAGACGGAGGGTCGGGGTGTGGGGGCAGGAGAGCTGGAGGGGAGTGTCCGAGGAAAGCAGTGGGTTATTCCTTTTATGGTAGCATTTCTGCTTTAGGCAGACTTCTGCAAGTGCGCCTATTTTCATTTTTTCTTCAAAGCATTTTGCAAGTGATAACACTCATTAACTTCATTGCTGCAGAATGAAGTAAAAGGGGATACTAATGTAGCTATTGAGAAATAAGAACCTTCGCTCAGATCTTTTTAGGATCATTAAGAAAGAGCAGTTTTAACTGTTGGTTTTGGTGTGTTTCTTTTTTTTGTTTTTTTTTTTTTTGCCCAGGACTTGGAGTGCCTTTAAATTGCTCTTAAATTCTGAAACTTAGTGATCAAAAGAAACCCCTCTAATAATGAAGCTGTCTAGAGTCTCTTCAGTTTAGCTGTTTGAAGGTGCAAGATTAATATTCCTAAAGCTCAGCTCTGATCATTTCAAAATTTTGTTTTGTTTCTTTTTAAATATTATGAGCTTTGAAGTCAAAAGACCTGGCTTCATTTTATGGGCCGGTTATATAATCTGTCTGATTCTCACTTCCTCCTCAATAGTGGAAATAATAATCCCCACTTCAAAGGGTGGTTGTTTCAATTAAGTGAGATCATGTGTGGGATGCTAAGCACAGTAGGTGTCAATAAAACTAAAAATAAAAAAGTCAGAAGCTGAAATCCTGTAAGCACCTCTGTCCCTACAGTATAAAATCCAAAATTGTAATTTTTTGAAAAATTTTGAGTAGACTCCACACTCAATGTGGCACTTGAACTCACGACCCCGAGATCAAGAGTTGCATGCTCTTACCGACTGAGCCAGCAAGATACCCCCCAATCCAGATTCTTGGATACCACATTCTAGACCCTCCACAGTCTAGGCTGGAATAACCTAATAACTGAGTTGTTCCTTTCCAGCCAAATAGACAACCTTAGTCTTTCTTTTCCATAAAATAAAGCAGTGGTTTTCAAATTTTTTGACCAAGACCCTCAGCATGACATATATTTTATTTTTTTTAAAGATTTTAATTATTTGTCAGGGAACACAAGCAGGAGGACTGGCAGGCAGAGGGAGAAGCAGCCTCCCTGCTGAGCAGGGACCCTAATTCGGGGCTCGATCACAGGACCCTGAGATCATGACCTGAGCCAAAGGCCGACGCTTAACCGACTGAGCCACCCCAGATGCCGGGACATATATTTTACATACAAGGCAAGTTTCATGAAGCAGTCCTTCAGCTTACTTCATGAAATACATCCTATTCTGTTTCACTGAAGAAGGAAATTCTGGTCTTGACCCATTAAACTGCCATGCGGCGGTTTTCAGATCTGGTTGAAAGACATTGATCTAGAAAGGCTCTTCCTCTCCCATTTCTTGAAATTCTACCCTTCCCTTGAGACCCATGTCCTCCTGTGAAATCTTCCCTCATCTTGGCATCGTGTGACCTTCTCTGAACTTAGCATTTTTTTCAGTCTTATTGATGGCATTTACTGCAAATTGGCTTTTATGCTAATTATTGATTTATAACTTATTTCTGTGACTAGATGGCAAGTACCATTGGGCTTGGTCCCTGTGGTCATTTATCAACCTGTGCAGGTCGGAGAGGCTCCCCCCCTCGAAGTCCTCTGAGGGGTTTGTTAAGAAATCGTGTGTTGTCTTGGATGCTTCGTTCTCTTTATGCTGACCTTTGAAAGCCATAAAATCAGTGTGTGTGGAGGGGTACGGGTGGGGTGGGGAGCTTCTTGCCACGATGCTGCCTAGATTGGCCGTTCCATGGGTTGGGCTGCCTCGGATTCCTTGTGTATGTGGAAAACAGCGCTATCAGGTTGGGGCTGTGACTCCGGCTTCTAAATAGAGAGTCTCCATTTCCCTTTTCCTGACATGAGTGGACCTCAGAGCCTTCTTTCAGCTCTGATGGTACATGAGCCCGAGACGACTGACCGCCGCCTCGCTGCCAAAACACAGCCTGGGATCTTGAACTCTTGAGCCTTTGTGCCGTGGAACCCATAATGATTTTATCCCAGGAGACCTCTATTTTATCCCACCAGATAGTTGTGGATGGGTTTCCGTGTGTGTTCGCTGCTCTGTAGACCCTGGACGTGAGGGGAGTTATACACAGTATCGGTCATGTGGAGCCTTTCTTATGCAAGGAAAAAAAATACTCTATAGGCCAGGAGAGATGTTGATATTTTAACCAACCCCGTCTCTCACACCTGGCGCCCAGTTTGGAGATCCCGACTAATGAAATTTAGAGACGTGCAGGACCCATTTTATGTTTACACAAATGTTCTACCCAAAGGTCGACCTCATTTAAAGGAACAGATTTCGTTTAGGAAGATTATTTCTTTCTCTTTCAAATCTAATTTCGGAAGCTTGACTGAAATAGTAAAGATACCAGAGAAGTCTGTGCAGTCATGTAATGAACAAATCTAGGCATGGCAACGTCGGTCTTGGGACAATACGTGGATGAAATACATCCCAGAAATATCTGGGAAACCATAGACTTAAATTGTCACTGTCTTGCTTCATTAGATGTTAAGAAAACACACTGATGACGGCATAATAAACTCCAGTTAAAGTTACTGATGCACGGTTTTTATAATGACTTTCTTTTTAAAGAGACTGATGGACCTTTAGGTTTCTATAGAAAATCTGTTCATGCATAGGCAATTTTTTTCTCTTTTGAGCATCAACCACTTATGGGGACTTATGAAGTGAGTTTAGCTTAATTCGGCGCTCAAAGAATTGCAGACATGCTTCCTTATTTAGGCCCTCTCCCATCCAGTCTGCCATTTAGCAGAGCTCATATGTATGTCCAAGGAAGCAGGATTTGTCTCAAAGGAGATTTGGAGAAAAACTTGCTTCAGTATTTAAAGTGCTTGACAGAGTCATGTTCCTGTGGAAGTCCATTCTGAGACGAGGAAGTTAAAATCAGGTGGCTTATTTTGCGCTGCTGGCTGAAAGCCCGTCTGATAAGATTGGCATGGAGCACTAATTAATCACCCAGGGTCTCATTCACTAATCACATGGCATGAAACTTCCCTGCTGGCTGAGGCTCAAGGGCAAACGATGGGCTTCTAGCCAGCTTATTTTTCATAAGCATTATGGTACCTCTAAATTAATGTGAACCTAATATATGCTGTCAGTGGTTTACTTTCCCATGGTGACCCTCCCCGGTTAAACAGCTTTCAATGAAATCTTATGTGGAGAATGAAAAGAAGTTCCTTGCAAAGTGAGGGCAGGGGTGGGGGAGGAAGATTTAGAATCCTCTTTGTAATCTTTCTTCCCCCGTATATACTGTTTTGGTTCTGATAAAAATCTGCTGGATGAATTGAATAATGCACAGATGATATGATTAATTGCCTTTTGTTATCTGAGAAAGCAAGCCTCTATGATGCTGGAAGACTTCTTCCCTGACATTTCTAATTGCAATAATAGTGTGTTTATTGAGGGCATGCTGTGTACAAAACACAGACCTTAATTCATCAGTTCTCACATCAGTCCTGTGTAGATGCTGTTACTGCCTCCATTTACAGGAGAGAAAATTGAGAGCCTATCAACTTGTCTAGGGTCACATCTAGTAAGCGCTGCGGCCCAGAGTTGAGCCTTGGTTTGTGGCCGCAGGCCATGTTCTCCCTTTTAGCTTGAGGGAAATATCAGTGAACTTAGTCTTTAAAGATAGCATTCCTGTTCCCATGTAGGATTTTTACATGCATCTGAATTAATCATTTTAGAAGCACGTGGATCTCTAGGACGTTTTATGCCTTCAAATCATTTTAAATATGCACCTTTTTTCGGAGAACAGAAAGTGGTGGGCATCTTTAAACCAGGGGAAATAGGCACAGCTTATTCATAAATCACTCATGCTGTTGTTCATCTTGAGACACTTCCAGACGATTGTAATAGAAGAGGAAAATTCCAGAGAGCACGTACATGGGTCACTTCCAAGGCGGCGCCCGTTGAGAACCCAGCCTTCCATCCTGAAGCCGCAAGTGGTTTGGCTGCCGCTTGTCTTGTATGTAAATTAATTTCCAAGAGTCTGTGTAATAGACTCTTCCATAAGAGTGATTTGTCAAAACCCATTTCCCTTGTTAAGAAGACCTAACTGGGGAGAACAGGTTGATATTTAGGAGTGTGTGTGGGTTTCTGTGTTAAGCCAATACTTTTCTCCTTAGTATGCGGTGCTGATGTTCTCGGTTGAAAAGAATCCATTCCGTTTCTTTTTATAGTGAGTGTCATGAAAAGTTGGAAAGAGGAAAAACTGAGCTGAACATACAGAATAAATAACTAAATGGTTGCCTTCGGTCTGCCCTTTGGTTTTCAGACACTCACCCTCCCCATCCTTTGTGACTCACTGAGCCAGTAAGACTGATCAAAGATGCCTCAGTCTATAGAACATTTACATGTGGTGGTTTATTTGTCATCCACGACAAAGGACTAATTGCCTCTGGGCCTTCTTTCACATGATAATCGATGGGTTTGGATCTCCTGGGTGTGCTCCATGTATCCTGCATTCATCTCCTGAGATGTTTTAGGTTTTGATTGGATATAAAGCATCAAAAAGATGATGTCAACCCGGTAAAAATGTTAAGGGGATTTTAAGCATGAGCGTGGAGATGTAAAATGTTCTTGCTCGATTTGGTCCGAATTATAACTTCTCTGATAGCTATTCAGAAGGCCACGTGACATTTCTAGGATGAGGCATGTTTCTCAAATTTTAGCATTTCAAAAGGCCCACCGGGAAAAAATTCAGTTTTCATTTTAATATGAACTCGAGGTTCTCAAAGATGATTTCTTGGATGCCTCTGTCACAAATGTTATCAATAAGATTTTACTTTAAGGAAACATTCTGGATTCTAATGTGGAGTAGCGTACTGGGAATACAGTTTCCTCTAGTGACTTTGCCTAAATGGGGAGGGTGTGCACGCGCGTGTGCTTGCACGCACCATGGGGCCGAATAGGTTGGGCACTATTATTCTGCTCATTCTCTATAATGTCGAAAGAATCGCAGTCACGTTCTTCTGGTGTTCTTCAACAACTCTTTCCAACTAAGGTTCAGTGTTGATCAAAATTGACCTGAAATATGCGGTTATTTCTTAGAGGAGTGCAATAATTACAGTCAAACGGGAATACTTAAGTGAAAGAATTATACATTGACTAGCGACATCTATTCAGTCATGGCCACTTATCCCCCAGCAAATGAATGGATGTCATTATGTTTCTTAGGAAAGACAGCGGATTATATTGCAAGACAGAAGAAACAAAAAAATTTTAAAACCCATAGATATGTGGACACAGAGAGTATTTTGCATTAAGTTAAATAGAAAAAAAAAAAAAGTATCCTCCGCTTGGCCTTCTCGGAGCTGCCTTCCGATAGGGCAGAGCAGAGTGAGACGTGGGTGCTGGACACCAGTCTGCTGGGGAAGAGGGGAACACCAGCTCCTCTTCTGTAAAACAAGAACGCCAAATGTCAAGAACTGGGAGGAGTCTGAGATTTTGCCCTACCTGCCTGCTGACACTTTACCTTGCCCCAGTGTCATGGATGCGGTGACAGACACCGGACTCCTAAGTCAGAGACCTAGGACTTAATCCATCCCCGCACTACTCGTAGCCAGAGTAGCAGTTTTACTCATATTCTTTTTCTGAGCCCCAGTTTCCAGAGGGTGTTGCAAAGAAGGCCAGTTGACCACTGCATATGGAATGAGCTGTGTTACAGGTCCCTGAATTTAGGGAACCCCAAACTTCTATACTTGGTGGTAAGCCTGCCTGATCCTTTGCAGGATCTCTGTAAGGAAACATGGTCTGTCTTCCAAGGCTGTCTGCTATACACATTTCCTCGAAGGTAGTCTGAAACAAACGACTCACTTGTAATTCCAATCAATTCCTCCCCCGTAAGAAGAGCAAAAAACTTGAGGAAATGATCTCCTAACACAAAACACTCTGGTGTTTTCCAGGAACGATTAGTGTACGCGGATTCTTAAGGACTGTGTGTGGGCCAGATGACATGGCCAGAGGCTACAGCATGCCACTCACCCTATTGTTTTAACAGACGGATAAAAATGTGATATTTTAATCACATCAAGTATCTACATAGCCTAGCCTTTTCAAAATGTCTTCCTTTGAGTTGGATCACCGCAGTCCTGGGTAGCTGGGGCAGGGGGGGCGGTCTTCTCCCTTTACGCTCGAGGAGACTGTTGTTGGGTTACTTGACCAGATTCACACAGCTAGTTAACCTCCTGGTTGGCACTAAACCTGGGGGTTCCTGACACCCCATCTGTTGATCCTTAAGGCGCATTGCGTAACTGTTTGCCTTTGGTCTCCTATACAAGGTGAAGGACATTACTGGCCACTATAGAGGTGACCCCAGAGCAGTCCCAAGTAACTTTTTTTGGTTGGTACCACACCTCCCAACCAGTCTTGGGTCTTGCTCAACCACACCAGGCGCTGGGATTGTCTGGTGATGGTGCCAGTGGTCTCCAGAGTCAGGAAACTAGTTTGAAATAAGGGAAGTTACTTTCTGTAATGTTTTCTTGTTGTTCTAAGTTTCATTTTCCATTTGATTGAACATGAGCAGTCTCCGCTCTTTCGGCCCCTTTCTCTGCCTGACTTCACATGTAAATACAGGTGATGGATCTTCCTTCTGTGGGCTTTGGTGACACCTCCCTTTCTTAATTCTCGTCACCCTTCTGTCTCCTTCTTCACAGTCTCTCCTTCACTTTCCCCTCCGTGTACCTCCCCGTAAATCTCAGTGATCTCTAGGACAGTGTGTTGGCTCTCTTCTGCACAAAGTCTTCATGTGGCCTCAGCAATAACCACAACAGTTAGGAGCATGTTGTGCGCCAGGCACTTTGCACGGCACCATGGGTGCGTATCTCATTCAGTCTTCCCAGTGACCCTAAAGATGGATATTGCAATTCTCTGGATCTTGTAGAGGAAGAGACTGAGAACCGAGAGGCCCATAGCGTGTCCAAATCTAAGCTAAGTTCACCTCGGGAGCGACCTCGCTGACCAGCCTCACAGTCCTCATGTGTCTGTGTCAAGATATTTTCACTTGCGTGCTTGAAAGTGAACTCTAAAATTGATCTTGCTCCCTTACCAGTATTCCTAACATCAAACTCAATGCTGCAGCCTACCCAGTTGCTTAGAGTTAAAAACCTGGAAGTTTTCTTACATTCTCTTTTCTTCCCTGTCTCCTACAAGTGATTCCTTCATTCATTTGACAGACATTTAAGATCTGCTGTGAAGCACACATTATGCTAAGTTTGGGGGGTGCAGAATGAACTAAACAGACAAACCCCCCTGCTCCTGTGGAGCTTGTTTTCATAGAAATGAATATTTCCCTTTTCTAGACCTGGACATTGAGGACTAGGGAGGGTAAATGACTTGCCCAGGGTCATGGACTTGCCCATGTTTAGGCTTCGAACCCAGGCATTCTGATTCAAGGAACCATAGTCCTAGCCTTACACCCTAAGCTTGCTGTCACGATGTCCCATAGGGTCTTCCCCTTAACCTCTTCTGTCTTCATCTTCTTGCCACTGCCACTGCCTTTGGGGCTGATGTCCTCATCATCAGGATTACTGCAGTAGCCTCCCGACTCATGTCACTGCCTGCAGTCTCCCCTCCCTCTGATTCCTTCTCTGTGCTGTACTGGAATGATTTTTCCAAAATGCAGTCTGATCCTGTCACTGTTTTCACTAAAACTCTTGGTTGGCTTCACCGATCTTGGTGGTGCCTTGGTTTTCCCAAGACACAAACAGCCTGCAGGGACTAGAAGACCCCTGCTTTGCAACCTTCAGCTCAGAGGTTCTCAGACTTCACCATGTATCACCGTTACCTGGAGGGCTTGTTAAAACGGGGCTCGGTGGACTGCATCCCCAGGGTTCCTGATGCAGTAGGTCTGGGGCCACCTGAGAATTGCATTTCTAGCAGGTTCCTGGGTGATGCTGGAGCGGGACCCACACATGGAGGAGCACTGCTTATCGGGGCCCGGGCTGACAATCTTTGCTTCAGCTCCGGAAGCACTTGTCTGCTCTAAGGGACATGCTCTTTCCCCCTCCAATCCGTCTGCGGGAGGTACTCTTCCTGTCTCCTTTCCTCTAGAGAACACAGTTGAAGCGTCCCTTCCTAGGAAGCTTCCTCTGACCCTGTGGGGATCCCCTGGTGATGCCTGTGTTTCTATGGCAACACAGCGTGTCTGGGAAAGCTCCACCCCCTGAGCTGCTGTGGTTTCCCTTGTTTGTTTCCCACCCACCGCACCCCCCACACCACTGCTCAGCTCCTTAAGATCACCGGTTATGGTTTTCACCTTTCGATCCCTTGCACCTAGCAGAGTGCCCGGTGCATATTGGAGAGACTTAGTAAATGAATCACGTAGTCCTACTTGTGCTTTAAAGAAGAGTAATGCTGTTTTAAGTTTCATTTGCGTTGACCTTTAAATCTTGCCCGAGATGTTTTCTAAAACCTGAAGATGTCTGAACACTATGAGGTACACATCTGGGAGTCTTAAACTTTCAAGGCTGCCATTAGCTGGAGCCGCCCAGCTTGGCCGTTTTAATATGAACAGCAAGAGCTCATTCCTGCCAAGGCCGATGTCTGTCTGTAGATAACGTAACTTCTCATGCCTTTGCTTTGAAATACTTGAGTTATCCCTCCTCAGCCCTTAGAACCTCTTTTTGGTCTGTTCTTAGCATTGGTTTTATCTAATCAGGGGGTTACAGATGGAAGAGCCCAGGCAGCGTAAGCCTTGCTTTTCCCGAGACAAAGATTAGTGGGCTGCAATTTGTAGCCTCCCTCTTTCCATCCAGAATTGCATCGCTTAATCCCTCCCGTTCCTTTCTAGGTGCCTGCGTTGCCTGCGGAATTTCCAAGAAGAATGTAGGTTTTATTGCCTGCAGAGCCCTCCCCTTTTCTCTCCCTTCCCAGCTCACGTTACTAGTTCTTGCCAAGAAGCGAAGTTCCAAATTTGAACAAAGGAATTTCCGAACAAGATTGTCCCTGGGTTGCAGACGTGTGTTCGAGGGGTGTTTTGGCCTTCTGTTGGTGTGGTATGAAGTCCGAGGCAGAGAACCCTTGCGCCGTTCTGGGAAAATGGGAGGAGAGGACACAGGAACCGTGCAAGAGGCTCCCCCTGCTCCCTCTTCCTCATTCCCAAAATGATTTGGGAATCATTTGTGGGGCTGTAATTCCTTCCTTCTGCTTAAGTTCTCCTCCTCCCACCAGGTGACCCCTGCTTTACCGAGTAGTTCAGAACCACTGGAGCTCCTGCTCGGTTATTCAGAAGGGAGCACCACCCTCCACCACGTCTATCATCCAGGGCACCGTCATGCTCGTGCCGGTTCCGCACGCGCTACTGTTAGCAAGGACTAAGCCTGAAGGAAATTAGTCTGGTCTCTTATTTATTGACTGAGGACTCTCGTGGTTGTGAGTAACAGATAGCCCCCAAAGTAACTTCAGCTAAGATGGGAGGAGGGAGGTGTATCCTAAGGACCCGGGGCACTGCTTGGAACTCGGGATCAGGAAGTGCAGCCCGGGGTCCTAGGGATAAGGAGCAGAGAGTGGTCAGGATGGAAGTTGTTCTTGATGTCCCTCCTGCTTTCTCCATCTGTTGCTTCCTCCACTGCACCCGAGTCTGTTCTAGCATCAGGGAGACGGGGGCTGACAAAAATCCCTGTGTCCATACCTGCTTCTTGGGGAAGAGAGACTCTTGTCTCAGCCTAGTATTTGCTGGAATGACTCTTCCTAAGCTACATGTCCCACCTCAGTCAACTCATCAATCTGGGGGGTGGGGGGTCTCTCCTTCACAAACACGGAGGCAGGGGCCCATCCTTGTGGGTGGGGGCCAGTTTTCAGAAAGAAAGGGTGTAGATTGAGAAGCTACCCCAACCTCAATAATTGGTTATAACTTATATCCCACATTCTTGCAGAAGAATTCTGTTTTTATAAGCGGGCATAATGAAACCAAAACCCATTTACAAAGGAGATAACACAAAAACAAGGAGTGCTAAAGTTAGGGAGAGGGACAATGCATCAAGAAGCGCCAGTGGGAAGAAACTTAATGTGGGATTTCAAAATTAGTAGGTATTTAAAATCTGGGTCCGTGCATACCCCAAATTCCTGAGTCAGATTGTTAAGATAAATAGAAAAGATCTTAAATTAAACATGATCTCAGTATTCTGGCTAGAGTTTATTAGTTTCTTTTAAATGCACAGGCATGCTTGAATACACTGTTTCGGGAGGACCTCCAGCCGGGATCAGGGGAGGGAGATGATTAATCAGAGGGCAGTGCTGCTGCCCCCTGGACCCGGCCCAGGTGCTCTGGGTCCCACAGCCCGAGTCACTTCTGCCCAGACTGTGTCACCCCCTCACGATGCTCCGGGTGGGTGAATGTCAGCAAGGGTCTGGGTGGTGGGGGGTGCAGAAGTACAGAAGAGAGAGGCTTCAGATCACTGTGAACGAGGTTTTCTCCTACTTAGAGGAGGTAGGCGGGGAACTGCAGGAAGGGGAGGGCTCTAATACACACAAAGTCCTGACCACACCAGGGGCCGCCACGGGCTCCTGAGGTGCCACCCAGTCTCACACGGTCACGTGGACCCTGACTATCATTTGGTGCGTTTCCTTAGGCCCCTCGTTATCTCCATGGGGCTCTAGGACGTCAGGAGACCTTCCAGTGCTGGTTTATTTGCTGGAGGGGAGCCCAGTCATCACTGGGGCTTGAGAGGCTCACCCCACCTGACTCCTGTCGCCTCTGCCACGGGGCCCTGCTGGGGCTGCTCCTTTGCAGCCCTCAACCCACCCCCCTACATCTACCCCCTACATCCTTCATCTTCGTGTTTTTCCTTATGCCTGGCTTTCTTCACGGAGACATGTCTTAGCCGCTCTGTTTTAATATTGCAGCTGCTCCTTCCACCTTGAGCCACCTTTCAGTCCCTTTGTGCTGCTCTTCCTTCCCACAGTGCTGCTTACCTTTTAAAATTCTGTATACTCTACTCATTTCTGTTTCTTTGTACCGCCTTTCCCTCCCCGGCCAACCCAGCTAGAATGCCAGCGCCATAAGAGCAGGCACTCTGGTCTATTTTGTTTCCTGATTGGTCCCAAACCCCTAGAGCTCATCGGAGATGCTCAGATATGTGTTACCGAACGAGGACCCTTCCCCGAGACCACGGAAGCTCGGAGGCCTGGCCGCGGGGGCTCAGCGGGTGGCGTGTGTTCAGGCTACGTGGAGGCTGTGGGGGACCGGGTGACGCGCGAGAGGGTGACCCCGGCTCAGATGGGGAATGTCCTGTTTACAGGTTTGAACTTTATCTGTCATGCCATCTTCTCCTGAGGCATGAGAAGTTTGAGCTCCCCGGCTGGGACACGGGGACCCAGTGGCAAAATTGGGATTGACTTTCTGGGTATTGAGTTTTCCGCCAGCCCTGGCTTATTCCTCTGATATGGCAAGAATTATGGCCAGAGGCTTTTAATTCCAAATATCAGCCCTTGCTCTGTGAAGACAACATGTGTTTTGTTAACATAAATATTTGGCACACTCGTGTGGACTGTTCCACCCCCGCCCCTGAACCCCATCCCTGTGAGAACTGGAGTGTTGGGCGCATGAAAGTCTCAGCAAACATCCAGTGAAAAGTACCTGTGTTGTAGTTTGAGGAAAATACATATATATATATTTTTCTAAAGGCACTCTTTCCTCTCTTCTGTGCCAAATGTTTTCAATGAACTCCCCTGTTTATTCAGGCAGAGCTTAAATTTTTTTTTTAAACTTCATCAGAATGTCAAAGGAAGAACAGTTCCTTCCATTGTTATTTTGGATAATATTTTTGAGGCTGTAATTTAGGTGAGCAGATTGACCTGATCTTGATTTTCCTCTGTCATGTTTACCTTGCTGCATTGTTATTTTGAGTCTGTTCACGGGATGCTGGGCAGATGCCATTGACGTAATTGCTGTTTTTTAAGCAAAGAGGATTGCAGATGTCTACTTCAGAGTTGCCTGTGACCTTTAATGTACACCTGTGTATAACTGCTTCCTTTTATGAATAAAAGGGGGGGGAGATCGACGTGCGTAGAGATTTTAAGTAATTTATTTTTATTTTTTTAAGTATACAAGCTGAAATCTCCTTTATAAAGAGAATTCAGATAGCAGCAAAATACCATAAAAGAAAGCTGTCCTTCAGAAATGCCACTAGATCTTAGGCTAGTTATGAAAGTGGCACCTGAGATTTATTTCTGTCAGGACACAAGATGGATTTTGAAGGGCTACAGTCTTCGTGTAGAAGATGCCAGAAACAGGAATTAACCCTACCACCTCCCTCTTTCTCCTTCACCCTTGGCCCTCCCTTCACCATATCGAACCATCCCTGAAAATGTCAGCTTTACTTCCAAATAGTCTCAATTCCATCTTTTTCTTCACATTTCAATCCAGGGCACAATCCGGTATTGTCTGGTGACTAAAAAAAATAAAAACTAAGGCTGCCTCTCTCCAGTCCCTGTGTGTCCACTCTGGACTTGCTCTTATCTTTTCTGCAGCCCAAATCTGATAAAGGCCTGTGTCCCTGCCCCATCCCAGTCCACTACACACAGATGGCCCTTAGAAGGCTTCCTGTCACTCTTAGCGTAATGACTGAACTCCTTAATGTGCCTTATGGGGCCCTGGGTGAGCTGCTCCACACTCGTGTCGCTAATGACAAACCTGCCATCCCCCTCCCCATTCTCCATACACCAGCACACCAATCACCTTTTAGATCTTTTTATTTGCTGTGTTCCTCTCACCACGGGGCCTTTGCACATTCTCTTCTGACTGCCTGAAATACTTTTCCTTTCTTTGCCAGGTCACATCTTCTCATCTTTCAGACCCCAGTTCCTACATCCCTGACATAGGGAAACACTCCTGGACTGCTCTCTGGGTTAGGTCTTCCTCTTTTGTCTGTATTGGCCTTAGTTTCTCCTCCTTAATAGCACCATCAGGGGCAGTTTTGTCTTTTATGCATTCTTTGCTTAAAAACTCTCTGTCACTGGACTATATGCTCACTGGGGGCAAGGACTGTATCTATCACAAGAGAAAAGTAGTACCTAGTAGTAGTACCTAGTAAGAACTCAAGAATATCAGAAGATGGTACATGGATGAATGAGTGGCTTCTTAAGTTGTCTGTTACACCAGTTAGAACAGGACACTGTTCTACTTCTAGGGTGTTGGAGGCCCAGCTCAGACTGAAGCAACAGGTAGAGAAAGAGATCTTCTGTTTGTCGTCCCCAAAAGGGGGCAGATGTGTCCCTCCTGGCAGAGATGCCCAGTTGCCTTGGTCACATCCTAGGGCCATTTTCCTCTCTAGCTTTTCCTGAGCATCCGCTCCGCTGGCTTTTGTTCTGCTACACCTGGCAGGCCTCCGTCAGCATGACCCCTGTGTCCACCTAGGGCCGTTCTCCATTCCAGTTAGGAATACGCCCCTTTGCCTTTAGTGCCTGGAAACTGACGGGGAGATTTTGAGTCTTAGGACAAGAGTCTCAGGAAAGTACTAAAACAGTTTTGAGCTTGGCCTGAGGACTCAGATTTCTCTCTCTCTTTTTTTAAAGATTTCATTTATTTATTTGACAGAGAGAGATCACAAGTAGGCAGAGAGGCAGGCAGAGAAAGAGGGGGAGGCAGGCTCCCTGCTGAGCAGAGAGCCCAATGCGGGGCTCGATCCCAGGACCCTGAGATCATGACCTGAACTGAAGGCAGAGACTAACCCACTGAGCCACCCAGGCGCCCCAGACTCGGATCTCCTGAGCAACACGACTTGAAGTTTCTGAGGTCTGTTTTCTTATCTATAAATGGTGATAATATTAATTTTATAATTCCTATTATCTATAAATATTAATTTTAATATATTCTATTTAAAATATCCAAAGTTTATAATTTCAACATATAATCAGTAGTAAAATAACTACTGAGGATTTTTCATTCTTTTAATTTACATTAAGTTTTTAAAATCCAATATGGGGCATCTGGGTGGCTCAGATGGTTAAGCGGCTGCCTTTGGCTCAGGTCATGATTCTGGGGTCCTGGGATTGAGTCCCACATTGGGCTCCCTGCTCAGCAAGAAGCCTGCTTCTCCCTCTGCCTCTCTCTCTCTGTCTCTCATGAATAAATAAATAAAATCTTAAAAAAAAATCCAATGTATGTTTTATATGTACTAGCACATTTGAGAGGGCACGGGCCACACTTGGAATGCTCCGTAGCTAGCGGCTACGGCTGTATTGGGCAGTCCTGTCTCAGTGAATTCAAACTTAGTGCCTAGTTCCTACTTAGCATTGAACAGATATTGGCAAAATTTTTGTTACTCATTTTAAAACATCAAAAATTGGCTGGTCAGACATTTGTACTGCATGTTTGCCTGTATTGCCACATGGGAAGAGAGGCCTCAGATCTGCTGTGGTTTCCCCCCGCCCCTCTTTTTCAAAGGAATGAAGAGTTGATTTTAAGTGTTCTTCCCCATTGCCTAGAAGTTGACCTCTTGACCTCTAGGTATCAGAATGAGGCCAGTTTGGTGGTTTACGGTTGACTTTTCTTCTAGAGGTGGGAAAGGGGAAACTCAGGGTGCCTCCAGTGCTGCGTGCCTGTCTCCGTTTTTTGGCTTTCTGTTTAATTACTTGAAGCTGGAACAACTTGATTTTAAAACAAAACATATGGGCTGAGAGTAATGGGGAGGACTTTTGCTAGTGATGTAGCAGCGAAGGTATGCACAGTTGAGGCGCCGGCCCTGTGCCGTGTGCTTCCTTAGGTATCGCGTGCCTTCCTTCACTGCACTGTGTTTTGTCTTCAAATTCTTAAACCTTGTTTGGAGAGTCACAGTTAAAGCAGGAAGTCTTAGAGCAAGATCGTAGAGGAAATTGTCTGTGAGTCTTCTTTAAATTCTGATTCTTCCGCCCCCTCTCCTCTTGGTGGAAAATCACTGGTTTCCCATCTGTTTATATGATTTGTGAAGGAAAAGGGGTTTTCCAAGTGCCCAGAAGAGAGGAGAGCATCATTCAAAGAGAAGAAAGTTGGCCCACCATTGAATTTCTCTGTTCTTCTAGGTTACTCCGTGGCTGACCCACACATGGGGATTTCTGTTCTACAACCAGTGCTTGCGTGAAGGCAAGGTTCTCGTTGTTTTACCTCTTCAGGTCCATTTTGTTTGCCGCGGGAGGAATATACGATGTCCTCATCCTATCATGTGTAGTTCTAAGCTAAATTCCTCGACTTTCTATGACATGGGGGAAAATGGGAAATCTTCAGGACTGGTAAAAATGCGTAGTTTGACGTCCGTCTCTTCTTGGTTCACTTCTCTGTGGCTTCATTCGGTAGCGGCGTGCTCATAAGCGAATGAAACTCTGTAAGCCTCTTCCCTCCTTTAAAACGGGGTTAATAACAGTGCCTAGTCCACAATAAAATTGTGGCGAAGCTTAAAAGAGACACTGCATACAAAGCACTAATAAGCACAGTGCCTGTCCAGTGATAAGAAATAAATGTTAGTGATTAGACAGGAGCCCTCCATGGGAACCTGTCCCCCCAGAGAAACAGAGCTGACTGTGATGTTCTCAGGTACACCATCCCACCCATCGCTAGTGGTGACGGTGATGGAATACTGCATCAGGGAAGGTGGTTGACCAGTTGTCCATCAGGAGCTTCTGTTTTGAGAAGGTGAGGCTTTTCCCTGGGATGGGTTTCACATGGTTGGGTGGGAAGTCTAGCACACTGTGATTTCGAGGTCTGATGGGATGCTGTGTTCGCCCTTCTCGCTCGTTACCGAATTGAGCCTAGGACCTCTACGTATGAAAGGGACATGCTGAATTGCTGTGCTTTTGTACTACAGAGTCCCAAGTATCTTGGGTTCATGTGGGGACCTGGTACATGTGTCGTTTTCCATCAAAAACATAAAGTGACGCTCTGACCAGGGCTGTAGGGGGACCAACCACAGTTTTCTGTCGGGACATTCACAACAACAACTCTTTCTAAACCCTTTCCAAACCTGGAAGAGCAAGAGCAGGAAGAAAGGGGTCTTCCGTTTTTGCCAAATCAAAGACATGCTGGTGCTTTTGCGTCTAGGGGTTCCGAAGGTATTAGATGCGGTTTCACTATAGCGTCTGATTATTGGCGGGAGAGCTGGGAAATTCTGCTTCTAAAAACACAACCAGATTTTCAGGGCCGTCAGCCGTCTGCTTTTTTTCAGTCCCGCCTTTCCCCTCTGCTCTTGGTGTTTCCCCCAGCCCCCCTCAGATTGATGAGCCGATGCCCACAACGTGTCAGCAGCCCCCTGCTGAGAATGAAGATCTCGCCAGGTGGACAGCTCTCAGATTTCCCCAGAACGGCAAAGAAGAACCACCCGCACGCCCGTCTTCGCTGCACGGCCCTCTCGGTGGACAGCTTTCCTGACATTTAACTTAATCAAGATGTTAGTAAAATAAACAGGGTGCGCTGCTGCCGTCAGATTGAAAGTGCTCGTTAACCTGCCTGCTCTCTTTTCACTTCGGTGTTTGGGAAGGAAATTCAGGGTTGCTCTTGGTCATAAAGATGAGGAATAAGATGTGTCTTTGCTCTTGGCCAGTTACGGCCGGTCCTGACCGCTGGGCTCTGAGGGGGTGGACAGCCCTGTACAATGTGTCATCAAACATGGGACACCCTGATTACAAGACCTGCTATTACTTTAGGTAGAATCAAGGGGAAAACACTGAGATACCATCGATTTTAAGACCTGTCCGATTTCAGACATGTTAAAATGTGTGTGAGGGGGGATGTGTATCTCCGAGCAGATGGAATACGGTGACAACTAGCTACAGTGGGAAATGGTCCTGGGTACTGCTTGCTCCCCACCCTCCCACTGAGCACAGCTCAGGGGCAGCACTGTGAGGGGTGTGGTTGGGGAAGAGACAGCTCTGTGTTGGGTGCCCCTTTATTTCACCGTGGTGTTTGCTCCCGGTATACACGAAGTTATGGCACTGAGGTGAGACCAGGCCAGGCCGTGGAAGTCCTCTCAAGGGCGATAGAAGTCATTTAAGTTTCTGAAAAATGGAAGAATCCAGGACTTTTCTTTGGGTCATGTTGGACTCTGTAAGATTCATGTTACCTTTTGAAGAAGTGCTGAAGAGTGTGTGTTGAGTGTGTTCTGCATGCCCTCCTCCTGGCCCATTTCCAACGGCATGATGGTGTACAGAGAATCACCAGCTCTTTTCCGTTCACGTCCCTCATATTCCGTTTTCTAGTGAACCCCGGGCTTGGAATTATGGGGGCAGGAACTCGCTCTCTCCTACACTAAAAGGCAGCATTACACGTTATTAATAACTTTGGTTTTACTCAAGGTTCTACCTAATTATTATCCTTCATAATATCAGTGACTTCAAAACACCTACATGTCCCCAACCCTTCTTTTTAAAAAACTTAAAAAATTTTATCTTTCCA
Source organism: Nasua narica (assembly GCA_028533885.1). Lineage (NCBI taxonomy): Eukaryota > Metazoa > Chordata > Mammalia > Carnivora > Procyonidae > Nasua > Nasua narica. The sequence goes on along the minus strand of CM052800.1, from coordinate 72,487,439 downwards.
GCTTTATTGAGATAGAATTGACAAATAAGATTATAAGATATTTGAAGAGTACAACGTGATGATTCGATATGCGTATACGTTGTGAAGGAATTCCCCACCCTTGAGGTAACACATCTGTTACCTCACAGTTACCTTCCGGTGTATGACATCATTTCTGTTCCCTTCGCGGAAGTTCACTTTTACAAGACAGTGTTACCAACTGTAGTCATGGTGTTTACCTCAGACCTTACTCATCTTACTGTTGTACCCTTTTGCTAACCTTTTTCTATTTGCCCCTGCCCCTGGCAACCACTTTTTCCACTCTGTTTCTATGTCTTCAATTTATTTATTGAGATTCCACATGTAAATGTGGTACTTATCTCTTCCATCTGGCTTATTTTACTCTGCATAATGCCCTCCAGGTTCATCCATGTTGTTGCAAATGACCGGATTTCCTTCTTTTCTAAGGTTGAATCCTAGTCCATTGAATACATATTCCACATTTTCTTTCCTCAGTCCTTCTTAATGCTTAATTTTAATCAAGGTGATTATAGTGTTTCTTTTGCTGTCAAAGGCTGTCAGATTTTAGACAAGAGTATTTCTCAGCCTGGTAAAGGGACAAAAGAATTGGTCAAAAACTTTATTTATATTTGTATTGGTAAAAACATGGCATTTGCCCTTACACTTAACACTGTTTTTTTCTTTCTTTCAGTTTTTGGGAATAGCATTTCTTGGAATTGGACTGTGGGCGTGGAATGAAAAAGTAAGTTGAATATCATGAAAATGCACCCATTTTGGTAGTTAGAGGTTGCACATTATACTACATGTCTCCTTTTCCTCTGACAGCTTCAGAGTATAAAGAAACACAGTTCTTTCACGAAAGAAAGTGTTCTTGGAAGATAATGTCATATTTCTAAGGCTCTTTAGGAATGAAGACTAAATCAATCATTATATCCAAATAATTACAAAAGTAACAATACATGTGCATAATGGAGATCAAGTGTTGAAATTGTATTAGTTAGCTGGAGATATACTATTTTTGTGGAACATTTCCTCACTCTGGCACAAGAATTTCAGTAATGCTTATAAATATCACCAAAACCACCTGCATTCTTTTTTCCCTCTCTCTCCCCTCTCTTTTAACCCTTTAGAAGATTACTCAAGCCATAAAGATGATTTTTCTTTTCAGCGTGAGCATTATATAATAAGCTATTAGCATATTGTATGAAGGAAGCTGGATATCATTTGTGTTTGAATATCAGATAAACTTCACGTTAATACTAAAGAATGTGACTACTTGTCTGCTCATTGAAAGTATTCAGGAATGTTCAAAATTTATGAGCAAATAAAATATACAGTATTCATAACTGTAATAGTTATGTATTTATGAACAAATATAATTTTCCTAGGAAATATTTCCTGAATATTTACTATTTAATATTCAGGAAATATTTCCTAGGAATTAGTCTGGAAATATGGAGGAGTGTATTCTAGGCTTCGGTGAAGACACAATATTCTGGACAGTTGATGCTCCAAACAGGATGCTCATGGCCCCACCACCTAGTGTCCAGTTCTCTGCCTTACTTCCCATCTGCACCTTTTTTTTTTTAAAGATTTTATTTATTTATTTATTTGACAGAGAGAGAGAGAGAGAGACTACAAGTAGGCAGGCAGAGAGAGAGAGGGAAGCAGGCTCCCCGCCGAGGAGAGAGCCCGATGTGGGGCTCGATCCCAGGACCCTGAGATCATGACCTGAGCCAAAGGCAGAGGCTTTAGCCCACTGAGCCACCCAGGCGGCCTTCATCCTCACCTTTTAATTGTTTCTTGACAAGTTCTACTGAGACCAAGCACTGGAATTCAAAAATTAATATGAACTCCTTTTTTTCTTCCTTCTTTGGAGAGGAATCATTGACAGCATTTTATCTCCCAGCTTGAGGGAGTGAGGGAGCGTGTGGATGGGTGAAAACTCACAGACACGGAGCTTAGCTTCAGTTTTTCCAGAAGACCTGTCTGTTATCCCTTTGGTATTTCTTCCTTTGACCTTGACCGTGGCCTGAAGCCAAGAGTTTCTGTGAGATCTTCTGTGTATCAGGAGAGCAAAACTAAGAAAGTCCAGCAAACAAAAGCCCCCTCAGATGCCAGTAGGAATTTCTACAAGAAAAAAAAAATGTTCAGATTGCGTCAAATAAAACTCAGAGTAAATCCCGAGTTTTGAAAGTGAACCACTCTGTTTATTTACAAAATGCTTCTACAGAATGCAAAATGTTTTACAGAAGACCAACCACCTGCCCGCAACATTCTGAAGTAGGGCAGTGATGAAGGGAGACAAGTTCCTCAAACAGACCTAATTTCATCTCCAGAAACTTTTATATTGAATACTCATCATTTTTTGGAAAAGTGAATCAGTCCCCTTTTCGGCTCGTAGATGTGTATTGGTGGAATCTTTTAGAAATGTTACTTTTAGAGGCTGTCTGATTGGTTAAGGCTGGATAACACAGCTTTTTATAATCCTCCTTTAATAAGAGTCCATTTCTATCTGATTTGAAAAGATGTTGGAAGGCATTAAATGAACTAATTGTCTATTGTAGCAATAAACAGACCATTGGTAATTCTGAAGGTTTTTTTTTTTTTTTTCTCTTTGTGAAATATAATTACCTTCTTGTTTCATCAGTTGCCCCAAAGGTCTCTTCTGTAATAAAAATCACAAAATTCTAAAGCTGGCAGTGCCACACAAATATCAGAGCAAGGGGGTGCTGCGGTCTTTGGGTGGGTGGGCGGGGAAATTGCAGACCCTTCTTTGTGAAGGATGCTGCCAGTAAACGGAAAGTTTCCCTGGAGGGCTGAAGTTACTTGGCCGGTCACCCAGCTACTGTGGAGCAGAACTCTGTGAGCCGGGACCAGGTGGAGGTAGCAGAGGGTAAAGGACATGTAGGAACCCAGTTTGGTGCCCATCGGCCACATCTCCGCACCCCCCACCCCCCAGCATGGGGACACGGTGGTGAATGATGCAGAGTCCCTGCACCCGTGGGGCCCTGACGGTAGGCAGTTAACTAGCTGAGGACTTCTTCCTACAACTTTGGACGCTTCCTCTCGGATACTGGCCACCAAAGTCTCCCTAACTGCAACGGACTTGCACCGGTCCCCCTCCTTCCTCAAGGGACTTCTTTAAGATGTCTGTCCGATGATTTCACTCCTCTGCTCCGGTCAGCTGGTTTTCCATAGCTTGCTGTGAAGCCTGAAGTGGTACGGTCCCCCTTGGGCCCTTGCCCCAACACTGAGACCTTTTTCCTGCCTCGATAGCATCTGTGCCTCTGCCTTCCTTCACTGGCCTTGCTCCAAAGATCGTCCCCCCAGGAGTCTCAAGGGACAGTTGTCTCCCTCTTGCTCTGAGCGCTCTTTGCCTGGCTGTTAGCAGACTTCGCTCCTTCTCCTCCAAGTCTGGCTCAAATGACCTTCCCATGGAACCTACATGACCGCGTGGACTCCACTTTGGACCCGCTTCCTCACACTCCAGCCCACGCGACATGCTGCCTGTTTCCCGTCATCACAGCTTCCGTGGCGTGTCCTCAGCACTTTGAACCCTGCCTGACACAGACAAACTCTGGGGAAATGTATGTTCCAAGAAGCGAGTTCAAGAAGAGGGGTGAACAATGAATCAGGGTCCCAGAGAAGGCGCAGTGAGGCTGGATGGCGCCTGGGGAAGAAATGCACCTGGGGGTGGCGGGAAGAGGGACAGGGAAGGGCGGCAGTCTTCCCCATGGCAGTCTGCAGGCTCTCTGCTTCCCCTTGGCCTTCACACCCTTCTTGTGTGGTATCTCAGGACACTGGGCGCAGGGTGGGCACTGAGCAGGCCCCTGCACTGCTCCCATCCCTGCAGGACTGGCACCCGTAATGTGGGGCCATGGAACCTGAGGCGACACTGGGGGAGTCACCAAGCCACACCACCGGGCTGCCCCCTCCTGCGGATCCTGCTCTCCCCATGACCCCCTCCCTCTGACCCTCTCTTCCTGTGACCACCTCCCACTGACCCCATGCTCCTTTACACAAACCCACCTGTATTCAGGTACTGGTGAGTGCTGCTGAGAAAAATGAGGTGTAGTTAGAGCATGGTAGGAGAAAGGGTTGTTTTTAGAGAAGAGTAGTGGGGAATGGTTTCCCTGTGGAAGTGGCATTGGAGCAGAGACCTGGAGGAAGTAGGCGGGATCTGCTGAGTGCTGGGGGAATGGCATTCCAGACAGAGGGAACAGCGGAGTATGGTGGCCGAGAGGCAGGACCTTGGGGATTCCAAGGAACAGGAAATAGGCCAATAAGGCTGGAAGGGAGGGAGCAGGGCAGGGAGGAGGAGGAGGAGGAAGTATGGCAAGAGGGTCAGGCAGAGGTCAGAGCAGGCAGGGTCTTACAGAAGTTTGGATGAGAGGAAGTCACCAGAGCATTTTGAATTTTGGTAAGGGAGTGCGTTTTTTTTTTTTCCCCCGCTCTTATTAAGTATCTGGCTTTTAAGAGTGCTCTGGTGGTTGTGTGGAAAAAGAGCACAGCTTTGGGGCTGAACAGACCTGAGTTCCAATGCTGTCCCTTCTGGGCAACTTCTCTGAGATGCCCTTTCCTCGTTTGCGCCACAGGAAGACAATAATGTCACTGCTAGGATTGTCGTGAGGGTTAAATGAGACAGTCCTCTAGAAGTGCCGGTACAAAGTGAATGCTTCCTGTGTACAGAGCCCCCTCCCCGGACACGTGACTACAGCATGCTGCTTCCACCGGGGGAGGGACAGAGGTGGCTGCCTTGGATTTTAGGAGCGTTCAGGCTTTGATCCACGGACCAGAGAATTGGTTTTGTTCTTCGGTCTCTGAAGGAGGATATGATCTGCGTTGATCCCGTTGGTGACTGCAAAGGCGACTGTTGAAGCCCTTTGGGTTAGCTTCTCAGCTGGACCCGGCCTCAGAGGGGGTGAAGTTCTGAGGTGAACCGGAATTTGGCCAAGGGTGGTGGGCGGCATGGTCCTCCTGGGCTGATAACCAGCCCGTTTTATCAGTAAATCCCCGCCCTGTTCAGGGATGTGGTGACATTTACTTAAAGGAACACCTAGAGTTGGATTATCTCCAAACCAGGTCACAGCTGGAAGGATCAGATTTCCTTAATAGCCTAAGCTTTAGACATTTTTATGTGGAATACAGAAACACTCGAAACAAAAATCATTACCCCCCCAAACATCATACCAGGCTGATCCTTAAACCTAGGATCAGTATTACCACTTTCATATTTTTATTTTTTAACGATTTTATTTATTTGACAGAGAGAGAGGGCAAGGGGAGCAGCAGGCAGAGAGAGAGGGAGGTGCAGACTCTCCGCTGAGCAGGGAGCCTGATGCGGAGCTCGAACGCAGGACCCCGGGATCGTGACCTGAGCCAAGGGCAGACGCTTAACCGACTGAGCCACTCAGGCTTTTACCATTGACTTCGGACATAATACCATTGACTTTTAGACATAATAATTAAATAATCAGCTTTATCTAAACTCTGAATCAACTGTGCAGATGCAAAGGATGCCTGTGTCTCTAAGAGAAACAGGTTTATGTGTGCTTTTTCAGAGCTCCTAGGACCTGCTGTTTTCGAAGGCACATTAACAATTTGTAGCATGAATCAGCTCCAACCGGCTTGGCAGCATCCAGCCATAATCACCTTACTCTTTCTTTCTTTTTTTTTTTTTAAGATTTTATTTATTTGACAGAAACAGATCACAAGTAGGCAGAGAGGCAGGCAGAGGGAGAGGGGGAAGCAGGCTCCCCGCTGAGCAGAGAGCCAGATGTGGGGCTCGATCTCAGGACCCTGAGATCATGACCTGAGCCAAAGGCAGAGGCTTTAACCCACTAAGCCACCCAGGCGCCCCACCTTACTCTTTCAAATAGCATTTATTGAGCAAGTAGCACGGGACAGGGCTTGTGCTGGGCTGGGCTCTGGGGATGGAATTCCTCAGGGAATTTACAGTCTAGGAAGGGTGTGCATAAGTATGTGTGTATGTATACATAAGTTAACACATTGTAATAAATGCTACTTTGGGGGGGTATGTGTATGTTTAGCAATTTCTGTGGCAAAATACTCACCACTTCTGTCTCTTTGGGTTCCTCTTAGTGTTGGAAAGACCTTCTTTCTACTAAAGTAGAATTCTGTCCTACTAGTTTTTATTTATTAATTGTGGATCAACCCTATCGGATCCCACAGAGTAAGTCCTTCTGCGTGTTGGACCTTAAGGTATTTGGGATTGAGGCCTGGTTTCTTGAGTTTCCCAGCTAAAACATTTGTTTCTCTCTTGGAAGGGCGGGGGGGGGGGGGGAGTCCCTTTATCATCTTGGTTTTGCTCCTCTGACCTTTTTCTAGTGTGTCCCCTGTACCGTTGAGAGGGTGTTTTGGGGACCAGAGTGGGTGTGGCTGGGTCATGCCCCTTCTCCTCTCGTCCCTTGTCCATGCAGCTTCAGATCCCACTGTTGGTCACGGAAATTCGCAGGTTGGTCTCAGATCCAGCTAAGTGTACCCTTTCCACCTTTGTGTCTGGCTGATTTTTTCGCAATCAGACGTTAAAACTCCATGTACCCAGCTGTCATCCAGCACATTCCCCATTCCACTGAGCTTGGTTTTAGCTGTACGTTTGGATCAAGCTTCTCCCTCAGTTCTTTCCTCTAACTCAGGCCTTCCTTGAGCTCCTAGCCCCCCAGTGCTATCTGGGGGTTTTCTGATTCAGTAGGTCTGGGGTGGACACTGGGATGCTCTATTTTCACAAGCCTCCTAGGTTGTTCTGATTGCAGTCAAGTTTAGTTATCACTGATAAAAGCCGTTGGTATGTTGAATAGGCTAAGGACGGAGCCCAGTGACATGTCACTGGAAATTTCCTTTGAGATTGACACTCATTCACTTATGTGCCCTTGGGTGCATCAGTCAAGCCGTTTCTAATCCATCTACTTGTCATTACATCAGACTGTTTATCTGCTTCTTATTTCTGTAGACAGACTATATCCTTCACTTTGTCTCTGATTAACCAGCCTAGGAACTTGGTTGAACCTGGTCCTTTCTTACTGAACCCATACTGCGTCCTGGAGCACATCATATTTTCATCTGGGAACTCAGAAACCCTGTCAGTAAAGCAAGGACTAAGGCATGGTTTTTCATTTCCACCTTCTGGAAATGTTTTCCTCACTTGGCTTCCGAGATATCCCACGTTCCCAGTTTTCCTGCCTCTCAGGCAATGCCTTCTCATACTCCTTTGCCCGAGGCGTGGTCCTGAGACCTCCTCTCTGTCTTCACTCAGCCTCTAGGTCATCTCATCCCAGCTTGGGGCTTCAAATGTCATCTGTCCCTGATGACTTCCAAATTCAGATCTTTGAGTCAGACCTTCTCTCCAGACTTGTGTGGCCAGTAGCCTACCCAACATCTCCACGTAAATGTCCAGTGGCTTCTGAAAATCCCAAACAACGGTCCCGAGTCCCCTCCTCAAACCTGTTCTTCCCAAGTGTAGTAAATGGCAACTCCCTCCTCCTCCTTGCTCAGATATTTTGACACTCTTCCTTCTTTTCTTCTCATAGCACGTTCAGTACACTCTGTATTGAGAAAACGTGAGGAATCTCATTTCTTCTCATCATCTGCAGCTACTCCCTGATCTAAGCTGCTCCCCTGTCTTGCCTGCATTAGTGCAGAAGCTTTCAGTTGTTTCCCCGGCCTCGACTCTTGTTCCCCTACTCCTATCCCAGGCACATCTCCACGAGGCAGCCAGAGGGACCCTTTTAAAATGTAAGATAGAGTGGCTAGCATCAAAAAAGCGAGAAATAACAAATATTGGTGAGGATGTGGAGAAAAGGGAAGCCTTGTGCCTTGTTGGTGGGAATGTAGATCGGTGCAGCCACTGTGGAAAGCAGTGTGGAGCTTCCTCCAAAAATAAAAGATAGAAACACTAGATGACCTAGCAATTCCACTGCTGGGTGTTTATCCAAGAAAACGGAAAAGATACACGCAGCATGTTCATTGCAGCATTATTTACAGTATCAAGAATCTGGAAGCAACCTAAGTGTCCACTGACAGATGAAAGGATAAAGATGTGGTGTGTTCTGGGTATTATATAGTGGAACATTACTCAACTGTAAATAAGGATGAAATCTTACCATTTGTGACATGGATAACCTAGAGAGTATTCTGCTAAGTGAAGAGAGAGAGAGAGAGAGAGAGAGAGAGAGAGGGAGGGAGGGACACGCCTGCATGGCTCAGTCGGTTAAGTGTCTGCCTTCAGCTCAGGTCATGATCCCCGGATCCTGGGACCGAGCCCTGCATTGGGCTCCCTGCTTGGTAGGGAGCTTGCGTCTTCCTCTCCCTTTCCAGCTCCCCTTGCTTGTGCATTCTCTCTTTCTCTCTCTGTCAAATAAATAAATAAAACCTTTTTTAAAAAAAAAAAAGCCCGAGAAAGAAAGACAAATGCCATATGATTTATCTGTGGAATCTAAGAAAATAAAACAGACTCCTAGATACAGAGAACAAATCAGTGGTTAGAGAGATAGGAGTGGGGGAATGAGAGAGATAGGTGAAGGGCAGTAAGAGACACAAACTTGCAGTATAAGTCACAGAGATGAGAAGTACAGCCTGGGGAATATTGTCAGTAATCTTTGTATGATGACAGATGGTAACTAGACTTTTTTGTGTGATCATTTTGTAATGTATATAAATGACGAATCCCTATGTTGGATCCCTGAAATTAATATCATATTTAAGGTCAACTCCACTTAGAAAAAAAATACAGATCTTATCACTTTCCCGCTCCAAGCCTTCCAGGGAGCTCAATGAGCTTATCATCTCACTCCACCCCATAGATGTCGCTTCATTACTAACCCTTCCCCGCTGCTGTAGCCCCCACTGACCACAGTACTGTTTCTCCAAAATCTCAACTCCCCCTCGCTGCTACCCCGCCACCTGGGCCCTTTGTCCTTGCTCCTCCCGTACCTGGGACACTGTCCCCCAGAGATCCACTTTGGCATTTTTCTTTACTTTCTGATCTCTGCTCAAATGTCACCTCTTTCCACAGGCCTTCCTGGCCTATTTAAAGTGACCCCACGCCCCTGCCCTCTCTCCCTTGCTTCCCTGTGTTTTTCTCCTACGTGTTTTCATAGGATGATGAAAGCATTCTCTTATACCATGGTGATTTTGCGGCCTGTGGCGTTCAGTTAGAGACGTGTGAGGCTGCCTCATATCTCTCGGCGGCGGGCGGTGGGCACGGGTCTTCCCGCCTGAGAGTGAGCGGAATCACGTGCGGCTCTGATGTCTGACTGATGGCCGGACGGCGGTACAAATATCACCACGGCCCTTAGTTGGGGATGTCGGAAAATAACCCTCTCTTTCTGGCATAAAAATGAGAATCAATATATGATTGTCCTGTTAGGTGGGAAAACGAAGGGTGCCTTTTGTTCTCCGTTTGGCCCGGCACGCGTGCTGATTCCTTACTGTTGAGGTGGGGGTGAGAGGCAGATTGCTAAATCGCAGGTCGGGGTGCTGCCCGCAGAGCTGGCGAGGGCCAGGAGGAGCCTGCGCTTCTCCGAGGAGGAAGAGTGTCCATTGCCGACCAGGCCCCGTGCCTCCCCCTGCCCCCCAACCCGGCCCCTAGCTGTCTGGGCTGAGGGTGCAGCTGGCCGGCTCGCAGGCCTGAAGACCCTTGCCGGCAGGGACCTGTCTCCTGCGCCCTTTAACGCTCAGTTCTGGCTGCGTGTTACCTTCCGCTGCCGAGGCCGAGAAGATGTGTGTGAGCAAATGAATGAGACCAGGCAGAGGAGCTTTATAAACCATAAAGACGGCAGAGGAAAAAATAGCTTTTTCCTGAAGGGGTTTCGTTTTCACTTCCGTTCTCTGTGGATCCTTAGGGTTAAACTTTAAGAGAAGCGTGATCTATTCTTTCAGAGGTGGGGAAACTGAGGCCCAGAGGGGTTGCACTGGAAGTCTGGCCTCTCCCTGTAGGACCCGCCCCAGCCCTCCCCCACCCTCCTTTGTGCTCCCCCAGCTCTGGCTCCAGTGGGGAGTGGGCTGGAAGGAAAGTCGAGGCCTAAAGGGGGGTGGGAGTTTGAAGAGTTCTGGCCTGTACTGCTTTTCTCTGGGTCATTCCTGGGGAGGGACAAGGAGGATTCTTTTCTCCTGGACGCTTGCCCCTGACCACGGTCTTGCTATGAGTCTCGCTTTAGAACCTTCCAGTTGCTTCTTGTCGTAGTCATTGACAAGATTGTTTTCCAAGACTCACCTTGGAAAAACTGCCCCGATTTTCCCAGGAAGGAAAATCTGAGACCATGAGATTCAGTGATTCGGGCCATTCATAGCGGTGGCGGTCGAGTTTCCGTGGCCAGAGGGAGGCCGTAGGTGGAGGGGGTTCCCCCAGTAACTGGAACGGAACACTACATGCTTTGGCTTGGAAACTGCTTTAAGGCGCCATTTCTGAGATGCCGAAAATCCTTCTTCGAAGATGGCATCCCGTTGTCCGAAATGGAGTAAGTTCGTCCGCATCTCTCTCTCTCTGTTATCCCAGTCATTCTCTCGAGGTTCCTGTCGCAGCCCCAAACCTGAAAAACCGAGCGGCTTGTGCTCAGTACCTGCAAAGTTAGCCTACGGTTACGAGCTGATGTGTCGTAACCGGCGCGCCCCACACACACATGAGCTGCACCGAGAACCTTTTTCTTTTTGTCTGTGTAAACTATTTTCAGAGGGATTTTCTCAGGAATGAAAATTGAGGTGGGTCAAAAATTCCGTGACTTTGTTGTTTGCTCTCAGCTACTGTAGTCCTCGTCTCACTCTGAGGCACAAGTCCAGGCCCGGATGAGTTGGATGATAATCAAAACTCCGACCCTGAGTTTGGGTTCCAACGTTCTCCCTTGCCCAGCTCCAGCTGCCCTGGGTCCCTGAAGAGGGGAGCAGGGTGAGGCCTCTTTGCCCCCTGCTTCCTCCTGCCCCCCCCACTCACCAGATGTTCCTCTACCCACTTCCTGCCGGAGCTGAGGTGCAGGTGGGGCTGTGCTCTTGAGACCCGGCAGACGGTGGAGGGATGATGTCTTGGTCTCTTTGAAGCTTCCCCGCCGAGTCCCTCTGTCTGGTGGCTCCCTCGAGTTTGGGGGCTGCTTCCTACTCCATGTGGCTGCCTGGTTCCCCAGCTCAGCCCCGGCCATCTTCCTCAGCCCGCACTCTGCACTCTGCCTTCTGAGGTTCCCTGTTCTCACCCCCAGCTGCCTCCCCCTGGACACACTCATCTGGGGGTGAGGCCCATGCCACCAAGAACAGCCCTCGCCCGTCCCGGAGCCCTCCTCTTTCCTTCCTGGGCCTGCTGGCCCTAGTCACTGTGTCTCAGAGCTCCCCCAGGAGGCCCCTTGAAACTCCTCTAGGTTTAAGGTAAAAAGCAAGCTGCTGGGAGCGGTGTTGCACAGCACGGCAGCCCCTTTCTCCAGAGAAAGGAAATTCTCTCACTCCCTTCTCCTCTAAGCCACTTTCTATCTGCTTGATTTTGCTGAGCCGGGCCGGGGAGAGAGAAGTGCTCCTTGGCCCGTGGGGGGCGTGGGGTGGCGGCGGCAGCGGGGGACCCCTTGGTCTCCTACTCACGTGGGTTTTCAGAGAGTGATCAGGGAAGTCTGGGGCCAAAAATACCGTTCTAACATCATGTCCCATATCTTAAAATTTTAGACACAGATACACGACGTTATATTGAAACTAAGAATCTTCCTGCCCGCTGCCGTTTGCTTTTTTTTCGGACGGCAGAGCATCATGGGCGTAGGTGGGCAGTAGACCACTCTGGGGTCAGATGGCCTGGGCTCGACACCCTGCCGTGTCCCTTGCTCAGCCTGGTGAGCTGCAGGTTGCCGGTCTCCGAGGCCGTGTCCTGCCGCGGACAGCCGTCCTACCCGGTAGGCTTACGGCCCAGTGCCAGGCATAGCGTGTGCTCTGTACTGTCACCTTTTTCTAGGCCACCTGCGTCACCCCGGAGCCGACCAGCTGCTTCCGTAACACCCACCTGCTGCCCGGGGGGCGAGCTAAGCGCACACGTGGCGGGGCCTTCCTCTGCCCGGAGTGCCCTCGCCCAGCTCCAGCCCGCCCACCCGTCAGCCGGCTCTCGCCGCTGGTGACACTCACGCTTAGACCCCTCAGCGAGCCAGATCCTGTCACTTCCTGTCTGCACTTGCCGACATCGCCTCCTCCCCTCCCCTCCGTGCTCCCACAGCCCCCACACTGCTGCGGCTTCTGCCCAGCACCCTGCCTGCCTGTCTCCCCACCTGACGAGCTCCTGAGGGCGTCGCCGCGCCTTCGCTCCGAATACCCAGGACACACGCAGTGCCTGTCAGCTCTCGGGCGATCCCCAGTTTGCTCAGTAACCGAGTGACTTCTGTCTCCCGGGCCCTAGAGAACAGCAGTCACCTGCCACTAGGCTGTTTGCTTTGGCTTTTTGTGTTGGTGTTGTTTTCACTTTAGTTTGGATGGCGGGCGTACCATGATCAGAGCCTCTATTACATATTTGGGTTTAAACGTTATATGTCGGACCGTTCCTGGGTATGTATTCCGTCGTCAGGACACGCATGTGAGAGCGTCTGGGGAGGGGCCTGGGAACAGGCTGGATATCTGAGAAGGGACACTTTTGCCTATGGCTTGGTTCCCATGTTCAGAGAGGCAGTCCCTCCCTCCAGGGTGGCGTTTCTGGCCCGGGAGTGGCCCCAGCGGGTGGGACTTGGCACTGCTGGCCACCGCACCAGCTGCTTGATTCCAGGATTTCACGGAGGCCTGGAAGATGACTGTCTCTCCTCTTCCTCGCCCCGAAGCAGGTCATGGCCATTTTTAAAAAAGATTTTATTTCTTTATTTTGAGAGAGCGCAAGAGAGTGAGCACCTGAGAGCGAGCGGAGAGGCACAGGGAGAGAGAGGATCTCCAGCAGACTCCGTGCTGAGGACAGAGCCCTGTCAGTCTCGAGCTCATGACCCTGAGACCATGACCTGAGCCAAAATCAAGAGTCAGATGCTCAACTGACTGAGCTACCCGGGCACCCCATCGTCATGGCCATTTTTAAGCTGTAAGAAGGGATCACTTAAATCTCACCAATGACATTTTTTGACAAAATCTAGGAGACCACATGCCTTTAAGGCAGCTGGCCTTCCTTTAACCTTGGGTCGCTTCTCCAGGCCCTGAGTCCTGTGGACCCCACAACCGTACACCCCCTGGGTGAGCTCAGGTCCCAGTGAGGAGCTAGTTCCTCGCCTTTCAAGTCCTCTCTCTGGACTCTGCCACAGTCCCTCAGGCAGATGGATGTTTTGGGGTTTGCAGAGTGGCCTTGCTACGTAACATTCTTTGAGGGGGGTCTCTGACGAGCATTGAAGGAGCAGGTCTGTTGCAGCGTGGTCTTCCTGTGGAAAGCTGCATCTCCAACTGTCCGAGACCGACCCCCACTCAGGAGCTCCTTTTCTTTAGAATGTCCTGTCTTGTCATCCTTTCTCAAGTAGGGAAACTCTTCTCTCCTTTTTACTCTGGGAAAGTTGCTGCCAGTTCCACCCCAGTAGGGTCTGCTTTGCGGGGGGCGGTGAATCAAGACCCAGTCCCAGAAATCTCAGAGGGGTCCATCTGCCTGGCTGTGCGTGCACGTTCCATATGCCTGTCTCTTTGTTTCTCATCCAGCAGTTGGGAGGAATGTGCTTGTATATGCCAAAGCAGAAGAGCCCCAGACCTTAGGGGCGTATTAATGCTATTTTTGCATTTCTTTTCTGTGTGGGTTGAGAGAGAAGAAACTGAAGCTTGCCAGGTGGCACACAGAGGACTCCGAGCTGGTGGTGGAAAAAAACCACAGACACTCCTGAGGTTTATTGGTTTGAAACCCTTCCGCAGCTCTGTTTGCCTTTTCATTTCTGCACGTGTGTAGAAGCCGTTTCCAAGAAGAAACAGTTCTGCTCAGAACATATTCCTTTGTTAGAGAAGCATGGGTGAGAAGCTGCTTCAGTTTCAGAGATAGTTGAATGAATGAGGTGCTGAGGAGGAGGTGGAGGTCGGAGGGAAGGTGGGCCGGTTTTCCACATTCTTGCCAAGACATATAGTGTTGACCAAACCATGGGACAATGAGAGCCCACAGGGAAGAGGACGTTGTTAAGTATGTGGAAGGTCGCTCAGGAGCAGTGCATCTCCGATGACCAGTGCACCCGGTTGGCTCCTTGGCAGCAGAGGCCTGCTTTCCCTGTTCAAGGTGCCGCCATCTTGGCAGCATGGCTGCCGACTGCTCAGTGTGATCACCACTGTTGGCTCACTTCTTGCTACTCTTCTTTCCACTGCACCACTTCTGTGTGCTCTTATCTTCTACCCACTCGTGGCTTCTGCCTACTCATGACTTTTGCTTACTCATGGCTTCTCTCTTCCGCCTTTACTTGGAGTGTCTTTAGGTGACTTTCTGTTCCCCAACAAAGATGATCTGACTGGCAAGTCAGTTACTGCCACCTTCATTAGGCATGATCATCAGATATGGTCATGGCTTTTCTTAAAAGGGTCAGGCAGAATAAGGACCAGAGCAAGATCGATTCCTCTCTAGTGCAGTTGGGTTAGATGCTCCTCCTGTGTGCTTCAATATAGCATCTCATGTCTTCCTCTTGGTCTAATAAAGTAGTGATGGTAATGAGGATGGGGATAAATTTTCACTGAGTTCTTATTTTGCGCCAAGCACTGAGTGTAGTGTTTGGATTTACTTGAATTATTTCCTTCATCCTTATGATGTGGGGTACCATTTCATTAATGTGGAAATTGAGAGGCAGGTTTGGTAGCTTGCCCCAAGTCACACAGGTAGTAGGCTGTGGAACTGGGGTTCAGGATGAGGTATCTGTATGATCACATCCTGTGTCTTTGCCCCGCACCTAGCACTGTCCAGGCTACCCTCTTTCTGTGTTCCAGGATACCGGGGGAGATTGTAGGCAAGCCCGGTGGGCTTGAATACAGTGCAGGATGAATGCTCCCAGCCACAATCAAGGGCAGCCTTGAGTGGATATCCCAAGTGACTGGGATATCCGAGTCTCCCTTTTACCGCAGTGGATGCACACTGATATTTTTTGTTTGTTGTCTCTCTAAGCTTCTGTCTGCTAATGCTTCAGACACGTTCCATGAGCATGTCTTATTTCTTTTTAGACACACACAGGTCTCCTTGCTAAGTTCTGAGAGATACTATCTAGTCCCCAGTAGATAATGGAAATGTCCTATTTTCATGGAGGATTATCTCTTGAAGGCTCTGGATTGATACGCCAAGAGCTAACTGTCCAAAAGCCGATTTGTGGAATGGCTAATTTGCTGAACATATTTGTTGTTTTTCAACTTTTTAATTGGCTGGTCTTTGGAGCAGCCCTGTACGGTGCGGTCCGTGTGTTTCTGTGTCTCCTGCGGCACAGCCAAAGACACGGGGGAGCTGGCTGAGGGGTCTCGGGCTGTAGGAACAGGCATATAGAATGTGACTGTGAAGAACTCTTACACGGTAACAAATAACATATGTGGGGTGAATCCCCCATATCCTTGAGCCTGTAGTACCTGAATATATTTTTCTTGTGACCTGCGATCTCGGTCTCTGGCTCTCTTCTTTTCTGTTTCTCTGCTGCTGCTGTTCAGAATACCATTTTCATGTCAGCCCAAACAAATGGATAAAGGAAGGAAGTGCATGTGGCTAATTGCTCTGCGTCTCCTGCGTTTTTATCATTATTCCAATTAGATACAACTTCACAGGATATCTTCTGATTTTATGCACGACTTCCAGTAACCTTAACAGTTTGAGCTCCCCGGGCTCTGCCTGCAGGATCCTTGGAGGAGAAGTACAAGCACCTACTCGTGGGATGCAGATAGCGGGCTGTGTGTGTGTGTGCGTGTGTGTGTGTGCACGCTTCTCACTTAAGCAGCAGTTCTGGGGACAGTGGAGGATAGCCAAATGCCTTTTTTTTGTTTATTTTTTTGTTTTCCCAACAAGTTTGAGTTCTAAAAAGTTGATATTTAAGCCCAAGGAATGAACAGTCACGTTTACGTGCAGAATTGGAGCTTACGTCACGTATTATTTGTCAGTGACGGAGACAAAGCACCTAAGAGTTCCATCCAGAACTCATTTCATTAAGGATGCTGAGTTGATAGCCAGTCTCAAGAAGGAAGACCGTTTACTCCAGCTTAATGGCGCCATTGACCAGAAGTAGCAGCCAGCTGAGTAAAGGGGTCATATGAAGTCCAGCACTTACCTCTGCCCCTTTTCTGCTCCCCGTTGCACCCCCAGAACTTTTTTCCCAGCATAAAGTGTGAACTTCCAGTGTTGGTTGAGTGAGCGTGTGTGTGTGTGTGTGTGTGTGTGTGTGTGTGTGTAGTTATGTGCTGGTATATTTGCCCACGTGCAGCACTGAAAGCCTCGTTGATTCAAAGCCGTGGTCAGGTTGTGCAGGACTCCTCAGATCCAAACACAGACCCAGACAGAACCGCCTTGTGCAATCGAGGGCTGTGTATTCTGAGGATTTTGGAGTGATTCACAGATCTCCTCATCAGGTCAGGGATTATAGCACTGCTAGGATTTTCCCTTCCTGCCCTTATTCTTTGTTGCTTCCTAAGCCGGGCTTTCTAGTTCTGACTGAGGATTGACTTTCTCCACATAGTGAAAAACGTACTGTGGCCGCTGATCTGGGCATTTTATAACTTCAGCCACAAGAGGGCGATGCCTGCTCTCAACCTTGGTGGCCGAGGAAGGCGCTTCAGACTCCTCCGCTGTCATGAGGGCAGGGGGCTCATGGGAGAATTGGCAGCTCCGAGGTGTGCGTGGAGTGCATTTAGGGGGGAGCAGGAAGTCTTCTAAGACAGAGGAAGTGCTCCTCCCCAAAGACGAGGGTGGTGCCCACAGGTTCCCAGAAGACTAGGTGTCTGCTGGTGTTCTTGTGCATTCCTGAGGATTTACCACGGATGGATCGGAACGTCTGTTTTAAATCCCTTGGCAGACTTAACTGTAATCTTAGAGCTTGTATTTTTTTTCTTCCGGCTTCTTGTCAACTACAAGCTTTAGTGATAATTATTCTTCAGCGGGCATGTTCTAGCACTTCTTACTCATTTGTCAAATTGAGCTTAACGCAATTAAAAAGTCCATTGAGAAGACCCCGTCTCCAAGACAGCAGAAGGCTGAGCTGTCAGCTCCCCATCATTTCTGTAATCCAGAATCTCGGCTGCCAGGATTAGGTTCAGCCCGGCTGTAATCTGTATGTGTAGTCCGAAGCAAGACCGTTTTTCGGGGGCTCTTGGGAAACTTGGTGCAGGTGAAGGAGTGTGGTCTTATGTTGTTCATCTCCATCTAGGTAAGTAATCCTAATCCTGAGGAAAAGGCAAAAACTTGGGCATTGAAGATTTGAGTTTGTTTCCAACTGATAATGACCTGGGTATATTCTGAATCCATTACAAATAAGTTCTCTGTAGTCTTTTTCAGGCTTTGCAGGATATTATTTCCCCCAAGCAGTCAATAATCCATTTCCAGCCCTGCTTTTTGCCAGAGTTTAGGATTAAAAGTAGAATCTGCAGGCCAGCAGGGCCCCCAAATGATTGCTGTTTCCATGGAAACAGTTGGAGGCCCCTCAATTAAAGCTGCCCTTGTAGGCTGGACAGAGTGAAAGTATGAAAATAAGTTTGTCTGTGAAGCCAAATACTCATCCTCCAAATTAAACCCAGAGAGGACAGATGCTCCAGGAATCTCCTGACAGTTGAGATCATATATATATATTTTTAAAGATTTGATTTATTTGTCAGAGAAAGAGGAGAGAACGAGCACAAGCAGGGGGAGTGGCAGGCTCCCTGCCAAGAAGAGCAAGCTACCTGCCAAGCAAGGAGCCCGACGCAGGACTCGATCCCAGACCTGAAGGCAGATGCTTAACCGACCGAGCTACCCAGGAGTCCCAGAGATCGTTTTTTTTGTAACCTTTTGGGGTGTAGCTCGGTGTTTGAGACACAGGTGTGTGTGTTGGTCGGCTGACTTGCTTTGCCAGAGTTGCCCAGATAATTGTCTCTTTTATCCGTGACTTCTTTGTGTCCAGCCATAGCTCATGGAAGGCTGTTTGGGAATAGTCTGATCTTTGCTCAGACTTGAGTGTGAGTCACAAAAAGCCCATTAAAAGTGGGTGGAATCCTAGAATGGTCCGAAAGTTGGAAGGAACCTAAAGGTCATTAAGTCCCAACATCCCAACCAATTTGGGAATCCCTCCTACCGTACAACTGACAGAGGCTCACAGCTTTGGCTCTTCCAAGAGTGGAAGCCTTCTCTCATCCATCGCCAGAGACCTGCTGCTATCAGAAAGACCTCTTGGTGATTGAGCTGACATCTCTTCTTGTCACTTCCCCCTCCGCTGCCTTGTTTGGGTGCCAAGGAAGTGGTGTCTCCTCCTCTCATAGTTAACTTTTTAAGTTTCGAGAATGTTATTGTGCACCCTCCAATGTCAACTTTTCCCAGGACCAGGTCCAAAGAATTCAGATTTTAGGCATTAACACCTGTGTTCACAAGCATTCTAGATGGAGAGGGTGATTTCCTTCCAGCATGGAACCCTCACACTGTTGCCTGGATTTTGTGTGACTTCCCTGGCAAAGTTTTTCTTAGTATCATCTGTGTACATGGAGAATCGGTAACAGTATTTCTGTGTTTCCCTCCCCCCCCCCACCCTTCCCGGAGTACTCATAATTTAGAGCTTGGAAATTTAAGAAACACAAGACTGGATCAAACCACTGGTCCAAACTCTCTCATGAAGGGTGTGGTTGCATTTGTGACGTCCCCTCCGAAGTTCATGAATACACCCTACATTCCTAACTGCTTTCCTCATCTCTCAACCCTTCATCTGTGACTTTATTTAAACCTTTGGCCTTTCCCGTAAGGTTTAAATTGTACATTTTAAGAGTGCTTTATTTCTGGGGCGCCTGGGTGGCTCAGTTGGTTGAGCTGCTGCCTTCGGCTCGGGTCATGATCTCAGAGTCCTGGGATCGAGCCCCACATCAGGCTCTCTGCTCGGCAGGGAGCCTGCTTCCTCCTCTCTCTCTGCCTGCCTCTCTGCCTACTTGTGATCTCTCTCTCTGTATCAAATAAATAAATAAAAAAATAAAAAAAAAAGAGTGCTTTATTTCTCATATGTGTTCTATT
Source organism: Nasua narica (assembly GCA_028533885.1). NCBI lineage: Eukaryota > Metazoa > Chordata > Mammalia > Carnivora > Procyonidae > Nasua > Nasua narica. The sequence goes on along the minus strand of CM052800.1, from coordinate 72,468,328 downwards.
ATTAATATCCTATTATTGTTTTTAAATTAATGCCTCCACATCCCCCCCCCCACAAAAGAAACAAAAATCTAACAAACAAAAAATGTTTTATCCAAATGACCCTACAGCCTTAAAATGGATTAAAACTTAAAACCCCTAGACTCAGGCTTTCTGATAGCAGCAGGTCTCTGGCGATGGATGAGAGAAGTCTCCGCTGATTGGAAGTGCTGGGAAGCAAATACATGGAATCCGCTTGGTGGGGAGAGAACACGAAGTAGATCTTCTGTTCTGGTTCAAAAAAAAAAAAAATCAGTAAATAGCTGTGTGACATTTGGCAAGTCACGAAGCCTCTCTGAGCTCCATTTTCCTTAAAATATAAAAATCAGATAAATATTTTCCATTCTCTCAGGTTGTTGGGAGTGTTTTGAAACAAATGATGTAAGACTTCACAGCGAGCTGTACCATGATACTCTGGGATATTTTGAGAGTTCAAAACTAGGAAGATAAGAACATAAAATATTGATGATCTTGGGTATTTACGACTCCTGTATATTCACGGTTTCAGAGTAACAGTGGTCTGTCTCTTTATGAATGAATAGCAAATATGTACCTTGCATTTTAGAGAAAAAAAAACCTCATAATTTCTAACATAGGTTCTGGATGGTATTTGACATAGTATCACAATCGAGGGAGAAATTATTTTTGTTAAAAAAAAATAGCATGCTCATAGAGAAATGAAAGCACTCTGCGTTCCTTTGGCAGGAGAATAAGAGTGGAAAGCCAGGGAGGAAGTTTGGATTGGTGGATCGTGTATATCTTAGTTCTTTGGGCGCCTGGGTGACTCAATGGGTTAAAGCCTCTGCCTTCGGCTCAGGTCATGATCTCAGGGTGCTGGGATCGAGCCCTGCATCTGGCTCTCTGCTCAGTGGGGAGCCTGCTTCCCCCCACCTCTCTGTCTACTTGTCATCTCTCTCTGTCAAATAAATTAAAAAATAAAAAAATAAAATCTTTAAATCTCAGTTCTTACAAAAAAAAGTGGAGAAGAAATACCCCTAATAAGTCAACGTGAGACAGTCGTCAGCACAAACCACCCAAGTGGGCTTTGGGGATCTGAGCCTGATAGGGTCTCCTGTGAAGCTCAAGGGTGGACCCTGAGGCATGGTTTTCCCCTGGAAAACTTCCAGGGGCTTGTGTCTGGGACTGGCCGCTGTGTCAGCCCACAGCATCTAGCTCTGCTGTTCCCCACGAAATGCCACAGGCTTCAGGCAGGCACTCGTCTGACCCCTGCTTACTCTGGCACTGACAGGTGACCCCTCTTCCTGGGGGTTGGGAAGTGTGTTTTTCTCATACACTGTTTTTTACCCGTGGCCACTTCTATTTGGGACATAGAACAAAGGTAAGGCCCACATCTTCTCCACAGAGGGTCTGATGTCAGCTTCTTGGGGTCATTTCTTTGCCTTATTCAGTTTTGCCAGAAATAATAACCCATCCAGACCTTGGAAAGGGTGTCGGTTTTTCTGGTGGGTTTTTTTTTTTTTTTTAAAGATTTTATTCGTTTATTTGTCAGAGAGAGAGAGCGAGAGCACGAGTAGGCAGAGAGGCAGGCAGAGGCAGAGGGAGAAGCAGGCTCCCCGCCAAGCAAGGAGCCCGATATGGGACTCGATCCCAGGACCCTGGGATCATGACCCGAGCCGAAGGCAGCCGCTTAACCAGCTGAGCCACCCAGGTGTCCCTCTGGTGGTTTTTAAAATTAATTAACTAATTAATTTGCAGAGTTTCTTGAGTATCAGTCACACCTAATAATGAGATTGCCTCTGAAGTTTTCCTTTGCGAGGGGGGTGAAGGCAGCTGTCATGATCTTTCCCTGTTGAAGACCCGCCCCTGCATCCTGGTGAGCCTTTGTATTTGCTTCTCTGCCCCCAGGGAGTTCTGTCCAACATCTCTTCCATCACCGACCTCGGCGGCTTCGACCCGGTTTGGCTCTTCCTCGTGGTGGGAGGAGTGATGTTCATTTTGGGATTCGCAGGGTGCATCGGAGCGCTCCGGGAAAACACGTTCCTTCTCAAGTTTGTGAGTATCCTGTTCTGCCCGCAGGCCAAGGCCCAAGCTCCTGTCCTCCTGCAGGAGGGACCCCCGATCTCTAGGCAAGGTGGCTCTTCCAGAGGCCCAGTGAAAATATGGCCCCGCTAACGCTTTCCTTTCAGGAGAACTCTCTAGATCCCTGCCCACCTGCCCCTGCATGCTTCCTTAATAGTGTAAGAAGCACCCCCAGTCTGTGCCATCCGTGGAGATTTTGAACAGCTATATCAGGACTTTGCATCCCAATCCCTCACAGGCCCTTATTTTTTTATTTTTATTTTTTTAAATAATATTTATTTTTTTTAAATATTTTTATTTTTTTAAAAAATTATTTTATTTTTTAAAAATTAACATATAATACATTATTTCCCCCAGGGGTACATGTCTGTGAATCATCAGGCTTACACATTTCACAGCACTCACCATAGCACATACCCTCCCCAGTGTCCATACCCCAGACACCCTATCCCTACCCTCCCTACCCCCCAGCCACCCTCAGTTTGTTTCGTGAATTTAGGAGTCTCTTATGGTTTATCTCCTTCCTCATCCCATCTTGTTTCATTTTCCTTCACCACCCCCCCACCGACCCCCCGCCCTGCCTCTCAAATTCTTCATATCAGAGAGATCATATGAGAATTGTCTTTCTCTGACTTATTTCGCTTAGCATAATACCCTCTAGTTCCATCCACGTCGTTGCAAATGGCAAGATTTCGTTTCTCTTGATGGCTGCATAGTATTCCATTGTAGATATACACCACATCTTCTTTATCCATTCATCTGTTGATGGACATCTAGGTTCTTTCTACCTCACATGCCTTTAGGTGAAAGTAGGTATATGTATAGGTTTCTTCTTTTAGGTGTTTTTTTCCCCTCCTCTTTTAAGCACATAGTCAGTAGGGAGCTGTTCATACAGGTGGCTTAGAAAAACCAGACCTCAGCCCAGTGGCTGGGGCCTGTTCAGATGAAATCTGTTAAGTAACAGGTTTCGGTGAACACGGAGAACCAGTAAGAGGCACATCTTCCTTCTTCTCTGCCAGTCCGGGGTTCTCCTTTTCTAGGATCAGCATAATTTTAGATCCCTTGCAGGGAGTTTGGTCCCGTTACGGTTAGCATGGATATTTTTGGAGGAGGACTTTTACCAGGGCTAAATAAGTAATAAAGGGAGAGAATGAGAAGTGGAAGCCTTTCCTTTGGAGACGCCTCCCAAAGGAGGACTGAAGGGCCTGTTCTTCCGAGTACACATCCGAAACGGGAGTGGTGAGTGTAGCCGAGGGTCAGCGGAACGTGCCGGGCCACGTGCAGGGTGGCGTGGTGGCAGACATCTGTGCCGACCTTCTCTGTACAGCCCCGTCCACTCCCCTTTCCAAAAACAGGGAAAGGATGGGGGGAAAAAAATCCACCCTCCTGTGGCGAGGAAAGATGGTGGAGATTTCTAGACGACACTGTTCACTTCATACCACGTGTTCCTAAAATCCCGCTCAACGTGGATGTTTTCGTTTAAAGCCAGAGCACGCGCTGGCCCCGGTCCCCACAGCCACGCGGGGTGCGCTGCTCTTCTCCAGCACTTCTGCCACATCATCCTCTGGCATCTTTCTCGAATGGCCCTAAAGAGCGCGGACTTGCCCTCCTCCAGCCGGGGTAGCCCGCTTCGAATTAGGGCAGCCCTGGTACGGATGAGGTTTTGGCGAATCTGACCTAAAAGGTCATAGGTTTACTCTGCAAGTTTGCATGACTCTGCTGTCAGGGAAACTGAGGGAGATTGGTGCTCCCTCCAGCTGATGAGCAGTTGGGTCCCTGTTCTCTATACATTTTTCTGTGGTGGGGGCAGCTGGTTTCCCAACACTCCATTCACCATTCACCCTGTGCCTTATCTCCCAGTTCCCCCTTTGAACACACACACACACACACACACACACACACACATACAGTTCCGTCATGGCCCACATAATCAAAGACCTGTGGAGTCCCCAGGAGAGCTTCGCCCCTGATCCTCACCTGCCATCCCGCCAGTCATCTTGGCACGAGATCCTTCTAAATGTGTGGGCTCCCCTCATACTGCTTCTCTAGAGCCTCATCGGACCCCAGATAATATTTAACCATTTTCCACTGTTTCATCAGTTTTAGCCTCCGTGCCCCCAAATATGGGATCCCCTTTAATGTGATTTACTTCAATATAGTTCTGTTTATAAGAGTGGTCCCTTTGCTATAATTTATTGTATTTGTGGTTGACGGTACCAGAGTTGACAGGCAGAAATCGATCTGTTTCTCTAAAATCAGCACCTTAATTTATCAAGCCCCATGTTGGAAATGAAGAAAATTGTTTCTTGGCTTTTGGAAATCACGGATAATATTTAAAATGGCCTCTCTGTTTAGGACAAACAGAACTGGCCCAGAGTATTCTTTGAGCAGGAGCTATGAAATAAGTAGGAAGCGAATGTCAACATGCCTTTAACGGCCCCAGAAATCTGATGCTGCAGGGCTGGGAGATTTGCTGAGGGAAAATCTGGGAGCTAAGATAATGGGAAATGGAAATGGAGCTCCCTGGTCGACTGAGATCCTAAGACGAAGGCTGCAAGTCAGTTTCTGCACCTTTGGAAATAGGGGAAATGAGGTCACAGGGCCAGGGCAGAGAGGTTTCTGCCAAATATTCGATAAGAATTTAATTTGAACTCAATTTTTGGTCTGTATGTTGTGTAGCATTAAGAGAAACTTTACCAGGGTAACTAGAAACTGAACTTGCCTAACCTCTGTGGTGGTGAGAACAAAAATTGGATTAACTTCATGCAAGACTTCTGTGGCGATATTTTGTGTGCCCCTGCGTGTAAGTCAGCTATGATTTTTCTCAGTTGTGTAGCATGATAACTTTTGTATTTCTGTATCTAATAAAGGGAGGGTAGTTGTTTTATGCTAAGGGGTAGGCATTGAGTAAAAGTGATCATTTTTTTCCCTGTCCTTTTTTCCAATTGGAGGAAATCTTACTTTGAAATGATTGGTACCACTGATGATAGTTTAGATCCTCTTTCTACTGAATTCATCAAGGGCACATAACCAGGAGGAGGTCTATGGAACCTGAAGGGCTGAGCTCTAGAGGGTCTGGAATTTGAACCAAACCCCGGGGTCCTAGACTTTGCCAGGCACTTATTTCTTTCTTCCACCCCTCCCCCCATGCCCACCCTCCCAGAATGGCACTCTGCGCCCTGGCTAAACGCTGTCAGATGTATGGACCTCTGATGTTAAATGGCCCCCCTACCCCACCGTCCTCTCCCCTTCCCAACCCCACAGCTCCTAAGACTGGGGGGCGTGGTCTTTGGAGGCAGGATTAGGTCTTACCCATCCTTGCTTCTGCAAAGCCCACCCAAGCCAGGACTTGATCTATTTTGGGTGCTTCAGATGTTTGCTGGAGGAATTGACATCTTCTGTCTTTTTCTTATTTTAGTAAGTAACTCTGCAGCTTCCTTTGAACCACTCCTCCAGCACATTTTTCTTTCCTGGTTGGCTGCTGGATGTTTGCTTGCTGAGTAGAGAGACAGCAGACGGTTTTAGCCCCTTCCCCTCTCTGCCCCCTCAGCCACTCGTGTCCTGGAGCCTCCACGGGCTCTGCTGAGCAGCTGTAGCCCCATTGTCCCCCTTTCTGTCCCTGTCACCAGAAGCTTGCTGGTCCTTCACAGCCTCATTTCTCATAATCTGTTTCAGCAAAAAAGTTGGGAAAGAGTAAGTGTGGGGGTGATAGGAAGTGGAAAGAACCGTGGGCGTGAACAGTACGTTGGTATGACTGTGATGGGGCTCTTCGGAGTCTTGGAGATGAAAGGGAAGTTTCTCCAAGTGCACGGGCACTCACCACATTACCGTGGCCCCAGCCTTCCTGTGTAAATTCTCGTCCGCCGCATCAGCCAGAAGTCTGCCTTTGGCTGTGGGTTGATGTTACTTAAAATCTTCGGAGACTGGTATTTACAAAGAAGGGTGAGCACAGCTATTGTTCCTAAAAAAACTTTCAACCCAGTTTTCATGATGGGAAATGATTTTCATGTCCTAGTCGCAGCACCCCCCTCTCCCCAAACTTTCTCTTTGACCTCGTCATCAAAGTCGAACACATCTGCTATTTTACTCCATGAAGTAGGTGCAAGGGGGATTTAAAGCAGTGTCTAAATCCAAAAAAAAAAAAAAAAGGAATGTATTGCATACAGAATCAAGGCCATAGTAACAGATGGCGATCTTTAAACACTGGGCTAGTTTATCTCTCACTGTGACCAGAGCTTACTGGAGGTGGGGGCGGGTCATTCATTGGTCAGGAGTCGGGCGGTGCTTGAAGCCGGAGAAGCTCATTAGGCCCTAATGTGGGTCTAATGAGAAATGCCTCTCATCCATGTTTGCTTATAGGCTTTGTTGCTTAATTACCAAATGGACCACGAGGGCCCCTAAAATGTGATTATGAACGATTTTTAAAAATCCTTTCTTGGAGTGTCATATTCTGTTAATGAATCTTAAACGGAAAAGTATCTGCTTTCGATCCATGTAACAACCCAGTGTAATTGCACACCTTTTTAGAAGGGACCATTTAACGATATATGACCAAAATAGGCCTTTTAACTGTTCTCTGTGTGTCTCTTGTCTTAGTTTTCTGTGTTCCTGGGAATTATCTTCTTCCTGGAGCTCACTGCTGGGGTCCTGGCATTTGTTTTCAAAGACTGGATCAAAGACCAGCTGTATTTCTTCATAAACAACAACATCAGAGCGTACAGAGATGACATTGATTTGCAGAACCTCATAGACTTCACGCAGGAATATGTAAGTTTAAATTTGGTCTGTTTTTAAGTTGAAAGCCTTCTTGAGGAATGAACGTTACTCCTGGCTTCTGCCCGCGCCGGCTGAAGCCTACCTCTGACTTTGCCACATGGGTTTTTTTGTTGTTGGTTTACTTATGTATTCATTATTTTCTAACCGGCTTTCTGACTTCCGTGATTTATACCCTAAGTGAAAATGTCCCGTTTTCGCTTATCTCACTTTCTACCAAGTCCGAGGGACAAAGAAAGCCTCTTGAGCAACAAGATTATGAGCACACGTGCTGTTTTCATCAACATCTGCGGAGTATTGTTTTGCTCTAGGTGTAACGTGTTGGGGATTCTTTCTTGCTCCTTGCCCCCTTTTCGGCCATCTTCCACACTTCTCGGCTCCTAATAATACACTCGGCAATGGAATATTTGTCCACAGCTCCTAAAACATGCCTATCCAAGTCTTAGAGCACACACAGTTCTGCACGAACAAAAATTGAGCAACTTCTAAGCACCAGTGACCTCTAACAAGCGAAGAATCTACTCAGTGGAGCCGCCTCCCCTGCACCCCCCCCCCAGTTCTGAACGTTATTAGGTGAGGTCCCCTGGCATGCAAATGAAGTCGCAGATGCCCTGTTTGACTCAGAATGGAAACAGGGGGTCAGAAATATAGGGGGGTCAGAAATACAGATCTAGTGCCAAACTCTAATTAGCTAAGTGATCGCGGGCTAACGGAACCTTGACCTGTTTCCCCGATAGTAAAGTAGAAATAGTAACAGCTACTGTTTAACCCAGGCGAATATCAGGACACTAATAAGATGTGCGTGGTTTTCTATGAGGCTGAAGGTGTTACTGTCTGCGGATATGGAGGTCTTTATTTGCATGCCCTGAGAAACTGGACGGGGGTGTCTGTGACCTCAGTGTTTGTGGCAGGACCGGAGGGCAAACGGAAACCCCGGGGGACTAGTGGCTGTCTTTCGGTTGGACAGTTTGCAGGGGGAGTTGGGGGGGTCCACTTTGATAAAAAGGGAGGAGACGGCTCCGTGGGCCCTTGCCCTGTGGGAGAGCGCACTCCTTCGTTAGGTCCTCGGAAGTGAGCAGGGCTATGTTGCTGGCCTGGAGAGAGCTGCCCCTGGGGTGTGAAATTAAGCCCTGGTTCACCTCCTCCGAGGGCCTCCCTGACTTGTTAGGTCATAATGGATGCAGGCTCACCCCTTGCCAAGTATTGTTGCTGACTAGTTTGCATGACAGATCTGATGAAGCTTTGCAGGCGGACCTGGGGATGCCCGAGCCCAGCCCTCGGAGGGCCAGAGGAGCTGGAAGGACATGCGTGTACACGTTCTCGCGCAATGCTGTCTGCTTTATATGGAAATACTGTTGTTTCATGTGATTTTATTTTTCTGTCATGGAGTGTAATGTTTTGAAGTAGCTCTTGGGCCTGAAAGCGTGAAAATGGTCAAGGCTTGACGTTTACTTAACTCAGAGAGGGTAGAGCTAGTCCAGTAGGGGAGTGACACAGGGCCCCCCGCCGCAACCGGTCCCGGAGCCAGGCCCTTTGGAGACTCTCTGACTTCGGCAGCTCCTTTTATACATATTTTAAATAGATGACGGAATTTTTTAAGTTAAAAATGTAAATACATGTTCTTAAAAAGTTCAGAGTAGTAACAGGTATATAATGAAAAGCAAGCCTTGAAAACTTTGGGCGCTAACGAGGTTGTTTTCTATCTTGATTCTGGTGATGGTTTCACAATGTATACATAGACCAAATCTTATAAGATTGTACCCTTTAAATATGTGCAGTTTGTTGTATGTGAATTATACCTCAATAAAAAGGACTTTTTACAAAACCATTAAGGCTGCAGAGACCACAGTTTTGAAAAAGTCAGCCTCTCTCCCACCCACAACCCCACTTGCCTCCTTTGGACCCTACCACGGTTTTGTGTCTTATTTATCCTTCCAGAATGTTCCTCCCTGCACCCACGCCAAGCAGACCTTGTTCTGACCGAATCTGCTGTACGACTCTTGCCCTGTCTGCCTTTCCAATACCTAACACCGTGGGTCTCACCAGCCATTTAAATCAGATGCTAGCACGTCCGTACAGATCTTGAGCCTGAGTCATTTTAGAAGCTTTTATAGGGCCCCTTTAGGTTTAGTTTGGTTGAAAAGTGAATTCTGAGACAGAAGAGAAGGTTGGCGCTGGCGGGAGCTGGGTGGCGGTCGTCTGGCGGTTGTGAGTGTGGGCGCCCGGTCGCCTCCAGGTCGAGGTGTTCTAATTCTCTCCTGTTTGCTCTAGTGGCAGTGCTGTGGGGCTTTTGGAGCTGATGATTGGAACCTAAATATTTACTTCAATTGCACAGATTCCAACGCAAGTCGAGAGCGATGCGGCGTGCCATTCTCCTGCTGCACTAAAGACCCTGCGGTGAGTGAAGGCCCACAGACTGCCACCCGCTCTTCTCACCGAGATTGGGGGGGGGGGGCAGGGATGAGCAGAGTGCTAGTTTCCTAGAAACCTCCTCTTACCTGCTCACTCCTCGTTGTAGCCCCTAAAGGGGGCGTAGCGTGCGGATCTTCCCAGTGGGTGTACTCGGCGCTGACAGTAATTCAGCAGCACATGTGGGTTCTTATTCTCCGCCTTCTCGCGAGTTGGCCTAACGAAATTCAGAACGTTCCTACTGACAGTGTCGTCATCATCATCCCTCTTTGGGTGAAACAAGGGCCCATGGAGGTGAAGTAACTTTCCCAAGTTCACATTGCTAGCACGCGGTGGAGCTGAGCTGTAGACCCCGGAAGCCTGCCTGGAGTGCCTCTTATTCCTTCCTTAGGAGAGGGACGGGCTTAGGCGCGAGCTCTCTGCATGGGCTGGGGGGGCAGTGACCCTCTGCTTCCTGATTTAGTTCTGGGGGGAGTGTTTAGGGATAGGGGAAGATGGGGCTGGTCTGCTAGGGAGGAAGGCCGCAGCTCCTTGGATGTAATGATGATAATGCCTGCAGTTTGTGTTTTATTTAAGAAAAGAAAAAGTGTTGGGATGCCTGGGTGGCTCAGTGGCTTAAAGCCTCTGCCTTCAGTTCAGGTCATGGTCTCAGGCTCCTGGGATCGAGCCCCGCATCGGACTCTCTGCTCAGCAGGGAGTCTGCTTCCCCCTCTCTCCCTGCCTGCCTCTCTGCCTACTTGTGATCTCTCTCTCTGTCAAATAAATAAATAAAATAAAATAAAAAAAGGAAAGAAAAGAAAAAGTGTTGAAAGTGTTCCTAACTAACCCTTTCGCCGCGGGTTTGGTTGTGTTTTGGGTCACATCATGTGACTGGTATGTAGGATGACTTAAAATTCCAAGTGCCTTGTTGGAAGTTAAGAACCGGGAGTGAGGGCTAGAACAAGAGGGAGGATTTGCTTCAGTACCGGTCTGTTCCACATTCTTCGGTCTCCTGGGCTGTCTGTAGCCTCCCCAGACCGCCCTTCTTGAAACCAAGTGGAGCCCAGTGGGTGCTAATGAGTTCATCGGCCATTTTCCCCACACAAGGAGGGGCGTGTGGGGCTCTTCTAAAGGGGCCATGGTCTTGGTGTGGGACAGCGGTTGTGGGAGGGCTTCGGAGGGGTCTCTGGGCTGTTGGTCTGAAAGAGACTGAGAATCCGAAAGGACTGCACTCCCCTGCTCTGAGACCTTGCCGGGAAGCCCACCCCTCCTGCCGGCTCCTGTCTTGCTTTCCTCTAAGGAGGCCTGGCGGGCAGGAGAGTGCCCAGCACAGAGCCCTGGGTGTCCCCTCAGGTGGCCTTGTGCTGACCAGCAGGTGCGGACTGCTCTGTCTCCGGCTCCTGCCCTGGGTTAACATTCCATCAGAAGAATTATGAAGAGTGTCAAAAGGCATTATGCCTCCCCTTTCAGCTACAGATACTCTGGTAGAGAGTTCTCATTCCACAAATGCCGAGCTAACAGAATCCACCCATACCCTGCAGAGGGGAAAAATAAACAAACCTAAAACAGAAGAACCCATGTTTCCCTTTGGCCCTGTGAGAAGTCAGGGTATCTGTCCGTGTGATATGTTGTTGGGGCATTGTTTTGTTTTTTTTCAATTATTAAAGTAATGCATTCTCACTGAAAAACCTTTTAAATCATGCAGAAGTATATAGATTAAAACGTAGAAGTTCCCCCAAAAGAGCATAAATGAAGGCAGTCATTGTGCTCTTTCCCCTTGGTTTTAACTATGTCTCCGTTTTCTAACCCCTGTAGGCTTCCTAAGGTTGTCAGTTACACACTTGCTGTCCTTATATTTCCTGAGCCTCAGTTTTCTTCTTCTGGAATAGAGGGCATATTTTAATACCTACTTTTTTTTTTTAAGATTTTATTTATTTATTTGACAGAGACACAGCGAGAGAGGGAACACAAGCAGGGGGAGAGGAAGCGGGAGAAGCAGGCTCCCTGCTGAACAGAGAGCACAATGCGGGGCTAGATCCCAGGACCCTGGGATCATGACGCGAGCCGAAGGTAGAGGCTTAACCCACTGAGCCACCCAGGCACCTCCTCCTTCTGAGGATTGTTCTAATAATTACTTGGGATAATGTATCAAAATGATTATCTAACCTGGTGCCTGGGACATCTGCGTGTCCAAGTACACATTCGATTAACAACACTTAACTCTTCTGTTTAGGGCTCTTTTGCTAAGTCTTAGGTGGGCTTCATGTCTGGTGAGTGAATTTCACCTTTCTGTTTTCTTTCCCTACCAGGAAGATGTCATCAACACTCAGTGTGGCTATGATGCCAGGCAAAAACCCGTAAGTGGAATCTCATCTTGTCACTTAGCACAAAGGGTGTTGGAGGAGCTTTTGAACTTGCATGGGTGACGCTGTGCTCTCCTCTTCCCTTGTGAAGGAAGTTGACCAGCAGATTGTAATCTACACGAAAGGCTGTGTGCCCCAGTTTGAGAAGTGGCTGCAGGACAATTTAACCATCGTGGCTGGTATTTTCATAGGCATTGCATTGCTACAGGTAAGACAAGTCTCCGTGGTGGATGTCACAGGGAAATGATGCCCTGGGAGAGCCCTCCCCATGACAGGAGCTCTGCTGAATCACCTTAATGTCACATCGGAGGGCTGGGGAACAGACCTAAACTATCTGGTTTGCATTTTATTTAAAGCCCTGATTTTAGAAACTACGATGCTGAAATACTTTAGGAACTCTTTTTTTCCTTTTCAAGGTGAAGAAATTGATTGGGTCAGCAATTTGCTTACTGGCATTCCAGTGTTTCCATGGGCAAAGTAATCACTGCCTTGTAACAGGTGGGACAGGCAGGGATGGGGCGAAAGTAGATCCCGGTGGCAAGATTAAGACTTTTTTCTTTTTAAGAGTTTCACAGACATCCTGTGTCCCTTTCTCTCTCCAGACTACTTTGTCAAAGTGTTAGTGAGGGAAGGAAGCATCCACTTTTCCTCCTAAGCAGGCCCAAGTTTGGTTTTTATCTTGTGGAGATAGAATACTTTTCTTAAAGGGTCATGAATGGGGCACAGTGGTGGGAAAAAATTAAAGACGACCTAAATAAATGGAAAGTCGTTCCATACTCATATTGGAAGACTTAATATTGTTAAGGTGGCAGTACTCCTCAAATTGATATACAGGTTCAGTGCAATCCCTATCAAAATTACAACTGCCTTTTCTGCAGAAGTGGACAAGGTCATCCTAAAATTCAGGAGTGCAACGGACCCAGAATAGCAAATCAAACTTGAAAAAGAGCAAAGTTGGAGAACTTACACTTTCCAATTACAGACTTACTACAAAGCTACAGTGATCAAAGTAGTACATAATGTTGAGTATATAGATCAGTGGAATAGAACTGAAGGTCAGAAATAAGCCTTGCCCCTATGGCAAGTTGATTTTTGACAAGGGAACTAAGACCAGTCAATGAGGAAAGAATAGTCTTTTCAACAAACGGTGCTGGACCAACTGGATGTCTGTAGTCAAAAGAATGAATTTGGATCCTTACCTCACACCATATATAAAAAATTAACTCCAAATAGATCAAAGATCTAAACTTAAGAACTAAAGCTATTAAAAAAAAAAAAAAACTCTTCAAAGACAGTGTCCATCTAAACCTTTGTGACCTGCGATTAGGCAGCATTTTCTTACATATGATACCAAAAGCACAAGCAACCAAAGGGAATAGGTAAGTTGGACTTCATCAAAATGTAAACTTCTGTGCTGAAATGGATACTACTAAGAAAGAGAAATGACATTTCACAAAATGAGAGAAAATATTTGCAAATCATCATGTCTGATAGGGATCCAGTGTCTACAATATATACGGAAAAACTCAACAATAAAAAGACAAACCCAATTTAAAGATGGCCAAAGGATTTTTTTAAAAGATTTTATTTATTTGAGAGGGAGAGAGTGAGTGAGAGCATGAGAAGGGAGAAGGTCAGAGGGAGAAGCAGACTCCATGTGGGACTTGATCCCTGGACTCTGGGATCATGACCTGAGCCAAAGGCAGTCGCTTAACCAACTGAGCCACACAGGCGCCCCCACCGAAGGATTTGAATCAGTTATATCTCCAAAGAAAGTACAAATAGCCAATAAGCACATGAAAAGATGCTCATCATTAAATGTTAGAGAAATTCAAATCGAAACCACAGTGACCTAGCACTTCACACATGCTAGGGTGGATATAATTAAAAAGTAAGACAATGACAAATGTTGGCAAGAATGTGGAGAAATGGGAACCCGTGTACATTGCTAAACTGTAGTCACTGTGGAAAAGAATTTGGCACTTCCTCAAACTTAAATGGAGTTCATATAAGACCCAGCAGTTCCACTCCCAAAAGAATTGCAAACCTGCTCACCAGAAAGTTGGACAGGGGGACATTCACGTTAGCACCATTCATAATAGCCAAAAAGTAGAAATAGTGTCACTGTCCATCAGCTGATGAAGGATATACCAAATGTGGTTTATCCGTCTAGTGAAGTGTTATACAAGCCATCAAAAGGATTAAATTACTGGTACATGCGACTATATGAATGAACCTTGAAAACATTCTACTGTGTGAACCCAAAAGACCACATATTCTGTGATTCTATTCATACGAAATATCCAAAGTAGGCAAATCCTAGAGACTGAAAGTAGATTCGTGATCGCCAAGGATGGGGGAATGGGAATGCCTGCTCATGGGTACAGAGTCTCTCTCCAGTGCCACGGAATGTTCTGGAATTAGACGGCTGTGATAGTCACACACTGTTGCGAGCATACTAAACATCACTGAAGTACAGACTTTTAGGACATATTTTATAGTATATGAATTATTTGTCAATTTAAAAAATCAAAGATAAGAAAAAGGTGATTCATTGTCCAGGGAGAAGCCTGCTGAAGTGGAGTTTCACTGTTTGACCCTCTTTTCCTTCCTTTGTCAGATTTTTGGGATCTGCCTGGCTCAGAATCTGGTTAGCGATATCGAAGCTGTTAGGGCCAGCTGGTAGAGCCCTGCCTCACTGCTGTAAGACACTGGATGGACCCAGCCTTCCTGACCCTCCAGCGTGCCCAGCCAAATCCACGCTGCGACCCCACAGGATGGAACTGCCAAGAACTTGGTTTTGGGCGGGTACAACTGGGAAATGCTGCTCACTGACCGAATTAAAAAGATAACCAGTATGAAAGTCATTGCGCCGTGCATCTCTGCTGTAGCCATGAATTTGTGGATGGTTGGATACTTACCAAAAAAGAAAAAAAGGGAGGGTGCGGGACCCAGCTGTACTTGAATCTGTGGAATACACAGTCTTGTTCTCTCCTTCAGTGATTGGAGGGCTGGGACAGGCGCTCTTTGCTCTTCGTCTCACCTTGAAGGGACTTTCTGGTCCATGGCCTAAAGAAGTTCATCTTTTCTAAAACTCAACCCCTTATTTGGGAGGGCTGTGGGTTTTTTTGTTTTTTTTGGGGGGGTGGGGGTTGACATCCCTTCACTGTACATTTCAGGGACCTGTTAAAACTGTCATCCCAAGAAGAAAACAGCTTGTCTTTGGGTTCAGATGTTGTGATCGCATTCAACAGGTCATGTGGGTGGGCACGCCCGGTCTCTCCTGGAGCGTCTCTTTTCAGGGGACTTGTGTATCCCATGTGCATGGGGGAAGGGCATTGGAACACTTCACGATGCCGAATTTTAGCAGGACAGATCGTTGTTCTAAGTAGGCCTGAGCTGTATTTATCAATGAAATTCAAGGAGAGAATGAGGTTAATGGAGAGGAGTTAATTAATACCCCTCACTCCAGCCCACCAAAATTAGTTGTCGGATTCTTGGAAACGGGAATGTTCTGGGTTTTGTTCTGCTTTTTTTGTGTGTTTTTGTTTTTTGTCTCCCGAAAATGAGAGCTAGGATACAGTTTCTCTTAAAGTGTTTTCTTACTCAGCTCGAATATTAATTTTTTTGGTATCCTCTCCCTGCATGATCTGTGAATCTGACTCTACCAGCTCCTTTTCCTGCCATCTTTCCTACAAACATTTATAAATGTTATTTGGTCAGCGTTTATTTCGTAAGTTCACTGCCTTGAGTGGTATGGCGTGTCCTCCATGGCCCGGGAGGGACCCGCCAGCCAGACTATTGCAAATGCTTTCGTGGACTCCATGATCCCTTTACCCTATCAGTCTTCGGGGCCCCGTCTGCAGTACCCGCCCCCTCCCCCCCCCCCACCTTGAATGGAATTGAACCTAATTCTGAAACAGTGTTGACACAATCAGAAATATTCTCATTATTTTTTTTCTTCTTATTCTGGTTTTAGTTTGCTTTTATTAAAAAAAAAAAAGTGCATGGCCAGAGCTCCTTCTGTTCTCATAGTGCAAACTAACCATCAGGATGGTAACAAAGCACAAATACTTTGGAAGGCAGTGCATCAATGGGGCAAGTGTTCTGTGACCCAAGGTGGAAAACCACTTTCAGGTGCTGCCACTCACCCATCCCCACCAGGCTAGGGAGGGATGAATTTTGCCCCCCGATTTGAACCCAGCTGATTTCTACCAGGAGGTCCCTCTCCTGGGGAGCTGATCATAGCCTGTGGAATGCTGGGAAAACCACAGGTGTATTTTGCAGGGATGACCCACTTGCCAACATAACACTGGGCATCCAGCGAGCATGCTTTATGGAAACTTAGCAAGGTTTTCTGCTTTAGTCCCATGTTGCATCACGGCGGCTGATGACCGTGTTCATCTGCTCAGAGGAAGAGCAGAGATTCTCTGAAAATTGTCTCCAGAGTGTGGGTGTGTGTATGACTGCATGTGTGTTTTTGTGTTTCTGTGTAGTTAGAGGTGTTCATTCCATAGTCCGGCTGGAAGATGATTTCATGTCATCTCTGCCCCCACGCGGCTTGTCATTCTATAGTGTCATTGCAACATGGAGAAGACTTGAGCCCCGCGGTTGGCACTCCTGTCTCTCTTTATTACCTCATTCTCCAGTGAACTCCGTCAGACCAGTTGATTCAGAATCAGGCAAGATGCCCTCCCTTTGGCACATCCAGTGAAAGGCCATTCGGCAAGTCCAAGTGAGTTCTAAATTTTAATTAATCACCCTTTATTTTTTACACTTGAGAGTGGTTGTAATTAAGGCTGTCATTAATAAACTGGATCTACCTTACATGGAGTTATGTCTTTCTTCCTTACCTATCTTGGAATCGCAAGATACTCTAATCCAGTGGTTCTCAGACTTTAGCCTGCATCGGAATCAGCTGGAGGGCTTGTTGAAACCGGTTACCGTGTCTGCCCCATCCCCAGATTTTTGAATTTAGTAGGTCTGGGGTGGGGTGCGAGAATGTGCATTGCCGAACAAGTTCCCATGTGCTGCTTTTGCTGTGTGTCTTGGAGGCACCATCTGAGAAGCGTCGCTCTGATCAGTTCTCTAAGGAGGGAAAGAAAACTTTGGGGGTTTGGGAGGGAAAGGTTGCTTTGTGCTGCTGGGTGCAGATGGAGAGCTGGGGATGTAGGACATCTCTGTCCCTGAGGTCACCATCTGCTGGTCACAGATCACCTGGGGACCATGTAGGATACAGGTGATCAGGCCTTGCCCATTGCGGTTTTGGAGTTGGGGAGCCAGAGCCTATGTTTTTAAGAAGGTCCTATTAAAAACTGAATACACAGTGAGATTCAGGACCCATTATTTTGGTAACATTCACAACTTTTTTCTAAGAAAATAATTTCTGGTAGTCCCTGAGAACAAGAATCTTAAAAACCCATTTGAGAAGAGCCAACATAAATGTCCTTTCATTGTGAATTATCACTGTAGAAAGTCTTTAAAACTACTCAAGACTCTTTTTCAAAGATCAAATGAAGACAAAAATTTTAAGGTTTCTACAGTATTCTCAGACCCAAGTATGTCCTGAGACTTGTTTGAGAAACGTTTTACCTCGGTTCCCTGGATATTTGAGACCAAAATGTAATTCTGACTTTAAAGAAATTTGTCAGTGACTATTGGAGATAAACGATACGTATTGAGTTTTCTTAGCTGTGCTGCAGATCTAGGTTATCCACCTCTGTGAGCTAATTGGCCCTCTTGGCTCACAGCAAACAAAGCCAACAAAGAAAAACTACAGCGCAGAAGTAAAAGGATGCTTTGTTGACAAAACTCAAAACTTAACAGGAAGTTTCTTTCCTGTTTAGAAGGCGGACTTGGGAGGATGGTTATTAAGTTTCACTCTCTCTCTCTGGTTGCGACAAACATTACTGCTTCCATGATTTAAAAATACCTAACAACGGTTTTTGAAAATGAACACTGGGATTAAAGTAGAATTTTGCATCATGAAGCGCTTACAAGAGAAGTCTCTTTACTGTTTTCTTCCTCCTTTCTTCTCCCAAGGAACAAACCTTTTTGTTGCCCACCAGCCTCCTTCCTGTTCCAGGTCCCAGTCATCCTTCTCTCGAGGGGCTTCCGAGAAGTGTCTCTTGGCCTTTTCTCTCTGTGCGGAATGTTTTCTCATTCATGCCCTGTGTGTGTGTGGGCAGGAGGGGAGCCACTCCGCCCGGCTGTGGAGTCCGTCTCTGTCGGGTTCCGGCTTGCTTGGACAGGAGCCCTGGGAAGCCGGTGGGCTGAACAATGAGGAGCCCGAGCCCAGTGACCTGGCTGGCCCTCCGAGGCTCTCTGTCATTTATTCGGTGAAGCCCTCTTTCTTTAGGGAAATCCTGTTTAGACCTCCGAGGAAGAACCGGAAACCTCTCCATGGACACCGGCCGCCGGGGGTCCGTGGCCGGCCCTCTCTGGGGAGGTCGTGGGGCTGCTTCCAGGTGCCGCCCTCTCCACAGTGAGAAGCCTGGTGTTTGAGAAGCAAAATGCAGTGTTGGCCTGGAAATGCGGTGTTTCTGGCCTTCTGGTGACGTGATAAAATCTCCATATGACAACAGATAAGGCATGTATCTGGGTAGAGGTAGGGGGCAGAGGAGAGAAGCCAAACTCTGCGCAAGGACCAAAGCCATCTTTAGTCTTACCTTTGCCTTCTCTCGTTTTTTGGAAGAGTTTGTGACAAAGGTAGAGTTTATAAAATTAGAGAAGTCCTCGTTTTTAAGACTTCTTTAATTTGAGGAATTAAATAGAGCTTCCTTTGGCTTGTTCATGCTGAGTTGTTAGTTCTCTTATAAGCTTGTCACCCGTGACAGGATGCCCGAGTTCGTCCACTCCTGCTATCCATGAACCCAAACCAAACTCCTTGTGACCTGCGCTGGCCGGTGCAATTTACTGCTTTCCTTCTAGGAACTCCCGACGGGGGAAAACCTAGAGGAAGAACAGATTAGTGTATGGGTTTCACGCTGCGTAAATATACTCCAAAAAGAAACCAGCATGCAAGCAAGATAGTGCGTCCCATGTTGTTGCTTTTCATCAAGTGTGTAATTGCGCTGTAGAGGGGAGAAGGCCATCTTCTCGGTCTGGAGCTTATCTTCATGTATTAACTTTGGCAGACCAGATGGCTTGACAGGAACGTTTTAGTGGCCTGCCCCCTAGTGGTGACCATGTAAAATGACTGACTGGAGCTGGATTAGTTACTGCGGGAATGAAATCACTCTTCACAGGTACTTGTCCTTTGGAGAAACCTGGGGATTTCTGTAACACGGCTGTGTTTTGTGTACTTTAGGTGGGTAAGTCTTTCATTCCCCTTACACACTCCTGGAAGTGACATAGCTTGTTTGGAAAGGGACAGAGCAGGGTGCTCAGCTCCCCTCCCCATCTCCGTCCTGACCTTGCTGCTGGGACCTCATAGGCCCCTGGGGCAGGGTGTGTGCGGGTCTGACCTGGGCCCTGCCTTCCTGCCGAGACAAAGATGCAGCTTCTGGAAGAGGCAGGAGCTGGCTAAAGCTGCTCTTCTGCCAGGCGGCAATTCTACTGAAGCAGTGTGAAGGATGTTTCTTGTATTTTCACTATGAGTGCCCTCGTGGATCACCTGGGATTTGCTTTGATCTGCAAATCTGCATCTTCGATTTTAAAGAAGATTGGTAGGGGGTCGGGGTGGTCTGGATCACCAGCTGTACCTTGTGTTTGAGGCGTTTGTTATGGGTTGAACCGTCTTCTAAAAATTCACGTATTGAAGTCCTTACCCAGAATGTGACCTTACCTGGAAAGAGTTGTGACAGATGTCATTGGTAAAGATGAGGGTCCTACTGCAGTAGGATGGGTCTTCTGGAAAGGGGAAATTTGGACACGGATACACACAGAGGAAGAAGGCCGTGTGAGCCTGGAACGCTGAAGACCAGCCGGAAGCCAGCAGAAGCTAGGAGGGAGGCATGGCACGGATTCTCCCTCGGAGCCTCCAGAAGGAAACAGCCCTGCCGACACCTCTGGACTTTGACACTCCAGAACCGTGAGACACCTTCTGTGGCTTAAGATACTGACTGCGCTGCTTTGTTACTGCAGCCCTGGGAAACAAACACAAGAGTTTGACTGTTCGGTGCCGCTTTTCAGGGTAGACAGGGTAGGACTGCTGTGCCTTCCGGGTGCTGCTTTTCAGCAGGAGGACGATCAGCGTGTATGGGCCCCGGGCAGAGCGCCTCCCTATTATTCTTTAAACGACGCCCCTGAACACGGCATGGGGCGTGCTTGATCTGCTTTAAGCTCTTAAAGAGAGTCTCACTGTTTTGTGGGACATCATCAACATGAGGGATGCTTTATTACATTATGATTGAAAACGGTGGTCCTGCAGTCTGTACCTGACTTATCAATGATCTTCAGTGTAACTTGTTAGGGCGATTAAAGCCTTATAAATAAAACCAGCTCTGTTTCCATGACGTGTGCTTTCTTGAACTCTTGTTACTTTGTCTCTGGTTCATGGACACCCTGCTCTAAGACGGTGCTTGGAGGACTGTGTCATCTAGCCCTTGAAGTGACAGGTGGCCTTTACTCCAAGTTTACTATGTTCCAGGCACTGCTGTAAGCTCTCTGCATACGTTTTTGAGGAAATCTAAACTGGAGGAGAGAAAAACCCCACACACGTGGAAAATTTAGATGTCGTCCCGAGTTAAACTGCTCTCTTCCAAGGTGGTGCTGGCCCAGATGGGAAGAACGAGAACAGGGCAGCGGAAGAAGGCGTGAAGGAGGAAGACAGGCTTGAGTGGGGGGGCCCCCACCCCCCGCCCCGGCCAGGGCAGAGGAAGAAGGTGAGTGCTGCTGGTGAGGTGGGGAGGCCCCAGGAGTGGGGAAAAGTGCTGATGAGCAGTGAGAAAGTCAAGCACACAGAGTCCTGGAACTGTGGCCCGGTCCCTGGCATGTGCCAGGACCTCAGAAACCTGCCGAATGAGGGGCGTTGGTAACCGAGGTGATTGGACGCCACCTCCTTCTGGAAGGAAGAGGTGTCTGAATGAAGAGGAGGATTTTTGGTAAAGCTTATCTGCAGATACAAAACCCCTGGCTTTTGATGAAAATACTTAAAAAATCATTTCAAAAATTTGCCAGAATTGTCTAAGTATTTTGTGGAAAGCAAATAAAATAGCAGCCACAACACCCATGTGCTCCCGTGAAAGTCACTGAACCTTGACAGATGGAATGGGCTTAGAGCTGAGCAGCACAGCAGCAAATACCTTGTTTCCTCCTTGTTTGGGAACCCAGCTGTTTCCTCGGTCCGATTCCACTGTCCCTGTGAGATGTCTATGGCCCAGGAGCTGGCGGGGCGAGTACCGACGCGTTGCAGCAGGCGGGCTTGGGGTGGGTGGGCGTTGCATTGAAGCGGGTGGAGGTTGGAGGTGACTTTCTTGTTCTTTTTCAGGTTGAAGCCAGAAAGTAGTAGTTCTCAGCAATAGATGCACACTAGAATCACCTGGGAACATCAGACATCAAACCCAAACAAAAAGCCAACCAAAGACACCACCACCAGCCTTTCCCCACAGCCCGTTTTTAAGCTCCCAGGTAATTCCTACCGCACTCTCAGCGTTTCTCAAACTTTCGTGTTATGTGAATCACCGGGGTGGCCTGAAACCCCCGGGGGTTGATAGAGCAGGGCTCTTGAGAGGGGAGTGCCTGGTTCCAGCAGGTCCCAGAGGACACTGCCGTCGTCTGTAAACCACATTTTGAGAGGCAAAGGCCATCAACAGGTAGGCCCTGTTTACAACAGTGCAAAATTCATGCCTTATCATTGACATTTCTAGAGGACATCTTTCCTAAATCTGCTAAGTTGACATTTTCAGGCGTGGGAAGGAAAATGCAGGGTGACAGTAAAGAGGCAATATGTGTCTATTTGTTAAATATACCTTACTCTGATTACAGAAGAAAAATCTAATGTAGGAAACACAGAAAAACAAAGAAATACATATTTTTAATATTTGTATATTTTTGTATTTTTAACATCTAAAGGTCTGTACTCAAATAGACCCACAGATTAGTGTCTTTTCATGACTCCTTTGTTTTAAATTGTTTAATACTGGTTATGCTGTTTTAGAGCCTGCTTTCTTCAAAACAGAACATTTTCATGATCAGTGAATATTGTAGACAGTAAACATTTTCATGGTCACATAGTATTCTATTTTACAGATCAGGGGTTCTCAAAATAAGCAATATGAAGGCAAAAGTCCAGGCACTTTTGGGGGGTTCCCAAAGCCCTCTCACAGAGTCCATCATGTCAGCATTATTTCATGATAATACTTAGAGACATTTTCTCCTGATTATCCTTCCTGACGTGGAGATTTTCAGAGACTGTGTGCTGTGATTGTGCCCTCGCTCTGACAGCTAATGAAATATATACTTGGTATTTTTGTGCTTTAATTATTTCTCCCTTTTAATTTTTAATACAGTAAATATTCATAGAAATAGCCCATACAATCAAGAGTTATTTCGGGCCTCCACCATTTTTAAGTGTTAAAAGATCCTGAGGCCAAAAAAGTTTGAGAAATGCTGGTATAGCTAAACTATAGCCAACCAATCATCACTATTGGAAAGTTAGGCTCTTCCCAACTAAATAAAGTGGCAGTCAACTCTCTTCCACATTTCTTCTATTTTGCACATCGATAGACTCCTAATAGGGGAAGGAGTGTATCGAAGGATTAAACACAGCTAATTTGTGGCACTTAAGCCTTATTTAAAGCTCTGTACAGTCAATACCTTACCATTTGCACTGAAATTTTCAAATGAAAATTGTTAATTTTGTCAGGATTGGCACCCAAAATCAAAAGAGAATAATTAGGCCTTTATCTGTTCAAGATTAGCGTTTATGTTAACATAAAGAGTCAAATACTAGAGTGCCGATTACCTTACCACCCACATCTCTTGTGACGGGGACACTTGCCCCCGAGATGTCCAGAGCGCAAAGCAGCGCTGCCCCACCCCCCGGCTCCGCCCCCCCCATCTGCTCTAGCACTGTCCTGTCCTCACCCCCCCACCCCTGCCCCGCCATACCCCATCTATTCTAGGTGAGAACATGAACAGGAAAAAGGCCCTCAAGGGTATTCATGCCTTTAGGAAACACCATCTCAGGACTCTGGCTTCAAGTCCTAATTTAATTTCTACAAATTAAATTCCGTCACTCGCTTCCTTGAGCAATTGTCAGTGCTGGCTCTCCACACTGGTCTGTAACTGTGTGTGCGGTGAACACTCTTACTTGTTAGCTTCGTGTCACAGACTGTTTCCTCTTCTCCCCCGGTGGACCGTATCTGTCTTCTCATTCTGTCCCAGCACGGTGCCTGATGCACACAGGAAGAGCTCGGTAAATTTTTGTGTCGTCAGGCTATTTGAGGTTTTTCTGAACTTTGAGAGTTAAATCCTGTAGCCCCAGTTGTTTTAATCCGTTGTCCTTTGTTTGAATGAGCGCCGTGGCGGTGGCTTGTGAGCACAACAAGCTGTCCTCAGAGGTTTTGATGCTTAAATGATGAGCCTTGCTAATCAAAATTTCCTTCTGCTCCAAATAACAGAGAACCTTGCTCTAGGGGTTCCAATAGCAGGTGTGTGTCTCACGTAGGACCGAGAGTCCTCACTACAGGGCCGCTCCTCCAGTTCACTGATGCTACTGAGGACCGAGGCTCTTTTCCCCTTTTTGCTCCACTGTCCTTGGCGGACGGGGCTTTGTACCTCCTGGTTGCAAGAGGGCTGCGGGACTTGGGGAGCCCATATCAACATGTGAAGCGGGGAAAAGGAAGAAAAGGAGAAGGTGAAGTTTAGAAAGCTGGGAAATTGGAGTATCTTAAACTTGCAACAATGTCCCCCTGAACAAAAAGGGAGTTCTGTTAAAAAGGTAGGAGGAGCTGGATATTGGGTAAATAACTCACAATATCTATTTAAAAGATAAAATGTCTTTTAAATTTTTTATTGCTTTTGGTTTTTTTGCTTTTTTTTTTTTTTTAATTTGTCCTATCAATCTGACCCTTGCTCAGGCCCACTGTTCCTATGTGTCCTGGCTTTGTAGGCATTTGAACCATGTCTGTGTCCCAAGTGGCGACTGATTTCTTCTTCCTCTTTTCCATGCTCTGCCTCAGTTTCTCAGGAACTGAAAACATACTGTTTGTTTGGGTCTCTTACTGATGTCCTACCCATCTTCCAGTATGGCAGAGATGTGAGGAGCTCTGGCCGATTTTTGGTGCTGGGTTGACTAACCCTCGAGAGCACACAGGGTTTGACAGCTCTTCCTGTCTATGCCAGACCCTAGCTCAGGGTCTGTGTGATGCTTCGTGGTTTGAATCACAGAGAATTACCTGGCCCTTGGGGCTTACTCTCTCGGGACATATGGGGGACATACTCCACTTTGGTATGTGATGTCAGTGAAACGTGTAGGAGCAGGGGGTTTCTTGTTGGGTTAGTAGCCCCTGACTCATGGGATGAAGGGGACAGTTAGGATAATTTTGTCTTCAGGAGAAGGATGCATTTCTGACCCAGCTAAGAAGGACTTTGCTAATTTCTGCAGTCACCACAGTGTGCTGCTAGCCCTTTGCGGGGACAGGAGGCTCAGCCCCCGGCTCCCCCGTTACCGGGATGGATGGAGTGGGTACAGGCTGAGGCACAGCTGGTAGCTGCATTTCCAGCTAATCTAACACTTGTCAGTCAGACTGCAGCTGTCACTGGCCCTCAGAATGTCAAGTCTTTGAGGGGATAAAAACAATGCAAGTTCGCACAGGTCATAAAATGCCCTTGGGTCCAATGCTGGGACCTCCATTAGACACGGCTTTTCCTGTCTTGCTGCTTCTTTCCCCCTAAAGATGCATTCCCCATTCTCCTGCTCCAGGAGCAGACAGCCTGCAGAGGAGGGCTTCTCAAGGTCATGGACACATGGACGTCCAGGGGCAGTCGAGTTACAGGGAAACAGGGCAAGGGGGCGGGGTGGGCACTTTAATAGGCTTGAGAAGCACGCCCTACCCAAAGGGGCCCACAGCCACATGCTGTGCGCCTGGAATAGAGTCTCTGGTTACCAGATCTCCCCATTAAAAAAAAAAAAATCCTAACTAGACTTTAATGCAAAATCATCCAAACTTTAAATGTTTATAGCTGCTCATCCCCCTCCTCCTTTTTCTTCAAAATACCATGTGAAACAAAGATGCACGAGGGCCCCCAGTTTGCCCTCTCTGGTCTAGAGGAAGAAACGGGTAGCCAGGTTGTAGAATCCCAAGGAGCGTTAAATGGGGATCCTTGTGGAAGAGGAGGCTCTCCACTGCTCTCCTCCCGCTCCACGTGACTGGTGCCTGGAGAGTGTTTATGGGCTTGGAACAAATCGGAGTGGTGGTTCCCAGGCTTGGTGAGAGGTGCGAAGTGCTGGTTGCAGTTGACGGCACTTCTAAGAGGCAGTTCGACTCCAGTTAGCTTCCCACCAGCTCCAGTGGGTGCGTGAAGGTGCGCTCTGGGCCTCCTCTTCGTAGGTGGCCTGCTCTGATACGTTTGGTGAGGGGGCGAGGGCCAATGGCAAGCGGGTGCCACTGGCCTAACGCCTGGATGCCCGGGAGAGAGGTGCTGCCGCTCCTCTCTGACGGCCCCTCTTCCCCTGGGTGGTGGGTCCCCTTGGGAGATTTGGGAGGGCCCGGCAGGAGCAGAGCGCCCAGGCGGTGACGAAAGGACGAGTGGAATCAGCAGGGGCAAAGCGGCTCACTGAACAACTGACAAGGACCTCTGAAGAAGAAAGCGAGAGGAATTCGGGGCAGAAAGTCAACTGACAGGGTCTGACCGGTCAGGTAATTTTTAGGAACTACTCTGGCATCTGCAAATGCTCATGACTTAGCATTTGGTTTTTCAAAACTCAAAATATGTCTTAAATGTGGGAAAAGGGTTAAGTAAATTATGGTACATCTAATATAATTGAAGAATATGCAGCCTTTGAAAATGAGGCTTGTGAAATAGAGATCCTGGTAGTGTGAGCTAACGCTTAGCATATCAGTGGGAAGGAGAGGAGGTAGCTGCACGTGGCAGGACCCTTGTGCGGTGCGCAGTGTGTACACACACAGGGCAGTTGCTGGGGGGGAGCCTGCTAGAAACGATGTCTGTCGGCCCCAGGTTTAACAAAGCCAGCATCTTAGAGAGGAAGGGGCTGTCCAGGCCGGTTACGACACTCCTATGCGGGTCACGTCTATTCCTCAGATGCTTTTCTTCGGCCAGTGCACACCTTGGTCCCACTTCTCCTGGTTCAGGGGAAGGCGCTGCATCTCACAGTTTCCCTGATAGGGGACAAGAGGGCAAGGGGCAGAGCAGGCAAAGCAGAGGATTTAACAGGTATGAGTAGGTGGTATGATGAAGCTCAGTGGCCACTCTGCTTTGTCACTGCCTCTACCTTCGGGGCACTGGGGCTCGAGGGGTGTGGGTTAAGAGTGGAGCAGGAGTCATTAATACCTCCTCTCTTACTTCTCTTATCTGCAAGACAGAGGAAGTTATTGTAGCAAAGGCATGGCAGGGCAGTGGGTTGCATTCCTGAACCTTAAAAAAAGGGAAGGTGGGGTAAAGGACTTCCATACTGATAGTGCCCCAATTGAAATTAGGGACTATTTTGGATGCCTTCAGCGATGGCTCAAAAATCAAAGCTTCTGTGGTATTTCCTCCCCATTGTTGGCCCTGATTAGGGCAGCTCTTGATCTTCTGTGTTGGGTGGCAACATACATATGTGCCTTTATATTGTCTTAAGAGTATAAAATTCAACCTTTCCTTCCTTCGTAAGTTCTACGTAATTATAGGTATTGAACGGATGTGGCTGTGCTAGACCTGGGTTTGGGACTGAGGACCGAGAAGCTGAGCAGAATGTCCCTGGAGAGAAGACAAGGTCAAAAGCTGGCTTCCTCTGGTCCCGATGATGAGGTGATGCTGACCTTGGGAGAGTTCTGTGAAATGTCCTAAAAGAAGAAGAGGTTTTTCATCCAAGTGCACGGACTCTGTGAGGACAGGGATGAAGCCAGCTTCCCTACAGGCTTTTTATTTATATTCTATTTATATGGCAGTCCCTTAAAAACCAACCGACAAAAACACTATTTTAGCAGAAGGGAGGCCTATTTTAAAGTAGATATGGTTATAAAATTCAAAGTGAGCATTCACAGAGGGATTTATTTTTGACGGTAATCTGAAGGTACAGCCAGAGTTTCTTTCCTTCAAGATTCTTCAGGATTCCTGGGAATCAAAAAATAACAAAGTAACTACTGCAATAGTAAGTAATGTCTCTCAATTTTATGTGAAAATAAATTACATATATTTTTCAAAGATCTATTGTTACATTTCAAATTCATATACTAGAAGTCTGTGTTAAGGCTTTAAATTTTTATTTTAACAGAGATCTAACAAGATCTTTAAAAATATTTCCTTTAAAAGAAAAAAATCCCAGGGCATCTGGGTGGCTCACTCTTTAAGCGTCTGCCTTCAGCTCAGGTCATGATCCCAGGGTCTTGGGATCTGAATTCCACATCAGGCTCCTTGCTTGGCAGGAAGCCTGCTTCTCCCTCTTGCACTCCCCCTGAGTGTGTTCCCTCTCTTGCTATCTGTCAAATAAATAAATAAAATCTTTAAAAAAAAAATTAAAAAGTCCAAAATCTGAAACTAACAGGTTGCAAAGCATGGCAGGATTAGGCTTTACACTTCCTTGATGAAGATAAATTTAGTTAAATTTCTGAATACCTAATCCTGAAACGCGAAAATTCTCTATATATGTGACCAACACCAACTAAAAAAAAAACACTACTAAGTTTCACTACCAACTGAATGTGGTTTTAACTCGATTGGGCTAAACAGAGTGAAATAAAATTGCACACATGCCTCTGAGCGAAACCACAGATCTCTGAGCCATGGACACGTTGTAAGAATGTGTTTTGAGGTCAGGGGTGAAGGTGAAATCTAGGTTTGTTTTTGATTCAAGGCTCCCTTGAGCCCCCACTTCCATGATTTAGCCACCTTGCTTGCTCCAGGTTTTACTCCTTGAAAGCTGCGCCAATAATGCTGGGGACCAGAGAAGGCGACAGTGAAGCTGCTTGTGAGGGCAGGACACAGCTCATGACATCACCCTGATCCACCATTTGCTCAGTAAGTGGGAGGCTCTACCTCTCTCTTTGGGTAAATGGGACATCAGGGACTGAGGGAACAAATGTCAGGAGAACCACAGGCATCAGTATATAAATGGATTGTCCGCATACAAAGTTTCTATTTATCTAGTATTACCAATAGGTATACATACTGTCCATTTTTGAAATGTTAGATTAGAATGTGTTTATAGCTACAAAATTTTGGTAAGTTTTGGTTTGTTTTGTTTTCTAGGAAGAAACAAAGTGAGAATAAGGAAATAATGAATTTTTAAAAGCCCACTAAGAAGAGGAAGAAAATAGTTAAATTTATAAGGGAGCATAAATTCCATGCAAGGCTCACTTTTTTCTTTAAAAACTGTAGCCGACCATTCGTGACACAGAAGGAACAGCTTACCCTTGGAAACCTCCACCATAAAGGGACCCCACCTGTCTAGTCCAGAAGCATGACGACAAACAGGCCGTCACAAGTGGATTCTACCAGGATTCCGAGCACAGCTACCAAAAGCTTTCATGCAAAACACACAGCATTTATACTTAAGAAGAAGACATACGTGAACAGGTATGTATATAAAAAATATACATACACTGATAGGTTGGGCAGTATTGAAAGTGGAAAGAGGGATTGTTTTGTTTCTATATTGAGGAAATCTCGTAGTATTATAGCTTTATTTATATTGACTTAGTAGTATTATTAATAAAAGCTAAGATTATTGCGCTACTACTGTTACTCGCACTTTAGAGAGCGGTCTGAACAGGAAGAGGAAGTCCCGTAGTGGGGACCTACATCCAAGGCCTCCTTTAGAGACCTTGCCATCGCAGTTTCAGGGGGAGGAAGCAAGGGGTTGTGCATTCCCCATTGAGAATAATTGGGTGCTCCTCAAACTATTAATAGACCACATGTCCCATTTGGCTGTTCTTTGAGTTCCTTTAGCTGGCAACCCTCCAGGTGGAAGTGGGATAGGCCCTAAGATGTCACAGGTATCAAAGTTCCATCCAGTCTTACCTTCAACCCTTAGAAGTTTCAGTTACCAGAGAAAATCTGGGAGGTAGGGATTATTACACTCATCGTATTGATGAGAAAGCAGGCCCAGAGAGCTTCAGGAACTCTGGGACGGTCACACAGCCAGTACGTTAGCAGAACCAGGATGTGACCTCAGATCAGGCAGTATTTAAGGACCTTACTCTTTTCACTAATCACACTTAAAATAGTTGGCACATTTGTCAGACACACCTACAAAACATCTATCTATGAAGCTACGTGGCATCGAATTAGGTATTGTATGGATATAAATTAAGAAAACACATCTGTGAAAAAAGTCCCTCAATTTTCCTGGTTACAGCTTTGAAGATTCATCCCAAACATCATTAAGTGCTCTTTAAGAGACACTTGTGTGATTCAAATATTATGGTTTCCTAGCATTAAGACTTTTAAGCTTACTGATTCTAGTAACATCTGAATACAAAGGGGGAATACTTACCTAAGTAATAGATAGCATCATCCCTTATATTCAGCAGAATTAGTTGATAAGCTTTCTAATGATATCAAAGAGCATTTCTTTTTGAAATCTTCACATGCAGGGGTTCTCAGAGCACATCACACAAATGGTTGTATTGAAGAGCTGCATTTTGTTCCAAGACAAAATCATTTTGGAACTAAAAAATTTTGTCTATATCTCTATGATTATCAAATAATATATATAAACCATATCTTATCAAGTTGAAAACACTGGATTATGGGTCAGCATTTTTTTAAATATTTTTTTTTAGTATGTTAGTCACCATACAGTCCATCATTAGTTTTTGATGGAGTGTTCCATGATTCATTGTTTGCATATAACACCCAGTGCTCCATTCAATCTGTGCCCTCCTTAATACCCACCACCAGGCTCACCCATCCCATCCCCTCCTCCCCTCTAAAACCCTCAGTTTCTTTCCCAGAATTCATAGTCTCTCCTGGTTCATCTCTTCCTCTGATTCCCATCCCCTTTCATTTTTCCGATGGGCCAGCATTTAATCAATTTTGCTCTCAGCACAATGAGGTTGCATTCTGCAGGGTGGTTAGCAAGATCCCAAGGAGTGAATGGGCTTCCTTCCCAGAAGGGAGGGAAGACATTTTAGTGCATTTCACTGAGACATCTTTCTTCTAATTCTTGGCCTTTTTGTTTTTCAGCTATGTTCTAATCCTGACACATAATTAAACCTAGGCTGTACAGTTCCTCCCATGCTCTCCCTCAGAAAGCATTAATAGTGGGTAGGAAACTAATTTAAAGGTGGCCTCTAGAACTCAGACCAAGTAGTAGGATATTTAGTATTGTCTGTAGACTCCCACCTCCTGCCATGGCAGAACAGGAAATCACCTAGTTTGGCGGACTCTGTCATCATGAGGGCACAGCCTTCTCTGGTCTCCCTGCAGAAAAAGTGATTAGAAATTGTTTTGTTGGAGATGGGAATTCCTAGCACATTGATGGCTGGTAGCTGGCCCAGATGATGGCATCTCTGAATCTGTAATTTTTGGATACCTCTGTTCTGAGGTTTTCTTTTTTTAAAGATTTTATTTATTTATTTGACAGAGAGAGAGATCACAAGTAGGCAGAGAGGCAGGCAGAGGAGAAGGGGAAGCAGGCTCCCTGCTGAGCAGAGAGCCCCATGCGGGGCTCGATCCCAGGTCCCTGAAATCATGACCTGAGCTGAAAGCAGAGGCTTTAACCCACTGAGCCACCCAGGTGCCCCCTGAGGTTTTCTGTATGATAGTTTTCAGTAGGGACCAATCCCATAAAAAAATTCTCTGAAACAGACAAATATCTAAATCATTTCTCTATCTACCTACCTAGGATAAGTTTAGGGGGTCTGAAAGTTTATAAAAGTGGGAATTCATCAACAAATACTTACTGAGCATCAACAATGAGCAATCAACTGTTCTAGGAGCTGGAAATAGAAGTAAAATACACAAACAAACCAAATGATGCCATTACAGTTTGATATACTATTTATTTATTTAGTTATTAATATGGACAGCCTATTCAACATTACAGATGTTTTTCAAAACCTATAATAAAATATAGTCCACTATCCAGCCCAGAAGACAATGAACAAGATCTTTCTTACAGTAAGTGTAGCATAAGCACTCACAATAACAGTCCCTTTCCTGGACATCGAAGGGAATAATCAGTTTCTTTACCTCTACTGAGGTTTTAATTTTCTTGAATTATAGCTGTTTCCATCAAAAGTCCAACTTCAGTCACCCCACAGATACGTGCAGCATCTCCCACTGGAGGAAAGAGCTCCTGTCACCCAGGGCAGCCCATTCCACTGTCCTGCAGTCCTTCCATATTGGAGCCCATCATACCTTTCAGCCAGGATTTGTCAAACTTGTGCATGGGGACAAGATACATAGGTCACAGGGCTCTTTTGATTAATTTACAAAGATTGTGTTTCAAAATTCTAAAAACCCATTTGGTGGTGGTAGTGGCAGTGAAGAGTACACTATATTTCGCCAAGAGGGTCGTCTTATCTCTGGAGTCTTGGCGTTGTCACCTTTTCTGGTAGCTTTAAGATCTATTGTAGTTTTCTGTGGCAAGTGGAGGTGGGAAACTAACAAACAGCTACTGGAATGAGGCCAACTGCAGAATGAACTGGACTGGCTACTATGGCTTTTATAACCTGCTTCTTTTCTTTAGTATAGACAAACTTCTTTCTTAATCCTTTTTCCTACATCCTGTTTTAGTTCTAGTATAAGATTTAAAAGGACTGTGACAGAGGAAACTTCTTGCTTTCAAGCTGAATCATGAAAAATAGCCAACCCCCCCCCCCCGTCCCAAACAAAGAACCCAACAACCCCACCATTCAACGAGCTATACTCAATTTCCTCAGTTGAAAACAAATGCCAAGTGAACTTTTAAAGACAAGTGTTGGACAATGCTGATGTCAAAATGTACATAGATCAGGTTCTAAAATATAAGCTCAAAAAACCAAAAAAGATGTTACTTAGTGTAACACAGATTCTTCAACCCCTTAGTTTCATGCTGAAAAACACAAATGATTTCAATGTTAGGCTTCAGTGATGACAGCCAAATAAGTATGAAATTTAAAAACCTCAGGGAAGTCTTGCCAAGTTTATGGCAGTTTCAGGAGTCTACATAGTTATGAAGAAGGAGAAACCATAGGGTAAAGAGTGAGAGCATTGGATTTTATTAACTCTAGGTACCATGGGTTTGACATTAGTAGGTAAGACTAATGAATGAGCAGCTATACAGTTTTTTGGTCACTGTGCTTCCCAAGCACCAAAAAAAAATGGAGCTATTTTTACTATTCAGTTCCATCCTTAGTAAGCTAGACAGATCCTGCTGCATTCTTGTTTCTAATTTACCAGAACATTATTATGTAGTTTACCAAGTGTGAGGAGCAAGTCATTATGTGGTACCAAGTTTACATCATCATAGGACTACAACATGCACATTCGACTTAATGTAGCTCAAGCAACAGGAATACAAGAGAACAGTTATGGGTGGAGACTTGTTTTTGACAAATTCATGTTCACACTAACTATGGGCTTAGAAATCTTATTGGGCAGGTACCTATAGCAGTTCTTCAATTGGTACTGGAACATTACACGCATGCACAAGTGCTATGGAAGAAAACGAAGCAGAAGAGGCCGCTGGATGGAGGACAAAGGGGAAATCAGAGGTGGGATAATGCCATGTATCGGAGAGGGGTTGTTTTCAGCTGTCCACAGCAAGTCTCTGCTCTGTGAGAGAGGCCTGTTGGGCAACACTTTTGTTCTCATGACTGCGAAGTTTGGATACAACATCTAGAAAGGCCAAATCCTGTACTTCCTTGTATAAAGATTCTGGAAGACAAAAAAAAAAAAAAAAAAAACCCCAAGATAACAGAGAGGCTTCTGTTAAATTGTTCTAATCTTAATATACAATCTATCGAGTACATATACCCAAAATGTTTATTTGGATGATACCAAGTTATAAAACTAGGAACAATTCTGGAAAAACTGTAGCAGCCTAGAAATGCTAAAACACTATTTTAAAGGTAAGTGTTGTTCTAATCTTAATATACAATCTATCGAGTACATATACGCAAAATGTTTATTTGGATGATACCAAGTTATAAAACTAGGAACAATTCTGGAAAAACTGTAGCAGCCTAGAAATGCTAAAACACTATTTTAAAGGTAAGTGTTGGACACAGCAGTAGCCTACAAATGTCTTCATTAGAGATGTGTTATAACAAACCAGAGGAACTTTACTTGCCATATTTATATATAGATAAATGTCAAGTTCTACAGTCTGTTTGATTAATGAGTTATAATGAAACACAGCTCATTGTATAATCTCAAGTTTCAGTTATATACCCTTTGACTCTATCATCAGTTCAAATATGAAGTCCAATGACTTAGATTTGTTTCAAAATAATTTTGTGGATGGGGCGCGTGGGTGGCTCAGTGGGTTAAAGCCTCTGCCTTCGGCTCAGGTCATGATCTCAAGGTTCTGGGATCGAGCCCCATGTCAGGCTCTCTGCTCAGCAGGGAGCCTGCTTCCCCATGTCAAATAAATAAAATCTTTAAAAAAAAAACCAACAACAACAACAAAAAACGATATAATAATTGTGTGGCAAATGAAAAAGTTTATACTTCATATCCCTTCAACAAATTTCTGTGACAATAGGCTTCTCTTTTGGATACCTGATCTTCCTCTTTCCTGCTTTCTAGCTCTCTTTAACCTCAATTACAGGAAAATACAAGACTCTTAAGACTTGGAGACCGCTATATGAGAAGACTGACATCTAATAAGTTTAATGCAATCAATATTCCTCTAACTGATATATTTACTTTAATAAGAGAATGAGATCTAAAACTAGAAATGTTTTTAGTAGAAACAGAAAAATGCATCCTAAAATTCAGATCGAATCTCAAGAGACTCTGAACAGTCAAAACAATCTCAAAAAAGAATAAAGTTGGAGGTCTCATACTTCCTAATTTTAAAACCTACTCTACAGCTATAATAATCAAAACAGTGTGGTGCTGAAATGAAGACAGACCTACAGATCAACAAAATAAAGCAGAGAGCCCAGAAATAAACCCCCATATATACAATCAAAACATTTTTGACAAAGATTTGACATTCAATAAGGAAAGGACAGTTTTTCAACAAATGGTACCAGTAAAACTGGAGAGCCATAAGCCCTTATATACAAAAATTAAATTAAAAGCTAAAACAATAAGCCTTAAAATATAAAGGAAAAACTTCATGACATTGGACTTAGCAATTACATCTTGGATATGCATCAAAAACAGAGGTAAAAAAGGAAAAACAGACATATTGGACTTCATCAAAATTAGAAACTTCTGTGTACCAAACGTTACTATCCAGAGATTGAAAAGGCAACCCATGCAATGGGAGAAAATATATGAAAATCATATATCCAATGGATTAATATCCCCAAAATATAAGGAGCCCTTTCAACTCAACAAAATAAGCTGATTAAACAAAATAAGCTGATTAAAAAATGGGCAAAGGACTTGAAGAGACATTCTCCAAAGAAGATATACAAGTGGGCAATGAACACATGAAAAGATCCCCTACATCACTAATCATTAGGGAGATGCAAATCAAAAGAATAGTAAGATACCACTTCATACCCATTATGATGGCTATTAATTATAGAAGAAAAAAATTATACATATTAGGATGTAGAGAAATTCCAATTTCTCATGGGCATTGCTGGTAGGAATGTTATATGGTGTAGCCACTGTGGAAAATAGTATGGTGATTCCTCAAAAAATTAAATGTAGCCATTACTGTATGATCTGGCAATTTCACTTCTGTATATACCCAAAATGATTCATAGCAGGAACTGAAAAAAATATTTGTGCGCCCATATTTTCATTGTGGCATCATTTACAATAACCCAAAGGTGAAAGTAACCCAAACATCCACTGATGGATGAATGGATAAACAAAATGTGGTATATACCTACAATGGGGCATTATTCAGCCTTAAGAAGGAATGAAATTCTGACACAGGTTACTATATGGATGAGCCCTGGAGACCTTATGGTAAGTGAAATAAGCCACACAAAAAAGAATATTTATTATATGATTCCACTTACATGCGGTATCTAGAGTAGTCAAGTTCATAGAGACAGAATGGTGGTTGCCAAAAGCTGGGGGAATAGGTGATTGGGGAGTTATTAAAGAGTACTGAGTTTCAGTTTGGGGGAAAAAAGGTGGTGATGGTTGTACAGCAGTGTGAATGTTCTACTCTGCCACTGAACTGTACATTTAAAAACGGTTAAAATGGTAAATTTTATGTATATTTTACATTAAGAAAATGCCTCAGTAACAGTCTCAGCCAGGAAATGGGAGACATAAAGAAGGGGCGAATGGGAATTTTAGAACTCAAAACTGCAGTTAGTGGAGAGGCTCAACAGCAGAATGGAGGGGACAGAAGAAATCAGTGAACTTTTAAGACAGGACAACAGAAATTACCCAATTTGAACAAGAGATAAACTGGGACAAAATGAACAAAACCTCAGGAGCCTTTGGGACATAACTAAAGATCTCACATTCGTGCCATTAGAGACCTGAAAGGAGGGGAGAATTAGGGTGGGGCTGAAAAAGTACCTGAAGAAGAAATATGGTTAAAAAAACTTTTCAAATTTAGCAGAAGACATAAGCCTACCTCCTCAAACTTAAAACAGGATAAACTCAAAGAAATCCATGCCAAGACATATCACAGTCGAGCTTGAAAATTAAAGACCAAAAAAATCTTGAAATGACACTTTATCAAGAGGGGGGGAAAAAGAATTGAAAACCGGTGGATTTCTCTTAAAAAAACATGGAGGCCAGAAGAAAATGGCACATTTTTCAAGTGTTGGAAAAAAAGAACTGTCAACCTAGAATTCTCTACCCAGAGAAAACATTTTTCACAAATGAAGGGGAGGGAAGCCAAAATATCCTGAAATAACAGAAATAACAGAAAACAATTTGTCACTAGCAGACCTAACCCAAAAGAGTGGCTAAAGTAAGTTCTCTAAACAGAAAGGGAATGTTGTTTAAAAAGAATCTTGGAACATCAGAAAGGAAGAACAACACATATAGCAAAGGTGTAGATAAATATGACTTTCCTTCTCTCAAGTTTTCTGAATTATATTTGATGGTTGGAAACAAAAATTATAACAATGTCTAATATGGTTCTAAATGTATATAGAGGAAATATCTGTGATAATTGTAAATGAGGGGAGTAATGGGAATAAATGCTCAAGCAATCAGTAAGTCAGGAACGAGAAACAGAAAATAAAAAAATGAAACTGCAGACTTAAGCCATAACATCAGTCATTACATTAAGTGTAAATGGTCTAAATACACCAATTAGAAGAGAATAACAGAGTGGATTAAACACATGACCTAACAAGGTGCTCTCTACACTTCCAAGTATAACGATAAAGCAGATTGAAACTAAAAGGGTGGGAAAAGATCCCATGAATGTTAAAAGAAAGTAGAAGCAGCTATATTAATATCAGATAAAGTAGACTTCAGAGGAAAAAAAGTTACCAGAACAGAAAGGAACATAATGATAGAAAAGTCAATCCACCAGGAAGAAAATAGCAATCCAAAAGGTGTATATATCTGTCAAAAGAGCTGCAAAACATGTGAAGCAAAAACTTACAGAAAAGGAGAAACAGACAAATCGACCATTATTGTTGGAGACCTCAATACCCTGTCTCAACAACTAACAAAACAATTAGTGTCAATATATTCTATTTGCTAAAAATATAGCAAACTCAGTTCCACTACCACCAACCAAAAGGATCTAAGTGACATTTCAAGAACACTTCGCTCAATAACAGAATACACCTTCTTTTCAGTATCCATGGAACATATACCAAAATATGCCAATGATTTCTTGAACAAAATCCTTATCTAATATCATGATATACAAAATCAAAACTTATTTTTTATATTGTTTTTTAAAAGATTTTATTTATTTATTAGAGAGAGCAGAAGCAGGGCAGAGGGAGAAGCAGATTCCCTGGCTGAGCAGGGAGCCTAATGTGGGACTCGACCCTGGGACTCTGGGATCATGACTTAAGCTGAAGGCAGATGCTTAACTGGCTGAGCCACCCAGACACCCAGAGCTTGTTCTTTATATAAAATATTTTAGAACTGATGGAACTGATCGGTATTAATTTTTTAACATTGATTTTTGCCTACTTGCCATAAGATATTTTAAAGATTTTTAAGTTTTGTTGGTTTTTTTTTTTTTTTTTTTTTTTTGAGAGAGAGAGAATCTCAAAAGTAGACTCTGTGCTGAGTGTGGAACCCTATGCAGGGCTCAATCTCATGACCTGGAGATCGTGACCTGAGCTGAAATCAAGAGCTGGATGCTCAACTGACTGAACCCTCCTGTGCCCCATGATACTTTTATTATTCTAGTGAGAATCTTCTGGGAATATTTTCAAGTAAAAGTAATCCTATATCCTCCATAAACTAATTTTTAATGCTTTTAAATCCCAAAGCCACCATTTACTACTATTCTATATTTAATGTCAACCATATATTGATAGACCTCATATAATAGAAGAAATGCTTACCAGATCCCATGAGTGCACAAATCAGGACCATAGAATTATATTTGATTTCAGGAGCACTTCTCTCATCTGCTAGCAGTCTGTGTAAAATCTGTACAAGTTTAGCACTTTCTAGATCTTTCTCAGCAGTGCCTAGAATATGAAACAAGGTATCAGTTATGTCCACTGTTTATGAGCCTGGTGCAATGTGGTTAAACACTCATTGCTCTTCTAGAACTGACCATATAAAACACTCCAAAAGGAACTGATAAACAATGATGACCCAGAGACAGAATATTAAATTCAGACCTTGCTAAAATAAGTAGAGTTAAATTTCAGCAGATGCTATAGTTTAACCTTAAAATTTAGTATGAAAATATTCCTTTTAATATGAGGCAATTAAAAAAATCTTTATTATGGAAAAGGTTAAACATATACAAAAGCAGAAAAGATTATATAATGATCCATTATTTACTATTATCTTGAAAAGTTACTGCCAATCTTGTTTCATCCATCTCTAGTTTCATTCACCTACTCTTACCTATATTATTTTAGAGCAAATCCTAAAAAATGATATAGTTTCTTCCTTACATATTTCAGTATGTATCTTTAAGAGATGAAGACTCTTAATGCAATTCCTATTGAAATCCCAGAGCATTTTCTGTAGAAAATCTATGTTTATACCAGAATTTATATGGAAAGCCACCTGTTCTATTATCTAGAACAGGTAAATAATCTTGATAAAAAAGAAAGTGGGTGGAATTCTACCTGATGTTAAGGTTCTCTATATAGTAGTTATCAAGAGTATGGTACTGGTAGACAGAGACTTGACCAGAGGACCCCAGAAATAGACCTACACATACATGTTCAAATGATTTTTGACAAAGGTACAAAATCAGTTCAGTGGAGGAAAGATGGCCTTTTCAACAAACAGCACTGGCAATTAGACATCCACAGGCAAAAAAAAAAAAAAAATTTGCTGGCCTAAACCACACACTTTATACAGATATTAACTCAAACTGGATTATAGACTTAAGTGTAAAATGTGAAACTATAAAACTTCTAAAATATATAAAGAATTTTTAACCCAATAGTTAAAAAATTAGAAAATGAGCAAAAATTATCCATAGGTATTTCGTCAAAGAATATATACAGATGGCAAATAATGATGAATATCTTTTCACATGCTTACCATTAGAAAAATGGAAAAAACATAATGAGATATCCCTACACCGCTATCAGTGGCTACAATAAAAAATAGTGACAATACCAAATATTTGATGAGAATGTGGAGAAACCTAGAGCACTCATACATTCCCACCAGTGGGAATGTAAAATGGTATAGCCATTCTGGAAAACAGTTTAACAATTTCTTTAGTTACCATCAACCCAGCAACTGCACTCCTAGGCATTTATCCAGAGAAATGAAAATTTATGTTCATATAAAAACCTACACATGAATATTTATAGCATTTGTTTATTTTTAAAAGCCCCAAAGTGGAATCAGCCCAGATGTTTTTTGACAGGAATGGTCAAACAAACTGTGGTAAGTACAACCATGGAACACTTTAGCAATAAAAAAAAAAAATTAATATGCAAAGCAAATCAGATGACTAGGAAATTATGTTGAATTAAGGACAATCCCAAAAGGTCACATACTATGATTCCATATATACAACATTTTAGAAAAGAAGGGCAGATTAGTGGTTTCCAGGGATGAGAAACAAGGTAAGGGGGAGGAGGAGGAGGGAGGTGACTAGTGTGGTTATAAATGGAGGGATCTTTGTGGTGCTAAACTATTCAGTATCTTGACTGTGGTGGTCGATACACAAACCTATGCATCCTAAAACTGTATAGAACTTAACATACACACAAATGAGAGCAAGTAAAACTATGAAATCTGAATAAGACTGGTAAGTTATATCAATAGTTGAAGTATTATTTATAGTTTTGCAAAATGTTACCAGTGGGAGAAACTAGGTAAAGTATAAAAGGAATCTCTGTAATATTTACAACAGCATGTGAATCTACAATTATCTAAAAAAAAAAAAAAAAAGTTTTAAGTGTTGCTTTAATACTATTATCATACAAAAAATTTATAATTCTGTAATATCAAATATTCTATAGCAAAACAAGACTTGAAAAATATGATTTTCAAGTTGTGTTGTGTATTAAAAAGATAATATGGGCTTATTTTTATATCTTAAGCCCAAGGAGCCTAGGAAACCCTAGCTAACAATAACAAAAATGTATGTATCACATTTTATATAGTTGTATGGTAAGGTGACCAGATTGAGGCAAATGTTTAGCTATCAGGAAGCTGATGAAATTACAGCTTCTTTGGAAGATAGTGGCACAAAACCAGATTCACCCCAGGCTGGGTCGTCAAGCATATTCTGAAACTGTCCCATCACTTTAAGCCACTTAAAATTAGCCCATGAACCCAGTTTGGTATTGAATGTCCTCAAAGACTCCCATCCCTTTATCATAGCCGCCCCCACCTGATCCCCATGATGTCTGGACTTCTAGGCTGATTCTACTCAAACCATGTGTGAAGTCATGGTAATCCAGGACCGGAAGTGACCTCCAAAGCGTTTCTAACTATAGGCCAAAGTCACTGTGAATAAGCATACATTTTCTTGGAGTTTTTCATCTTTAAAATTCAAAAAAATTTTATAGCCCACTTATACCTATGATTTTTAAAAAATTGTTTTAAAATTCAAAACCATTTGAGACAAAAATGCAAATCTCTCATACCTAAAATCTGAGTACATGTGACACTAGGAAAGATATACCATGTTTATCTTTTGGCTTCCTGGTATAGGGGTTGGCGGTTCCACTTGCTGCTGTATGAGAATTAGGGACCTAAATTACCAGTGGGAATTAAGAAGTCATCAGTTAACAGTGTTTATCTAAATGGCTTTGAACTGGACAGGACAGACCTACTAAGTCTACAGTCCTTCTTTGTGGAAGGCAGTCTCAGGCCTTAACCACAGGCTCTGTGACTGACTGTCCCCAGCTGACTCTATCAGAGGTTGGTTCCTGGGACAAAGATTACTATCCATAAGCTAGATGCCTATGAACTCATTCTCAAGAAGAATTCTGACCAACAGGGATGCTATATGCTAGAAAGAAAACAACTGAATTATTAAACTCTGCTTTTGGGGAATTCTGAATATAAAACATACATAAGAATGACACAGAAGGTGAGAATTTAGAATGAGGGCAATGCTATAGAGCAATAGAACCCATGGTGACAGAAGGAGATAAGCAAGAGAGAGATTCGTAGTGAGATGGAAGAGAAGGTCTGGGTCACCGGAAGGGTAGCATACTCTAAACCTGCTGTTGTATTCTAAATATAGTTTCATTTCTCTACTGAAAATATTTTTTGTGTTTACTAAGTGCCTATAACTTGAAATAACATTTAAGACTCAAATTCTAAAAAGAGTCAAGCATTGACCTAAAAATGTTACCAAAAGCAATCTATAGAATGTGATTTTCTACTTAGCTACAGGTGCAGACACATGCTGGCAAAATGCTTCTAGTCAAGGTTTTGTCGACTTCTATTCCACTCCTGTGCTTCATTTCACCCAAGATAAAAATAGGAGAAAATAAGTTTGACATTGGGGTACTTACCCAACTCTAAAGCTGCTATTAGTGCCAAAGCAACAAGGGCTTCATTCTGCATTATTACATGTTCACTAGTTGCCATGGTAACTAGATGCTTGATGCCACCACTCTGTACAATGGTTTTAATTACATCCTGCAATAAATATCACAGAGTTATAAACTTTAATTTTAAACATAAAGAAACTGCATTATAGTCAGTCAATTCATTGTTAAATTGAGTGGTTTTCTGACAGTGTCCTGTATGAATCATTACATTTAACCATAATTTTTTTTCATCACAGAAAAGGAAAAAGCTTTTAGCTTTAAATAAATTCATCAAAAGAAGACAACTTAAATTACCTAAGTGAGAAAGACCACTGCAGTTCATAGCAAGGAATACAGAGTTCCAGAAGCAACCAGTCAAAAAAATAAGTGTGATTGCCTCAAATGTTGACTTACCACAGCATCAAAAAAAAGAGAGTAAGATTTAGAACAACAACAAAAAAGTTCTTCTTTTCAAATTATTATTACAGCACCAGGCAGTTGTTTTCCAGATGATCAAGGTAAAGTTTTATTTTTGTTTTTTAAGCTTTTACCCCTTTGTTGGATCTGACAAAACTGGATTACATGTCAAGGGACTTGGGAGGAACTTCAAATTGCCTCCCTCATTTCTCATGGCCCCTACAGCTCTGTCCTCTTCAATGGCAGAGGAGACAGTGGGTTCCAGATTGAAAAAAACGCAGTGCCAGCATCGACTAAGCAAATTATTGAACCTCTCTGCATTTCAGTGACTATATCTATAATGCTGGGATAGTGTTATCTTAGGTTTTTGTGATAATTACAAAGTTATTACATGAAAAGCACATGTAAGGATATGTGGCAAAAGTTAAGATTTTTTAAAAATGGCACATTTATTTCTAGTATTCATTTTTGTTTTTATCTCAGTTTTGTTTCC
Organism: Nasua narica; assembly: GCA_028533885.1. Taxonomy (NCBI): domain Eukaryota; kingdom Metazoa; phylum Chordata; class Mammalia; order Carnivora; family Procyonidae; genus Nasua; species Nasua narica. Next base: position 72,426,461 of record CM052800.1, on the reverse strand, counting down.
TAAAAACTCTTGGATTAAATACGATTGAGTAGAAAGTCTCAATTACAGAATTTTTTAAAGTAATTTTCTTTTTTCTCACTACTTTTAGAAATTTAAGTTCTGGATATTAAGTGACCTGTCTGCATTAGCTTTGATAGTATAAAACTAACTGTAATTAGAAATATTTTTTTAATTAATTTGCTAAAATATTTGAAAAGGGGTTTCCTTTATGCTTCTACCTTATATAAATTCTTAAGAGAACTATTTATAGATAGTATCTTTGCTTTGAGCCCAAACACATTTAGAGATCAAATATTCTAAATCATTGGGAGTCCTAGTACTGAGTTTTTATGGTGGCTATATTCTGGCATCTAACTAGCCTTTTACCATTACCCTCTTTTAGTAAGTGAGAAATTGTCTTTTAAAGCCCTTTCTAACAAAAAGAAAGCCTCCTAATTTACTTGGTGGGCACCTTATTTGAAACTTAGAATTAGTAAAGAACTTTATAAAAAAATCACAAAGGAGCTTCTTGAGTAAAGAAGACAAGAAGTTCATAGATACATATGCAGTCACTTAATGAAGGTTCTTGGACTAGCATTTCATCCTTTATTTTGTGATTCTCCCTGGAGAGTCCACTGTAGTAGAAGGAGGGGCAGGTAAAGAATGAAGAAGAAAACTATGTATCAGAAGTGATGAGCTCCCTGTAAGTTCAAGGATAGGTCCTTTACCATCTCATTATTTTATTTATTTTATTTTTATTTTAGAAAGAGAGAGTGCACAAGCAGAGGGAGAAGGTCAGAATCTCAAGCAGACCCCATGCTGAGTATAGAGCCCAACCAAGGGCTTGATGTCATGAACCTGAGATCATGGCCGGAGTCAAAATCAAGAGTCAGACGCTTAACTGACTGAGCCACCCAGAAGCCCCTCCATCTCACTTTTTTGAACAGATAATGGAGTACTGCTTTTTAAAATGCCTGCCTTCTCTCCTCCTACTTCAGTGTTTATTGAATAGCTCCTCTATGAAGTTGCTTTGCCTGACAGAATGGAAGGTAAAAGACAAATGAAGCATTGTTCTTGTGTTATATGACAAAAGAGAATAATATTGATAGCTACTCTCTATGGAGCAACAACTACAAACCGGACATTATACTAGGTAGCTTACAGATATTAGCATATTCTTATCCTCCCAGAAAATTCCATCAGCTAGATATTATCTTTAGTTAACAGATGAAAAAACTGAAGCTCAGATTAAGTTATGAAATCTGTCCAAAGTCAGTGATTAAGTGGTAAAAAAGTCAAGACTCAAATCTAGGCAGTTTGCTTATCAATTCTTTGTTCCTAAGCACTGTGGTGGTCTATACAAAAGCATATGTACTAAATGGATCATAGTGCCATACATAGCTAGTCACAATGTGCTCTACAGAGGCTCTATGAATGTATTTTAAAGTTATATTTTAAATTTCAAGAAATTAGGGGGAAAAAAGAGTATTAGTACTACTCCACAGAGCAAGGTTTTATCTAGAGAATTATAAATAATTTTAACCAATACATATCTAAAATTAATTCAGGGAGTTTAACTTTTCTGAAACCATTTCATTTATTAGACTATAGAAATATACAGGAGACATTTTTCTGGGTAATCCTTCTAAGCCCTAAGTGCATCTGCAAAATCTCCCAAAATTTTGGACATACTTTATAATACTTTACAAAGGTTTAAATGATGTATTATTTTGTGATCCTATTTCATATGGAGTTTCTTATAGAAAGTTAAATTTTGGTACATACACACCTAAGGCAAATTATGTATATAGTAGTCTCACATATTTAGCTTTTATGGTCAATTTGCCCTTGGTAATTGAGATAATCCAGTTACAAACTTTGCTGAAAACTGTATAATATTGATTACAATGTAATGTTCCGAAATAGGCTTAAATTCAAGATAATCAGTTTATAACAGAGCCACTGAATCACCTAACAAAAACTTTCTTTCTCAACTTTGTATCATCAAAGACTACTTCTTAGCATAGGAATCAGATGTTAGATGTATGAGTGAATGACTAAATAAATTTTGTTTGATCAAGTTTTCAGCTTGATAATTGAAGAATGTTTTACTCTTAAAGGATAAAGAAGAGTGACTTGACAGGAGGCAATTTTTATATTCCTACTGTAGAAGCAAACCCTACTTTTCTGTTTTTGGTATCTACAATCAGAAGGTCCAGCTAGTTGCTCAAGAGTCCTAGCCTAGGGCACTCTTTCGAGGGAAGATGTGAATTTACCTTTTGGCACAAGAGCAGGAATACACTGTGTATGGCTGAGATGACTAAGCTAGTGTGAAACCTCGTGAGTCAGTGCAAACTTTCAGAGGGTTGGACTCTAAGATAGAATTCAGGGTGACTTTAAAAGGAGTAGGATATTCAAAGTTTAAAAATAACACAAGGAGAGAACTGTAGTTCACAACAGTTGGTTAAGGATCTACAAGAATGTGACTAACTTGTACCTAGTGTTTAAAAGCTTCTTCCAGAGCAGCATTTTCTAAACTATGTCCAATGGAATGTATTTGATAGATGCAACTTGCAAAAACCCATTGTCTGCTAGTTCGGGAACCAGTGGATTAAAGAGTTAGGTTGTTTTTTTTTAGAGTAGTACTAATGTGTGCTGTGAATTCCAAAGGCAAGGAAAGGAAATGAACTACTTCCCTAACTAATTTGATCATACAACCTTTTCTCTTTGTGGAATATTTTTTAGGGTCCTTATTCAATAGAACATATTCTGAGAACTGCTTTGATTCTCAAAAGGTATCACTGATTCCACTTTAATGTCTGCAAAATTTAAAAATAATTTAAGACTTCTAATCTGGAGGTCACACAAGGAACATGCCTTATGTTCTGATCATTAAAGTATGTAAATCAAGGCTCCTATTGCTGCTTAGGAGTAGTACACACTTAATTGTAGGGAAGATATGCAACAAACAAACAAAAAAAACCCAGCCTATAGTACTGAACTGTAAACATACAGTTATAATGTGACCATGAAGTCAAAATTTTCATTCAAACTATATCACTTCAAATTGCTTTTTGTTACACACACACACACACACACACACACACGCACCTAGAAAGGTTTCCCTGGTCTTTTCAACACACCTACATGAAAACGGATGCTTAATGGGTACTTGAAAGCTTTTATTTTTTGATGAGGGACAGGGAAATCTGTGATAAATATTAACAGAAAAGGCTCAAAACCCTCAAAACTCAATATAGCAATTGAATAGTTTGGCTCCAAGATTTGTTATGCATTTTCCCAAGGGCATAAATGAAATGGCCAAAAGGCTCACTTTAGAAAACAGGTTATAGAAAAATAAAAGGTATATAATATAGATAATAAGTCAGCTGCTAACCTGCTGGCCTGGGTTCCCACCACTGTGATCTTTATAATAGTTCATTTGCTCGTTCATGTATTCATTTCCTCAACAGGTTAGCAACAGCTCTGAGAATGGATTTCCTCCAACTTTGTGAGGTTAGAGCATCACATACTATCTTGATATCATATAATTTCTTAATCTCATTAGCTAGCTAGCTTGGTCAGTGCCTGGTCTACAGAAGATGTCTGACACTGACGATAGTGGTAAAAACAGTAATGCCAGCAACATTTACAATGACTCCACTTACTGAGTGCTTACTATGTCCTAGGTACCAGTTGAGCACTTTGTATATATGATCTCAGTGCATCACTCTCACAAAACTTTCAGGTAGGTATTAGGCCAGGTTTAGTATACTGAGATACTGGGATGTGAAAGACCTGACCTAGGAAATAGTGGAGATAAAATCTGAACTCATCTCTGTTTCATTCCAAAGCCTTACTCTTTATTATGGACTAGAACTAAATACAAAGCTCAACCTTCAATGACTTTTTCAGGGTTGTGGATCACAGGCATCCCTCATTTTATTGTGCTTCACTTCACTGTGTTTCACAGACACTGCATGTTTTACAAATTGAAGGTCTGTGCAACCCTGTGTCACGTAAGTCTATCAGCGCCATTTTCCCAGCAACATTTGCTCACTTCCTGTCTGCATCACATTTTGGTAATTCTCACAAAATTTCAAATTGAACTCTTCCATTACTCTATTTGTTATGGTGATCTGTGATCGGTGATGATGACTCACTGAAAGCTCACTGAAAATGGTTAGCATTTTTTAGCAATAAAGTATTTTAATTAAGTCAACTAACTTAATTAAATACAAATTATTTTATAAAACATAATGCTACTCCACACTTAACAGACTACAGTATAATGTAAACACAACTTTTACATGCCTTAGGAAACCAAGAAATTCATTTGACTCACTTTTTTGTAATTTTCACTTTATCATAGTGGTCTGGAACAGAAACTATGATATCTCTGAGGTCTATCTGTAATATATTTATATATAAATATGTAAAATGCAAGCTTATGATATAGGAGCTATGATATGGAATTTCCAAAAAGGCCACTTGTACATTTTTTAGTGAACAGTTTTCTTTGGAACTTACTTTTGATTTACTGTGTCGTATAAGGGCAGACAGCAGTCTGTTGGACTCCCCCATCACACCAGCATGATCTTTGGCTTCACACCATTCTACCAAACGCTCCACTAATTTAACATTCTTTCCCAGTTGTTCAGCAGCTTCTGCTATAGGAAAGAAGTCCAACCACAAAAGAAACAATCACTGATAGGCAACCAACTGAATTAAGTGGTAAAGAGTAAGACTGTGAAAGAAAATTTTATATATATATATATGGCACAACACAATGATTTTATTAAGCAAGAACTGCAAATACTCCGTATCTGAAGTGGACTATTTATGAACTATTTAGCTTTTCTATGAAGTTGTGGACTTTCATACAAAACACAAAAATACAAAACAATGCTATACTCTAATGGTTCAGCCTGGTAGTTTGTTAGTACTCTGGCAAACTGTAACAAAGGGTATTAGGACTCTGAGAAATCATTTTAGAGAAAGATGTAGAATTTAGAAATAAGTAAATAAACACACTTAATTCCAAAGAGTAGTTTTTATCATTTTTTTCCTGTAAACAGAAAAATGATCTCCCTGTTTACAAAATAAATTTTTTAAAATTTTGACTATCAGTGTACTGAAACATGGCTTTCAAGACAAGGTAAAAATGGGTATAAAACAGGGTGCCTTGGTGGCTCAGTCAGTTAAGCATCTGCCTTTGGTCCTGGGAGTGAGCTCCACGTTGAGCCCCCTGCTCAGTTGGGAGCCTGCTTCTCCCTCTCCTTCTACTGCTCCCTCTGCTTGTGCTCTCTCATTCTCTATCAAATAAGTAAAATCTTTAAAAAAAGAATGGGTATGAAACGCTAAAACATAAAACCTTTCAGAACTGCCAATAAATCAATGTAAAACCAGGATTATATGCACACTAGAGATGCAATATAATTTCCAAATTAAAGCATTTAATTTTCCATTCCGAAACAAGCATGGAAATTAATGACTGGAGCTCTAAAACCAATCTCTCTTTGCCTTTTATTTGCCATTTATTTTATGATTACATAATTCTGAAAACTAAAAACAAGTCCTTTTCAACTAAGGCACACTATCATACCAAAAATGTACCTTGTGAAAACATTCTTTTACCTTGTGCATCTATTAACATTCTTAAGGTTCCCAGAAGTTTGAATTGAACCGGAGGCATTTCGGACTTAAGGAATTTCAAAACTGCCTCTGTGACTCCAGCTGATAACATCTTTGCTTTATTTACAACTAGAGAGAGAGAGAGAGGGAAAGAGAAACTATGGTTAAAATGGTGCTAGCATTCTTGACTGTAGTCATTCAATTCAATACATATTTATTGTCTCACTATTTTGAAGGCCCATATTACATTTTTCTATATAAAAACAGTTTGTTACTTTAAGAATAGGACTGGGGTGGGGCACAATCATTCTTTTCATCTACAGGAGCATAACACATATGAAATAATATGTACTGGCTTTTTAAACCTATCCTCAAAACACTTAAAAATTTGTAAAAGAAATCTGAGATTGTTGTCTTATTTCCAAAACAGCGTTAATTCCTCAACTTTAGTAAATGTTTCTTTTTACCTCTGTCCTTGACCCGACTGTGTTAATATAGATGTTCTAGACAATATTAATAAATAATATTGATCTGTTATATGAACCAACTTGATTTCTTACAGATTGTATCTTCATACAGTTAAACTATTTCACCTAATCTGAAATTTATTTTTAGAAAGCAGAATAATAGCTTTAACTATCTCCTGTATTACTTCCCATGATAATGGGATTTCATTGCTCAGAGTGCCTTTAATCCAAAGACACATTAACGCTATTTTTAAGAATTATGTCTGCTTATAGACAGGTCAGGAAAGGTACACAAATCACATAAAATAATTACCTCCCTAAACAATAGATCTTATTTCTTACATAGTTAGCTACCATTCTTAAGTCCTACCTGGAATGGCAAGATTTCTGAGGGCACTTAACGCTGCATGCTGTACAGTTACATTTCCATCTTCTACATGTCTGTCCAGTAAATCCATAAGTTTTTCTACAATTCCGTTGTCTACCATGTGGATACAGTTTCCATCTGCATGAAACAAAAAGATTTTTTTTCTTTCCTCTTTACAATAATAAATCAATATTTTATAATAGTGATGCCTATCCATTATCTATATTAGGGAAAATGGAGCTAAAAGAAAATAAAATGAATTCCAATTGTTTCTCCTATCAGATTTATAGATTTTTTTTCTTTTCTGAGTAAGAAGTCATGACAAGAAAAATCTCTAGCCTACAGCCTGATAGTATATTAGAGGAGGAGTAAGTAGAAATCATATGCTTAAAATGTCTACCAGTAGTTTTCACTTAAGCAGAGAGAATATTATAATGAACCACTCACTATTTATTCCACATTTGGGTTCAAGTTACCAATATTTTACTATTCTTAATTACATCACTCAGGACTGAATGATCATCCTCAAAAATAAGGGAGTAAAAATGGAATACGACATCCATTCCACAGTTACATAGCTAAAAGTGGAATAAAATCAAACTAAAAACAAAAAATAACCCATATTTCCTAGTCACAGTCTAAGAATGAGTTTCTAGACTGAATAGCAGGAGTTCTAGACTTCAGAAATGAACATGAAGGTCTGGGCCTTAGAAATGATATTAAACCAAATTAAATATTCTACCCTAAACCAGAGGATTACTTACACTTAAGTTTTAGAGGCATAAAAGTATAAATTAAGGCACAATAACCCTACAAAGAATACTCAGATTATTAAATCAAAAAGTCACTAGGTAAGAGAGCATATCCTCTCAGATAAAATGCATATTAGAATGGGACTCAAATTTAGTATCTATAAAGTGCAGAGTACTCAAAGAAGGACTTCATGATCACTGTTTATGATCTTTAAACTACCAGAACTTAGTTAAATTGCACAAAATATGTAATTTGTTAGAAAAATCACTAAGTAGGGGTGCTGGCTGGTTCAGTCAGTAGAGCATGAGAATCTTGATCTCGGGGTAGGATGTTCAAGCCCCATGCCAGGAAGCAGAGCTTACATTAAAAAAAAGGGGAAGGGATGCCTGGGTGGCTCAGTTGGTTGAGCAGCTGCCTTCGGCTCAGGTCATGATCCCAGGGTCCTGGGATCGAGTCCCACATTGGGCTCCTTGCTCAGCAAGGAGCCTGCTTCTCCCTCTGCCTCTGCCTGACACTCTGCCAGCTTGTGCTTTCTCTCTCTCTCTTTCTCTGACAAATAAATAAATAAAATCTTTAAAAAAAAAAAAGGGGGGGGGGAATAAGTATTTCATCTCTCTAAAAATTAAGGTAGCGATACACTCCATATACTTCTGAATTATTCCAGTTTTACTACATGTAATGGCAAAGCAAAAATAAATAAATAAATGAATGAATGAATATATATATATAGAACATCCAATTTAATAACAAAATTACATACTTACCGTTTCTGGCAAAATTTGCAATTGCCAATGCTCCAGCAAGCTGTAGCTGGTGGTTATTTGATGGAATCCAGGACAACACCCTTTGAAACACATTACCTTTTCCTCCTTCAAATAATTTCTGCATGGATTCATCTGGAGGTAAATGAAACAAATAGATAAGAGGAAAATTAAGAGTAACAAATCCATATTCCTATGTGACTACCCAACTGGATAACTACAGACTTCACAAATGATAATTCACAAAAGGAAAAGTAATGACTCTTTTTATAATAAGCTTTTAGTAGAGACTGGAAAAAAAAGTGAGAATTTTTCTAGTTTAAGTCCCAAATAACCCTCTAGCTTTCAGCCTTTTGATGCCACAGCTCTCCTATGACAGCTCTTTAAATACTGAAGTTAATGAAGCCTCCTCTTTTCCTGGTTCGTTATCTCTAGTTTTCTCCATGATGCATTTGAGGTTTCAAAATCATCACATCAACAGGATTAAATGAGGCAGGAAAATGAGAAAATGCCTAATGTATATACTGTTCACTAAAGAGACAATACATTTCTAAAAATGTAACAATCATGTTCTTCGATTGACTTAAACTATAATTCACCTCCAAGAAGTAGTAAAACCATTAGATCTGAAGCAGTTTTGAGCTCAGCAATATCATCCTCTTTGTCACTGTCCACTTTCTGCTGAACAATCTCTAGTAGACATTCTACCAGGCCTGCTTCAACCAGCTGTAGCTTAATAGCATCTAAAGAATATATGAACAAAATAATCAAAATTAGATGAAATAAAAGTTGTTATAAACAATCCATTATGAAGAATTGTAATAAAGAAAATACATGATTTAGAAAATATACCTTCAAACATTTGAGTTTCAAAACAAACTGTCTGATAGTACACCTTATATACTTTTATTTCATTTTTTTACTTGAAATTAGATCACTTTTTATAATGTCCGGCAGCACCTGAACAATTAATTATCAACTCTGAAGGAAGCTAATAGCTCTCCACTGCTATTCTAGATATCATGCTCATGTTTAAAATACTATAAAACACCCACACCATTTAAAATAAAACACATGTGCCTGTTATATAAAGTATATCCACTAATGGCATTTGAATAGAAAGTTACTGAAAGGTAAAGAGCTATTAGTAAATTTCAAACTATACCTTAAGTATATTTGGATTCATATTTGTATAAATGTGATTTTTTCCCAAGGCAGTTAATAAATCTACAACTTTCTGAACTTTAAAACTCGTGTTTTTTAAAAGGGCTTCAGGTTTTCATTAATTTAAAGTTTTCCTGCGTGATGGATACATGGTGGTTCATTATACTGTATTCTCTCTACATCTGCATAGGTTTTAAATTTTCCATACTAACAGTTGAAAGAAAAATACAACTTTTGAGCTTTCTGATGGATAACCAGCAATGTGCACACACCAATGTGCATTTTTTTTTTAAGATTTTATTTATTTATTTGAGAGAGAGAGAGAGAGTGAGAGTGAGAGAGGAGAGGGTCAGAGGGAGAAGCAGACTCCTCATGGAGCTGGGAGCCCGATGTGGGACTCGATCCCGGGACCCTGGGATCATGACCTGAGCCGAAGGCAGTCGCTTAACCAACTTAGCCACCCAGGCGTCCCCACCAATGTGCATTTTTATTTTATTTTTTTTAAATTTAAATTTAAATTTATTTATTTATTTATACATACATACACACACACACACACAGAGAGAGAGAGTGAGAGAGAGAATAAGAAGGGAGAAGGTCAGAGTGAGAAGCGGACTCCCCATGGAGCTGGGAGCCCGATGTGGGACTCGATCTTGGGACTCCGGGATCATGACCTGAGCCGAAGGCAGTTGCTCAACCAACTGAACCACCCAGGCGCCCAATTTTAACTGCAAAATTTACATCCCAATTATATTGTTAAAAATTCTCTTCAGAGCAAACCCTACTCTTATCGTTTGTTTGCACCCCAATAACTTATTATTTCATTGTAGATTTTATATTCATATCCATATCTATCTCCCCCATTACAGCAGACATTATGCCTCTTTCATCTTTGTCTTTTAACCTTAACTGGTCTACCTAAATGTTTTGTTTTGGGTCTATTTTATAGCACTTAGATAAATGCAGATCAACTGACCTTAGAAACATCTGCTCTACAGAAATCATTAAACTTAAATCTTGTTTTTCAGTTGGATTTTAGTAATTGGTTTCCCTAAGCTGTATATGTACACATCTATAGCAATGGCAGATTTAGGTTGTTATTTGGGAGAAAACTGTTTATAAATGGTTTTCTTTTAGGCAATTTTAAGATATAAAAATTTAGGTTCCCCCTCCCAACACCACTATACTGATACTAAAGAGTATTAGTACTAAAGAGTATCAGGAACACTGATACTCTTTAGAATATTATCTCAGAATACACAGAATATTCAACCTGGAATATTTTTTTAAAAGGTACACTTGCACTGTGCCATGCTGAAAGTAGGGCGTTTCCTTGGTTACAGAATGCTAAGGCTAGAAATGTGTGGTGACTAGAATTGAAAGTCGTGAGAAAAAGCCTTAAAATTCCTAAAAACCTTAAATTATACAAATCCCAATTTTAATGTCTTCGCATACAAGGACAACCAAAGATGAACACTAAGGATAGTCCAGAAATAAATAAGTTTTCAAAGGTTTCATTCAATTCACTGCACAATTATAAAACAGAAGTGAAGGTGGTAAAGGAGAAAACAGATATAAGAAAAACATTGTTATTTTGACATATTGCAAGAAAGGTTATAGGTAATTCTCTGGTATAAAATTGACTGAAGGTCACAATAAAAATTTCATTTGGCTAAACCACCAAATGAGATGAGAAACAAGTTTTATTCTTTGTTCTTTTTTTTTTTAAGATTTTATTTATTTATTTGAGATAGAGACAGTGAGAGAGAGCATGAGAGGGGAGAAGGTCAGAGGGAGAAGCAGACTCCCCGTGGAGCTGGGAGCCCGATGTGGGACTCGATCCCAGGACTCCGGGATCATGACCTGAGCAGAAGGCAGTCGCTTAACCAACTGAGCCACCCAGGCGCCCTATTCTTTGTTCTTTAATAAGATCTAAAGAATTTAGAAAATTTAAAATGTCAAGATTAAAGTTTACAGATCTCTCCTCTCACAGTTTGACTGTAATTACATATATATGTGGGAGGCTTTAAGTAGCCTTATTAAGCAGGATCAGCAAGGCAGTCTGCCAAAGCAGATAGCCCAGCACACATTTATCAACACAATTCTACCCAAGGACATCTATTTTTATAGCCACTATTTGCATATATAGGTAAGTGTACATACAGATGTATCATAAATACATACATATACATCTATGTACATATATGTATTTTAAAATCTTTTCTAAATGGTGAAAAAATGCCACAAATGTGGAAAAGTGCATAATATACATATTAGCTTAATCAATTACTATGAAGCAAATAACCATGTAACTTACACCTAGATCAAGAAATTCATTGCCAGCATCCCTGGGAGCCCCCCTGTGCATTCCCTTTTCCTAACACGTATTCCTCCCTCCATCCCTCTCAAATCACTACCCTGATTTTTATGGTAAACACATTCATACTTTTCCTTATTATTTCACTAAATAAATGAGCATTCCTGAAAACTACAGTTTAAATTCACCTTCTCAAATTTTTATATGAATGGAATCTTACATTTTTAGTGTTGGCTTTTTTCCATCAATGTTTCTGAGATTCATCTACACTATTGTTAGAGTTGTCTTCATTTCTTTCCAAAGTATAATTTTTTCCATTATATGAGTATACTATTATTTATTCTACTGTTAATGGATAGGAGTTGTTCCTAATTTCTCCTTTGTTATAAAGCGAAGAACATTTCTGTAATGTTTTCTGGTGCACATGTCCATGTTTCTGGGTATATTCTAAGAGCAAAATTGCTGGATCACACAGAATGCGGCATCAAATCTGTTTTCCAAATTGTACCAATTTACACACCCACCAGCACTTAATGAGTGTCCACCACTCCACACCCTCATCAACATTTGGTATTATTAGACTTTCCAGTGGGTAGTGTTTCATTTTGCATCTGATTATTAATGAGTTAAGCATATTTTCATGTGTTTATTAGCCATTGAACTTTACCTTTTGTCAAGTGCCTATTTAAATCTTTTATGCATTTTCCCACTGGGCTTTCTACATTTTCCTTAGTAATCTGTGGGAGTTTTTATAAATTGTACACATTCTGTTGATTATGTGTGTTGTAAGTATCTTCTCTCACACACTGTGGTGCTTTTCACTCTTAATGGTGCTTTTGGTGTCTTTCATTTTCATTGGAAGTTTTAGCCAAATTTATCAATCTTTTCCTTTATGGTGGGAGATTTTTGTGGCCTAAGAGAACTCTCTAAAACTCCAAGGCCACAACAATATTCTCCTACCTTACATTTTTTTTTAAATTTTTTATTAACATATAATTTGCCCCACGGTACAGGTCTGTGAATCATCAGGCTTACACATTTCACAGCATTTGCCATAGCACATACCCTCCCCAATGTCCATAACCCTACCCACCCACCCCCACCTCCCAGCTACCCTTAGTTTGTTTCGTGAGTTTAGGAGTCTGTTACGGTTTGTCTCCTTCCCCATCCCATCTTGTTTCATTTCTCTTCCCCACCCCCCCATAACCCCCTGCCCTGCCTTGCCTCTCAAATTCTTCATATCAGAGCGATCATGTGATAATTGTCTTTCTTTGACTGACTTATTTCGCTTAGCATAATACCCTCTAGTTCCATCCACGTCGTTACAAATGGCAAGATTTCGTTTCTCTTGATGGCTGCATAGTATTCCGTTGTATATATATACCACTTCTTCTTGATCCATTCATCTGTTGATGGACATCTAGGTTCTTTCCATAATTTGGCTATTGTGGACATTGCTGCTATAAACATTCGGGTGCATGTGACCCTTCAGATCACTACGTTTGTACCTTGAGGGTAAATACCCAGTAGCGCGATTGCTGGGTCATAGGGTAGCTCTATTTTCAACATTTTGAGGAACCTCCTACCTTATGTTTTTAAGGTATGCTTTCCGGTTTTTACTTTCCAATTCAGGTTAATTATCTACCTAAACTTTTTAAATACAGTATGAAATATGGGTGTACATATGTGTCTTCATTTGTATTTTTTCCCATATTCCCAGCACTGTTTATTGAAAAGACTGTTCTTTCCGCACTGTTTTGCACTGACAACTTGTTTTTTTCTCCTAATAAAATAAGTACCTATTAATGCATCCACTTGTTTCTCGGGTATCCTGTTCTACTGGTCTTCTCATCCATCCTTGTACCAATACTACACTGTCTTTTAATTACTACAGTTTTATCAGAATAAAGTTTTCTTTTCTTGATTACTCTTATTAGTGTTTTAGCAGTTTTTATTTTAGTTTTTCAGATTCAACTTTGGTAATTATATGCTTACATTGCATTATGTATTTTCTATTTTATTAATCTCAGCTCTTTAGATTTCCTTGCCTCTAAGTATGGCTTTACCTACATCACATAAGACTTAAGACATAGTATTGTTTTCATTATTAGAAAATTTTTTAATTTCCAGGGCACCTTGGTGGCTTATTTGGTTGAGCATCTGACTCTTGGTTTCAGTGCAGGTCATGATCTTTGCATTGTGAGATCAAGCTTGGGATTCTCTCTCTCCCTCCACTTGTACATGAGCTTGTGAATGTGTTTTCTCTCTCAAAATAAAATCTTTTTTTTTTTTTCAAAAGAAAATCTTAAAAAAAGAAATATTTCCAATTTCCGTCAGGATTCTTCTTTGACCTCTGAGGTACTGGAAGTATATTTTTTAGTATCTAAATATAAAAGGATTTCCTAGCTATCTTTTTATTACACAATTCACTTAAGTCAGAACACATACTCCATAAGATTGGAATTCTTTGAAATTTGTTAAATTTTTTTAAAATTAACTTTTAAAAATTAAATTAAATATATAGCATATCATTAGTTTCAGAGGTAGAGTTCAGTACTTCATCAGTTGCATTTAATATCCAGTGCTCATTACATCACATGCGATCCTTAAAGTCCATCACCCAGTTACCCCAGCTCCCCACCCTCTCCCCTCCAGCAACCCTCAGTTTGTTTTCTGTAGTTAAGAGTCTCTTATGGTTTGTCTCCTTCTCTGATTTCAACTTATTTTATTTTTCCTTCCCTTCCCCCATATTCATCTATTTTGTTTCTTAAATTCCATATATAAGTGAAAACATGAGTGAATCATATGTAAGTGAAATCATATTTATCTGTCTCTGATTGACTTATTTTGCTCAGCATAATACCATGTGAATGTAAAACTTTTTCATGACCATACATGTTTTATATATTTCAAGTGTTCTTGAAAAGAAAGGGGCTCTGCAGCTGGGTGCAATATTCCAAATATGTCCATTAAATAATTTTCTTAATCATGTTAATCTTTTCTATAATATTTTGTTGTTTTTTTATCTGCTTGTTGTATCAATTACTGAAAGAGGTATTAAAAGCTCCCATGATATTTATGGACTTGTCCATAATTTATACTTACAGCTCCCAGGTGAATAAGACCTTTCATCCCCTTATCTATACTAAATCTTTTGATCTTAAATTCTTTTTTATCTGATATCTCAGCCTTCTTAAAGTTTGAATGATTTATTTATTTATAAAGATTTACTTATTTTATTTTTTTTCTCCCCAAATTTGTTTATTTTAATTTTTCAGTGTTACAAGATTTACTTATTTTAGAGAGAGAGTGCATGTGCACATAAGTAGGAGCGGGGAAAGAAAGGGTGGAGAGAGAGAGAGAAGCAGACTCCCCACTGACCACAGAGCCTGATATGGGGTCTAGAGTACAGTCATCCCAGAACCTAAGATCCTGACCTGACCCCAAATCAAGAGCCAGATGCTCAACTGACAGCCACCCAGGCTCCCCTGAGTGATTTTTATTCTTTTTAAATACTTTTATTTTCAACCTTTTAAATCTTATATTTAACAAGTTTTATTTTAAAAAGTATAGTTGATTTTTAAAAATTCAGTTGACAATTGGTCTCTTAATTAAAGGATTTAGATCAAGTGCATTTAATATGATTACTGAAATACTATGTCTTAAATGTAGTATATTTTGTATGCCCTATTTGTATCCCCTGTTCCATTTCCTTTTTCTCCCCTCTCTTCTGTTACTTTGAAGGTGTAGTTTAAAAAAAAAAAATCTTCAAACTTTCTCTCTTTGCAGATGACATGATACTTTATATAGAAAACCCAAAAGACTCCACCCCCAAACTACTAGAACTCATACAGCAATTCAGTAGTCAGGATACAAAATCAATGCACAAAAATCAATTGCTTTCCTATACACTAACAATGAA
>CM052800.1:72350275-72410597 GCA_028533885.1 Nasua narica | reverse complement strand
CTATCACAATTCTGGTTTATAAGATGTGGATATGCATATTATAAATGATTGTTGAGCACTTTTGCTTAAGAGAAAGAATATGGTGGGGCACCTAGGTGGCGTGGTCAGTTAAGCAGCTGACTCTTGATTTCTGCTCAGGCCATGATCTCAGGGTCCTATGATCGAGCCCTACATCAGTCTCCACGTTTTGAATGGGTCAATCTCCGCGCTGTGCATGGAATCTGCTTCATATTCTCTCTTTCCCTCTCCCCCTCTCCCCAGCTTGTGCATGCAGGTGCATGTGTGCTCTCTCTCTAAAATAAATAAAATAAAAGGGAAAAAAAAATCTTTCTATCAGTTTGGCAGTTATATGTTGTTTTTAAAAATTATTTTAGCAATCACCTTAAAAGTTGAACCTTCTCAGTTTTTACTCTGAAAATATCTTTAACTTTTGCCTTTAGTGTTTTTTTTTAATTTTGTTTATTTGACAGAGAGAAAGAGAGCAAGCACGAGTGGGGGGCAGGCGGCAGGCAGTAGGCAGAGGGAGAGGGAAAAGCAGGCTCCCTGCAGGGAACCTGACTAGGGGCTCAGTCGCAGGACCCTGGGATCATGACCAGAGCTGAAGGCAGACGCTTAACCAACTGAGCCACCCAGGCGCCCTTGCCTTTAGTTTTGAAGGATGTTTTCATGAGGTTTAGAATTCTAGGCTGCATTTTTTTTTTCCCAGTATGTAGATGTTCTTTGTCATCTGGACTTCATTGTTGTGCTAGAAGATAAGCAATCAGCCAAACTATCACCCTTTTTAAGATAATCTATCTTTTTTCCTAGCTGTTTTTAAGATTTTTGTCATTAGTTTCCTGCAGTTTCAAGATAATATATCTAGATGTAGATTCCTTTTTATCAGGTTTTGATTCATTTGGGTTTTTGAATATTTATCTTACATTAACAATTTCCGGCAAATTCTCTGTCAAAATTTAAAAAAATACTGCCTCTGCTTCCCCCACCACTTTCTGGAAACTCCAAAAAATGTATGTGAGAGCTTCTCACTGTACCCTTTGTACTTCTGATTCTCTTTTTATGTATATTGATTATTTTTTCTCTCTTATACTTCATTCTGGATTTTCTTCCAATCTATCTTCCAGTTCACTGGTTCTCTAAGATGACTATATTTAATCTAAATCCATCTATTACATTCTTATTTTGGGTTGCATTTTTTTCAATTCAGGAATTTCCAATTGTTTGTTTTTCAAATCTGCTATGTCACTTTTTATAGTTTCTAATTTCCTTCTAAATTTTTCGAGTTTCCCTTTAACTCTCTGAATATAATAAGCACACCTATATTAACTCAATGTCTAATAATTCCAGTATCTGGAGATCTGCTGTTGCCTGTTCTTTGTGCTGGTTCTTGCTTACACCATCTTGTCTCCTCATGTATTTGGTCCTTACTGATAATGTGCTAGACACTTTATTTGAAAAATTATTTATATGGGAAGGTATGTTTACTCTGGTTCACTCTTATTCCTATGGTGTATCCTTTAGATTTTTTACCAAAGATGGGAATAGTTTATCAGTGTCCACACTGTCCCTTTGTCTTGCAAGGCTTCATAAGTGAAGTTCAGCCTCTCAGGTGCCTTTTCCTGATGGGCATAAAAATGTATAAGCTACAGAATCATGTTTTTGCCAAGACTTTATAATCAAAGGAACTTGGAAAGTAACTTCGGCAAATGCGGATATAGTTACAGAGTAGGTAAGTAGCTAAAGTTATAGAAACCCAAAATAAAACATCCTATCATTAATAAAGCAAAGAAGGCTTTTGAGTTAAATAGCTGGCAATTAAGTAATATTAGGAAAAATGGAAAAAGCATACATGATAAAAATAAAATCCAGAGGTGCATTTATTTTCTCACCATTTTCTGCCAATGGAGCAAGAACTTCAAAAATCATTTCCCTTTTGTCATGTTCTATTTGTTTCTTGAAGAGTTTTACCAGCTCTTCAGCAATGTTCGTACTGGCAAACTGTTCTTTACTTGACTCTGAAAAACAGGAGAGGTAAGAGTAAACACACAAAATTAAATGCAGAAATCATATTCTGTTACTTTCAATACATGTTCATTTTGTACCATTACTGATAAATACAAATACTCTTCAAGTACAGGAACTATCAGATACATCTTAAATGCTCTTGAAAAGGAAAAATGGCTTTAAAGAAAAAGTCCCAACCCAGTTATATTCAAGTCTATAAAAAATGTTCACTAGCATAATGTATAGGTAACCATAGCAACAATTAAATTACTAAGTTATAAATTCATAGTTTCAAGGCTTTTAGTCAAAGCAGAAAACATTCTCGTAACAGACTGCATTTTACATGGCTGAAGTAAAGAGGACTTATCATCATTACATTTAGTTCATTAAAATGGTACGCTCTTGGGCTGGTCCTGACACGCCGACGATTAAAGGTCAATACTTCACATGTACTTGGGGTCTCATTCCCTTCTGCCTCTTCAGCATTTCCAATCTCTCCTCAGTCCAGAGGCCCACCATCAGCATTAAAAAATGTTCTAATATTTCTCACACAAAAAAGCAGTATTAAAAACAGCTTTCTTGGGGCACCTGGGTGGCCTGTTGGTTGAGCCTCCAACTCTTGGTTTTGGCTCAGGTCATGACCTCATAGGTCTTGGGACTGAGTCACCGCCCCCCATGGGAAATCCATGCTCAGCAGGGAGTCTGCTTGAAGATTCTCTCCCTCTGCCCCTCCCCCCAACTCATACACGTGTGTTCTCTCAAACAACCTTTAAAAAAAGAAAAACAACCATCTTCTATTTTACTTTTCTCTAACTACCATCCAATCTCTGTTCAATTTCACAAACGAGTTTCTTGATTGCACCATCTACATACACTGTCTCTACTTTTTCAACTCACATTTGCTTTTAAACCCACTTCAAACTAATTTTGGCCCACCTGCTCCTCCTCTTCTATGAGACCTTTATAAATTCCAGTTCCTTGGGACTTGATCTTTTTTATCTTTTTGGTCCTCTCAGCCCAGACAATCTAATTCTCTTCCATAGCAGCAAAATAGCACCTGTATGTTGATACTTACACAATTCTATCTCTAGCCCTCTTCTATACTTCAAGCTACTTATTTAACTGGCCACCTGACATCTCCATGTGCATATCCCCCTCTAGTATCCAGATTCAATGTCTAAAATTAGGACTTTTGGTATTACCTGAAATCTGTTTTTCTTCCAGAGTTCCTTTACTTCCTTTATTTGTTAAACGAACAGTTCATCTATCCATCTACGTGGGCAGAAACCTAGCAGTCACTGCTCACTTGTTCTCATTCAACTTTACCTCCAGTGAATTACCGAACTCTACCAATCTGCCCCCCAAATACAGCTGGAATCCATTCCATTTCTCTCCAGTTATCTTAATTTCTTTTGCTGTCTCTGATGTCTTAAAAATTTATCCAGAATTTTCAGAGAATTCTGACCAAATCCAATCTAGATTTGTTACTCTCTGTTTTGGGGGCACAGTTGAGACCCCAGAATTTCTTTTTATCATTATCTTGATAGATGTTTTCTTTTCCTTCCAATATT
This sequence comes from Nasua narica, assembly GCA_028533885.1. Taxonomy (NCBI): domain Eukaryota; kingdom Metazoa; phylum Chordata; class Mammalia; order Carnivora; family Procyonidae; genus Nasua; species Nasua narica. Next base: position 72,407,025 of record CM052800.1, on the reverse strand, counting down.
AGATACTCTATTATCTATATACTTTTGCTTTCACTTGTTTTGATTTGGTATAGGCATCCTCCAGCAGCTTCCAAATTCATGTCCTATAATACTATGTACAGGAGACAAATATTTTAAATCTTGACTGTCTTTATGAAAATGCTTTATCCCACCCTAGAGTTTATGCCTCTAATTTAAATTAGTCCCTCACCTCATTCCATTACTTTCTCATACTAGCAATTATCACAATTTATAATTATACGATTGTTTTGTAAATTTGTTTAAAATTTTTCCATCTCATCCACTAAACCAGAAGCTCCTTGAGGGCAAGGACAGCGTGTATTAACTACCACAAACACTGTGTATAGTATAGTGCCCAGCACATAGCAGGTATTCAAAATAATGTTTAATTGAATGAATGTGTGACCGAATGAACAATAAATACAAGAGGTAGGTTCTGCTCTCTAGTTTCAAGCAAATCTCTTGTTGATATCAAATAAAAAACACTGCAAATTCAACTTTAAAAGAGAAAGGAGAAACACAAATCTTAACATGGCTTCATAGTTTTGATTCATTTCTATTACACTGCTTTTTGGTGCCTGCATCAGATCTATGCCAAAATGATGAAAATCTACCCCAAAACTTTGAGTCCTTCATGCTACAAAAAAGAAGAGTGGAGTGTCTTTTCTAATAAGCTACCTAAACACTCAGAAATCATATTGTACAAATGTCAGCACACCTTACCCCATAAAATGAGTTTTATATTAAATAGGAATGATTTAAGTCCTGAGCACTGTTGGTTGCTCCTTTGCTTCAGACAGTTCTTCAAATGGGAAGAATTTCAGGGACATAAAATTATAGGTGAAGTAGATAGACATCAACATTTATCTCTGTGCTCTCATTCTTTTTAAAAATAACAGTTAGTGTTCTTTTTTCCAATCCATATTCTACTCCTTCAAACACTTAATAAACTAAAACCAAATCACTTCTGCTAAGTAATTCAGGCCATCTGCCACCACAAGGAAACAATGCATTATGATTAATACACATATTAAAGAACAAGATCTGTATTTATTCTGCAGGTGGATACAGAGAAAAGGCAGCATGAAGTATGATTTGGACATATTTGAATCAAATGTCATGGGTGCTTAACACACCTTGGCAAGAACCATCATTTACTAAAGTTTTTTTCTGTGTTTTTTTTTTTTTTTTAGATTTTATTTATTTATTTTAGAGATACAGGGTGAGAGAGAGAACACAAGAGAGGGGAGGGTCAGTGGGAGAAGGAGACTCCCTGCTGAGCAGGAAGCCTGATTTGGGGCTCCATCCTGGGACTACCAGATCATGACCCAAGCTGAAGGAAAACGCTCAAACGAGACACACAGGCACCTCTAGTTATTTTTATCAAAATTATTCATGAGCTTAAAGAGATACTTAGTTCTAATATTTATATTACCAGAAGAATCCAGTTTGCTCCCATTTTTCCTTCTCAGAAGCCACACACATAAAGCTCTTTTAGCTAAGCCATTGGTATTTACCTACATATTTTTAAATAATATATTTGTATTGACACTTTTTGATTTTTTAGTTTTAAGTATTTTTGATTGACTTTCCAATATAAACAATTAGGCCTTAGCTTTCTTCCCCCCCCAATCCTCATCTTCTCAATATAATTATACTATAATTTTGATTATTCTTTAATTAGTGTTTTAATAACATAGTATTTCATTTTCCCTAGAATTATTTTTTGTTCTGGGATTATTTTTTTTCCATTTGCTTAGTTTCCTATGTAGTTATCATTAATTCAGCTCCAAACTCCAAACTATTGATCTTCTCTCAAGAAGCTCACTTTAGGTAATCAATCAATTTCATGTCCTTCAAGAATTACCCCAGCCCCAACTCTAGCAGCCTCTGACTTGTTCCAATCTGGACTAGTTGCTCTTTGAAAATAGGCCATTTGGGGGTCTCAAGTAACCATCCTACTAGGAATTCTTCTTTTCCTGTTGGATCTCCTGTCTCCTGATTGCTATGTAGTCTTCTTTCTTAATATAAACCCCTTGCTTTGGTGGAACACATCTCACAGTGACTTCCAGAGGAAAGGTATGTAGGATATTAATTTTCTGAGATGTTCATGTTTGATAAAGTCTTTATTATAACTTCACACTTGTTTGACAGTTTGATTGGGTATAGAATTACATATTGAAAATAACTTTCTCTTCAATTTTTGAAGGCAGTACTTTATTTTCTTCTAGTTGCCAGTGTTTTCAGACTTCTAATGTCTACATATTCATAGTCTTTCGTATGCAACTTTTTGTTCTCTAAATTTGTAAGATGTTCTTTCTCTCATTTTAAAATTTCACACAGATGTGCCATGATCTGGGTCTATTTCCATCCATTAAACTAGGCATTTGACAGACTCAATCACAGAAAATTATGTACTGTAGTTCTGTGATACTTAAATTATTTACCAATGGTCTGTTTATCTATTTCTAAAACTTTAGGCCTAATTCTCTATCTGTATTTTGTCTTCTATTTTCTATCCTCTTGATTTTTGCTTTATTTCTGCAACTATTTCTCCAAAACAACTGTCTTTCATTTTAGCTATTGTGCTTTTAATGTTCAGGGTTTTTTGTTCTGTTCCTCTTTTTTTAAAAATAGCATCCTGTGGGGCGCCTGGGTGGCTCAGTGGGTTAAGGCCTCTGCCTTCGGCTCAGGTCATGTTCTCAGGGTCCTGGGATTGAGCCCCACGTCGGGCTCTCTGCTCAGCAGGGAGCCTGCTTTTCCCTCTCTCTCTACCTGCTTCTCTGCCTACTTGTGATCTCTCTCTCTGTCAAATAAGTAAATAAATAAAAAGGTTGGAAAGACTTAATAAAATGAAACAAATGCCTTTAAGCCATTCTTTAAAAAAAAAAAAAAAAACTAGCATCCTGTTACAGTTTCACATTCCCAGTATTTTTTTCTCACTTATCTGAGTATATTTGTACTTTTTCCCTCACTCACCCTGCATGGTTTCTATTTCCTCCAAATTATTTTTTCTATTTATTTCCTTACCTTTCATGTTAGAAGCTATCCTTACCTCTCCAATTGTCTACATATTGATTAAAAATTGGTATTTAAGTTTGCTGGGAAGATGGTAAAATAAGAAGGCCCTAACCTTGCCCTGCTCAATTGATATAACCAGATAATACCCATATCAGCATAATAACCCAGGAAATGACCTGAAGACTGGCAGAACAAACTCTACAACTAAACGCAGGGAAGAGGTCACATCAAAGAAGGTAGGAAGGTGGTCTGGGAGTGAAACAAACCATGGCTGTCCATAGTGGGGAGGGAGCCGATGGTGGCAAGAAGGGCAGAAAACAAACTTTCACACAAAGGAGCCCATTAAACAGGGAGGAAGAATCTGCAATATTTACTTCTGATAGTGAGAGGGGCCTAAGTTTTAAGTTCTTAAAACCAGCGGGACTTAAAGCCTGGAATTTTAAAAATTCTGGGAGAATTTTAAAAACTCTGGGAGAGCCCAGAAGGCATTAGGAAGTGGAGTTCCTGCCCTTAAAGAGACAGCACGGCAAACAGACTGTGCAGATACAGTGTAACACCAGCAGTTTGAAAAATACTGAGGGACAGACAGGAGGGGGAATAATTTGCTTATCTCAGAGCACAGCTAGGAGAGACAAGGATCATGGGGAGACTCCTCCAGGAACAAAAGAGCTGTCAGGTACCATTTCCCTCCTCCCCTGACAGCATGAAGAATGGCCACCTGTGAAACCAGCCTGGTATCCACACTCCTTACCTAACTTGGTTGCACAAAGCACCCCCTATTCCCCACTTTGGCAGATTTACTTTTCCTAGTCATGCTCACCTCAGTCCCAGTGCTGTGCCCCCCACTGCCTCCCCAGAAGACCAATGCAAACCCTGCCAATACCATGTCTCCTGACCTGCCCATTTTGTGGGACCTTGGACCTGGCAGGGGTAGGTCTAGTTTTGGAAGCAGACCACCACACACCTAGCTGCACAGAGTAGAGCAAGAGCCTCTGCAGACAATACACTGAAGGAAAAAGAGGTCCGAAGTCAACAGCACAGTACATGCAACACACAGGGGAGACGGTCCCTAAAGTGCCAGGCCCTGGGGAACAGGGGACACTACATTGCAGGGCACTACAGTACCTCTTCTTCATAAGACTATTATTGTTAAGAACAAGAGAAGGAGCTGACTTTCCTAACACAAAGAAACAGACACAGAAAGTCCAATGAGACTGAGAAAGATCTTTGAAACAAAGGAACATTATCAAACCACAGCAAGAGACCAAAGCAAAAACCAATATAAGTACTACATCTGGTAGAGAATTTAAAGTAATGTCATAAAGATACTCACTGGACTGGAGAAAAGAGTGGAGGACATCAGTGAGACCCTTAACGCAGAGATGAAAAAGAACCGATCAGAGATCAAGAACACAATAAATGAAATTAAAAATACACTTGATGGAATAAATACCAGGTTAGATGAAGTAGAGAAATGAACTGATAGCCTGGAAGACAGAGTAATGGACAGTAACTGAGCTGAACAAAGGAAAGAAAATTATGCAAACTGAGAACAGTCTTAGGGAACTCAGTGACTCCATCAAGCATAACAACATCCACATTATAGGGAACTCAGAAAAACAAGAGAGAGATAAGGGGGCAGAAAATTTATCTGAAGAAATAACAGCTGGAAAATTCCTCATTTGGGGATGGAAATAGATATCCAGATCAAGGAGGCACAGAGATCCCCCCAAAAATTCAACCCAAAGAAGTTCACACTAAGACACGTAATAAAAAATGGCAAAAGGTAGTATAAAGAAAAAACATTTTAAAGCATCAAGAGAAAAGACAGTTACATACAAGAGAAACCCCACTGGTCTATCAGTGGATTTTTCAGCAGAAACTTCACAGGCCAGAAGGGAGTGACATGATACATTCAAAGTGCTGTAAGGGAAAAATCTGCAGCCAAGAATACTCTAACAAGGGTATCACTGAGAACAGAAAGAGAGATAAAAAGTTTCTCAAAGAGTTCATGACCACTAAACCAGCCTTACAAGCAATATTAAGGGAGACTCTGGGTGAAAAAGGAAAGACCACAAGTGAGAATAAGAAAAGTAAAAAGCACAAAAGCAATAAAAATAAATATTTCTGTAAAAATCAGTCAATGGACTCATAAAACAATAGGATTTCAGGTATGATATCATATACTAAAATTGTAGTGGGGGAGAGAAGTAAAGAATGGACTCAAACTTATGTAACCATCAACTTATATAGAGCGCTATACCCAGAAGACCTTATACACAAAACTAATAGTAACCACAAATCAACAACCAGTAACAGATATGAAAAAAAAAAAAGAAATCCAAATATAGCACTAAAAAAAGCTAACAAACTACGAAAGAGAAGAAGAGAGGAAAGGACCAGAGAGAATCTATAAAAACAACCAAAAAAAGGTAACAAAATGGCAATAAAATACATATCTATCAATAATTACTTTGAAAGCAAATGGACTTAATGCTCCAATGAAAAGACATAGGGTGAATGAGTGGATAAAAAACAAGATCCATCTATATGCTGCTTACAAAAGACTCATTTCAGACCAAAACACACCTGCAGATTGAAAGTGAGGGAATGGAGAAACATTTGTCATGCAATGGATTCCAAAGAAATCTGGAATAGCAATACTTATATTGGACAAAATAGGCATTAAAACAAAGACTGTAACAAGAGACAAAGAAGGATACTATATAATAATAAAGGGACAATCTGATAAGAGGAAATAATAACTATAAATATTTATGCACCCAACATGGAAGTACTCAAATACATAAAACAGTTCATAACAAATCAACAGTAATACAATAATAGCAAGGGACTTTAATATCCCATTTACATCAATGGACAGATCATCCAAACACAAAATCAACAAGGAGAGAATGACTTTGAATAACACACTGTATTTAATAGACAAATTCAGAACATTCCAGCATGTACATTCAAATGCACATGGAACATTTTCCAGAATAATCACATTATTAGGCCACAAAAGAAGTCCCAGTAAATAAATTAAAAAAAAAAATCAAAGTCATACCATGCATCTCCCTCTCTTTTTTAAATATTTTACTTATTTACTTGAGAGGGAAAGAGAGAGGGAGAGTGAGCACGAGTAGGGGGAGAGGCAGAGGGAGAGGTAACAGTAGACTCCCCGGTGAGTAAGGAGCCTGACGTGGGGTTCGATCCCAGGACTCCGAGATCATGACCTTAGCTGAAGGGAGACGCTTAACTGAATGAGCCACCCCGATGCCCCATCATGAATCTTGTTGGACCACAATCTTATGAAATTAGAATTCAATCACAAAAAGAAATCTGGAAAAAGCACAAATACATGGAGGTTAAATAACATGCTACTAAATAATGAAACACAGGACTCGATCCCAGGACCCCGGGATCAAGACCCAAGCCGAAAGCAGACACTTAACTGACCGAGTCACCCAGGCACCCTTGCCAAAGCAATCTTGAAAAATAAAAACTAGAGGTATCAAAATCTGAAACTTCAAGTAATATTGCAAAGTGGCAGCATTTAAAACAGTATGGTACTAGCATAAAAACAGACACACAGATCAATAGAACAGAAAATCCAGAAATAAACCCACAGTTATATGGTCAGTTAATCTTTGGCAAAGGAGGAAAGAATACTTAATAGAAAAAAAGACAGTTCCTTCAACAAATGATGTTTGGAAAACTGAACAGCCACATCCAAAAGAAAGAAACTGGGGTACTTTTCTTTCACCATACACAAAAATAAACACAAAATGGATGAAAGACCTAAATATGAGACCTGAAACCACAAAAATCCTAGAAGAGAGCACAGGGAGTAATCTCGCTGACATTGGCTGTAGCAACATTTTACTAGATAATGTGTTCTGAATCAAGGGAAATAAAATCAAAAGTAAACTGTTGGGACTACGTGAAAATAAAAAACAGTAAAGGAAACAATCAACAAAACTAAAAGGCAACCGACTAAATGCGAGAAAATATTTCCAAATGACATAACCAATAAAGAGTTAGTAACCACAATATATAATGATACAACTTAATACTCAAGACAAATAATCCAATTAAAATTTGGAAGAAGACACAAACATGTATTTCTCCAAAAAAGACATACAGATGGCCAACAGACACATGATAAGATGCTGAACATCACTCATCATCAGAGAAATGCAAATCAAAACTACAATAAGATATTGCTTCACACCTATGAGAAAGGCTAAAATCGAAAACACAGGAAACCAGTGTTGGTGAGGATACAGAGAAAGGGGAACCCTCTTGCATTATTTGTGGGAATGCAAATTGGTGCAGCCATTGTGAATACCAGTATGGAGTTTCCTCAAAAAATTAAACACAGAACTACCCTACAATCCAGAAATCACACTACTGCGTATTTTCCCCAAAAATAAAAAAACACCAACTCAGCCTATTTTTACTACAGCCTTATTTACAACAGCCAAACTATGGAAACAGCCCAAGTTTCCATCAATAGATAAATGGATAAAGAAGAAGTGGTATATATTTACAATGGAATATTATTCAGTCATAAAAGGAAATAATATCTTGCCATGTCTTGCAACGACATGGATGGAACTAGAGTATTATGCTAAGTGAAGTCAGTCAGTCAGAGAAAGACAAATACCACATATTCTCACTAATATGTGGAATTTAAGAAAAAAAAAACAAACGAGTGGGGAAAAAAAAGAAAAAAGAGAGACAAACCAAGAAACAGACTCGGAACTATAGAGAACAAGCTGATGGTTATCAGAGGGGAGATGGGTGGGGGAATGTGGGAAATAGGTAAGCAGAATTAAAGAGTATATTCATCATGATAAAAAAAATGAAAAAAAACTGGGATTTAAAAACTGATTAGGAGCTATGAGCATAGGCAGTCTTGTTAACTACAAGACTATCTATAAGGGCAGTTAGACCGCCTTTTTATATAAATATCTTTATGTTCTACAAAACAAATGGGATAATAGCATTGTGGTTCTCAGTGTATCTCTTTTCACTTAAACTATTTTTGGAATGGTACTCTGGTACCTATTAGTTCAAGTTAGTCTGATGTCCCCAGACGACAAGTTTACAAGTTTTCTATCTGTAGCCTTTCTAGAGAATATACACAATCTTTTGCTTACATGGGAAGAGGTAGTTACTGTAAAGTGTGGAAAGGGGCTTTCTGGCAGTAACGAATTCTCTATGAGAACACTCCCCTTATGAAGGACCTCCTCCTCCTGTCCCGGAAGAGAAGGGGAAGCACAAGAAGTGCTTTGTGCAGAGTCTCAAACCCCTACTTCATGGATGTGGAGTGCCCAGGATGCTACAAAATGACCAGTTTTTGGCCACGCAGAAAGGATAATTTTGTATGTTGGCTCCTCCACTGTCCTCTGCCAGCCTACAGCAGGAAAAACAAGGTTTAAAGAAATGCTCCTTCAGATGGAAGCAGCACTAAAGCACCCTGAATCAGATGAGTGGGAAATAATCTCAATAAACACATTTTGGATAATAAAATAAAATAAAATAAAATAAAATAAAATAAAATAAAATAAAATAAAATAAAATAAAAGTATAGAAAGGGACTAAGATTTTAATGCCACCAAATTCTGATCCTTTTGAAGATCCCAAAAGCAAACTGGTTACTTCTTAGTTTTCTAATCCAGGAGTTACAAATCAAAGTTTTGCTAAATTAGTTATTGCTTGTCTTTCTTCTCAGGTCCTAAAATACTTTTGTGTCATCTCCTCTCCCTTTTTTCTTTTCCCCTTTCCTTGTGGATTTAAGCCTTTAAAAAAGTATCCCTTTACTGTAGTTTGTTTCCAGAAAGAAGTGAAATTAAATACTAGTTTTTATTCCAACATCTCTACCCCCCAAATCCTAATATTTTAAGCAGGAATTTTCTTTATAAAAGATTTTGAAGCCAAATAAAAAGAAAGTCCTATAAACTAGGTTTCAAAGAAAACAAAAGGACAGAGCTGCATTTTCCTTTTTTTGTCCCCAATTCTGTAATAGATTGCACTTAAATTATTGTATATTTTGTCTTTATCATATATCTTTTGTGAGCAAAACCACCAAAATTTCTGCTGTTTAACATTTTTATTAATAAATTTGACTAATAGTAACTTTAGCATATACTAATATGCCATATTCAGAAGTGTGTAATATAAATGTGATGGGAACTTGATATTTACCTATGTAAATAATAATAATGCTTTGTGAATTTCTTAACTTAATGGAATAAAACACATTGGAAAGAGGAAAAGTATTCTGGGGCACATATGTTCAATTTCAGTGTTGATGTATAACCTAGCTATTATGTGGACATAATAGACTCATGATATAAACTCTAGAAGTCTTAATATGTAAAGGAATATTTTTCTTTTATCCTTTCACCCTCAGGTTGAGGTAAAAGCAGTAACAGCTGAAAAAAAAACTATGAAAATGGACTAATTGGGTATATATAATAAGAATATATATAATAAGAATATATATAATAAGAATGACTTTTAGGGGTGCCTGGGTGGCTCAGTGAGTAAAAGCCTCTGCCTTCGGCTCAGGTCATGATCTCAGGGTCCTGGGATTGAGCCCCGCGTCGGGCTCTCTACTCAGCGGGGAGCCTGCTTCCCACGCTCTCTCTCTATTTGCTTCTGATCTCTCTCTGTCAAATAAATAAATAAATAAAATCTTAAAAAAAAAAGAATGACTTTTAACATTGTGCATCAACGATACTAAAAAAAAAACAAAACCCAAAATTCTTGTCTCATGAAAAGAAATTCAATCTACACATGTTGCTGTTCTTAAAAACAAACAAAAAAACAATTTTAAAAATTAGCTCATGTTGCTGTTTTTCTTACAAAAAAAAAGACTTAAAAATTAGCTCTGATAAATAATCTCTATTCCTTTAAATTTGAAGCATTTAAAGTGTAAGCTAAAGAAAGTACTGCGATCAAGATTGTAATGTATAGTATGTAAGAACATGAGCTCTCAGAAAATCCAAGGTTAGAGTCCTGGTACTTCTGTTTATTTATAAAGTGGGTATAATTAACAGATTAATTTGTTTTAGCTATTATATTCAGTTATGACAAAACATCATTTGCTTTCACTGTCCCCATAATACAAAATTTATTATGAACATGGTCGTGGGGTAGATTCAGACCAGACATTATAACTTTATATTAAGAATCACAGGAAGGAAGGTCAGAAAGAAAAGAGTACTATTAATGATATAGAGAAAAATAAAACAGAAAAGAGACAGGGATGCTGGTGTCATTAATCCTCTTCTCTGTTATGACTGGGCTGTGTTTCCAGTATTGGTCTGTTTCTGTCTGCCTTCTGATTTTCAAGGATTTCTCATAATTTTTTCTAATGGTGTTACACATATATTATAATGAAAAAGTCCTCTATCATTTTTAGGGATTTTCTAAAAAGAGGGGAAAAATCTTAGTCTGTTAGGTTCCTTTTTACCTGATAAACAATTTATATAAAATGTAATAAATTAATAATCCTTTATTTTTGTTCTGGAAAAACAATACTTGATTTCAAGATCATCTCTCATGTAAGAATACTAAAGTCAAGTGGAGATCATTTTAAATATTCAACTCTATTAAATAATATACAAGTGGAAATTTTAAATCTTGATAAATTAAACAATGAGGGAAGCAAAGGACCTCTAATTATAAACAATACAATCATAAGATATAATTGGACCTACTTTTTTTTAAACATGGAAGCAAGTATCGACAAGGAGTCAAAAAAATAATATAATCTACATGGATCTCCAGGTTGTTAACATCTAGATGAAAATTTATTATAAGTACGTTATTAAAGTTAATTACATTTGTGGTTCATGATTAGGACTTACCAAGTTCTGCTAAGTTGCCAAAGGCAACAAGACACATTTCTGTAAGAGCTGCATTTTGGCAATGGATGCCCAATAATTTCACTAAGGTAGGTATAACACCCATATTGATAAGCTGAGCTTGAAGGGAATCTGTAAAAAACAAACAAAAGTGTTTATGTATCAAATGGACATCAGTAAGAAGAAAGCACCCCTTATTCTCCCTATTGCAAAATTAATACCATTTTCAATTACAGTAAAACAAAATTAAGTCCATCCATACCACTGTCTGAAAAATCTTAAAACATTAGTTCACAAGAGTTGAGTTTTGAATCTTTTCAATGATTAAGAGAAATTAAGAAATGAAAATAATTCAAATAATATGTCAAAACATTAATTTTTTTTTAAAAAAAAGGTCTTATACCTTTGTAGAGTAAGCTTTAAAGATTTATAAACATTACCACTGATCATTATGTGAAAAAGTTAGACAAAGTAATATTTGTATTATATTGTATTATAGGAAAGCAGAGTATACGAAAAGCATAGAAAAAGAAAGATAATAAAGACCCAGAGAAGACAGAATCTAGAATCCCTTAAAAACAGCTGCTTCATAATAAAGAATGTAAAATATATATATAAAAATCATTTTGATTATCTGTAGCAGAATGTCCTTCGATGACTGCTAGGAAGGAAAGTAGTTTTTACGAGGAAAAAATATGTTACTTAAAATATTTTTCTTTTTGAAGTTTTAGTAATAGTGACAAGCATCACAGCAAAGAAAGGAAAATTTGGCTTGAGAGATGTAGAGAATGAGATCAATATGCTTTGTCATCATTGCTTGCCTTCACTTTCTAAGAAACTAATTAGTTTTAAAGTATTTAACGGGCCTTGGATTTCCACAATGGCTCTTCATGAACAAATTACACGACAGAATACCTGTGGCAAAGCTGAAGGTAAATAAACCAAATGAAAATCAAAAAAACTGCCTCTTACAATAAGCTAAGAAAGATATAAACACACATGCCTATGCAAAACAACACTATTCCTATTAATAACTGTTTCATCCAAAGATACAGGAATGCCTTCAAAATTGTTTCTTTTAAAAATTATATGCTATTTTCAAGCTAATAATTTTCTCCAAATTCTTTTTTAGTTACCTATAGGGAATCTAAAGATAAAAATCCCGTTTATTACAAACACATTTTCCTTAGAGCATGCATCCCTTGACAGTCTGCCTACTAATCTCTTCATCACTCTTTCCAGTTCTTAACCAATTGATAAGGAGGTGGTTGGGTGATTATCAGATAAGAACAGGAAGGAGAGTTGAGCTGCCTCACATTCCAGTTGATTATATGACTAGCAGTCTTTGTAGTCAATTTGTCCTGCTTTTAGAGTAAAGTATGAAGGGACAGCCAACAAAGGCTTATCACTCTGAAAACTGATGAGTGGGTAATTATGCATACTATCTGGTTCAATTGTGGGGGCCCTATTACCAAAACAAGAAAACAGGCCTGGGAAAAAGGGAAGTTTACATTTAGTGTTCAAATAGTCTAAAACAATTTCAAATTTTGCAATGTAATTATGAAATCTGTTCTAAAAAGAGAAAGAATATATTCAACTAAATGATTTGTTCTTATGCCTTTAATGTTACATATTTGTTCTTACTATACAATTCAGCAACTGATGATCACAATTATCTGTATTATAAGCAAATTACTTATGTTATAAGGTATAGTGTTATATGTTTTTTCGGCAGAATACCTGTATTATGGTTATAGTATTTGTAATGAATCATGCACCAATAAGCTTTCCAAGTCAGAAATTATTTTGATTACTTACCAGTAAAGTTCCTTATTATTGGATCACTTTTGCAGATCTTTGTTCTTTAGCAGTATTTTTAATTTTCTATATTTATTTACTCATTTTGACTACCTCTTCAAATACTGCAGAGCTGTTGAATCATTACGTTTCAGGTATGTAAGCGTGAGCACTAGCGCATGCATTGAGTGTGAGTCAAACTCCACTATATGTCTGCATATATGTAAGCATCACACACCCCCTCAGTACTGTTGGTACAAACTATAAACATCCAACAGTCCAGGGACATCAGAGAAAAAACAAATTTTATGAAGGGGATAACTCAACAGGAGAATATCACTTAGAAGATGATGTTCTTCATATTCTCCTAACTTGGCATCTCTACCACTTTCTTGGACTGCTTTTAAGGTATTATGAATTTTGGTCCCAGGGAAATGAGGGACAAAAAAATAGGAAATGTTGCATAGTTTCATAAAATCTTTGGCATACAAATTGAAGCAGTAATATTTGAAATTGTGGTAGATCAGGAGAAAAAAGAAGCAGAGCCCAATGCCCAATAGCAGTTGGTGTGAATCACCCTAATTCACGAAAATCACTTTGCTTTGGGAAAATGTGTTTTAAAGCTACCCAAGAGCCAAATTAATTGTATACTCACATACAACACACATACCACATAGAAGAGAAAAATTATATAGTCATCCAATGGACATACTCATTTTTGATCACTTGGGTGCTTTCTTTTATATCCACTTCTATGAGGGTAACTAAAACAAAAATTACACTCAAATAACTCTAGAATCTGTTCATACCAATTGCAGGCAAGTCATTCTCCTCGGATAATGAAGGCCCAGATGAGGAAAAAACTTTACTCAAACAGACTGATACAAATTTTCATTTCAAGATAAGCAGGCATCCTAGAACATGGTTCTCAAAATGGGGTCCCCAAAACCCTTTCAGAGGATCACAAAATCAAAACTACTTTCATAAAAATACCAAAATTTTCTACGTCTTTTTTACTGTATTGATATTTGCACAATGGTGCAGAAACAGTGGTAGGTAAAACTGCTGGGGTTTTATTATGAATCTAGTCAGTGGCACCAAATTCTGTTGGTGGTCATCATATTCTTCCCCATCACACATTCACAGTAAAATAAATGCTGTTCTTCTCAGCAATTTTTTTACTTTTGCAATTTTTTTTTTCTTAAATAGGCTCCACATCCAACATGGGACTTAACTCATGACCCTGAGATCAAGAGTCACATGCTCTACACACTGAGCCAGTCAGGCACCTCAGTTATAATTTTAATTTTGAAAAGTTATTTTTCATAAAAATATGTGGTAATGTGAGTTATTTTTAAATGCAATATTAAATAATTTTTAAAATTGTCTCCATTTTAATTTCTAATATGGTAAATATTGATATAGCCCATATTTATAAACAAAAATTCTATAGGGTCTTAAACAATTTTTAAGTGTCTAAAAGAGTCCTGAGACCAAAAGTTTAAGAACCACTGCCAAAGGATTACCTAACTTTTATAGGAGATGGAAAACAAAACAGAACAAAACAGAACATGGAATAGAGATTCTGAAATTCAATGATGTGCTTGGCAGATGAAATAACAGTTAAATAAATAAAAATTAAAAGTATGGTAGGAACCCTAGATTTTGGTGTTCGGATATTTTGAGCAAAATTACATTAAGAACCTGAACATCTTATTTTGCTTATTTGAGTAGAAACTCTACTTAAACCTGGAGAATATTCCATGGTTGGGTTTATTGCCTATTTTTCAGTTACAACTTAGTATGTTATCAATAGTGGTTGTTTTTTTTTTTTTTTTGGAGGGGGTGGGGTTAAGTAGGGGTCCTGTTTGTATGAAATAAATTGGTATTAATTCTTATTGCTGGAAGCAAATGACTAATTTTAATCACTTTTTCTTATTGCCCAAAGAAAGCTTGTGAATGGACTTCAAAGGATGGTAGGTGACACTCATGATATTATGAATGGTATCAGGAGTATGACTTTCAAATCAAAAACTAACTGGAAGACATTCTTAGAACCAGAAATAGTTCACATTTTCTAGAACTGAAAAAGTGAAACAGCAGGACTGAGAATTTTTACATCCTTCAATGAACACCAACCAGCAACTCCAGGGGAATGTTTATCAGAGCTCAACAAACACAATTCACAAAATGCAACCCAGGCTCGTACATAGCAAACACTTATGTGTGAAAGACAGTCTTTAGACAGCACAATGTCATAAATGTCTGAAGACTTTTAAAGATTGCTCCTGACACACATCACAGACAATTACTGACCAAAATACAGAATTACAAAATATCAAGATGACACAGGCCCTACATGATCTATGGGGAGGAGGAGGAAGAAAGGCACTGAGGGGGTGCAATACAGATGCATATACAAAGAGATATAAGGCAATCAACGCATGCGCTGGTGTGAACACTTACCTACCTACATTTGAATTTCAATGGTTCCAAGTTCTTCAGGTCACACTCATGGAAACTCCAAAGAATGGAGATCTGGAGAGAAGATCTTAAGTTGAAGAACCTTTTTCCCCCTGAGTTTTAAGTTTAATGTTTAAAACATTGGTATAGATAGATTATAGGTCCAGAAAAGAATCCCAGTAACTCAACTGAAGTTAGGGTGATCACTTACTATAAAGAATAATTTTCTTGAGAAGACTGCAACACACGTTTACCTTATTCATAAGAAAAGGCCCTTAAAGACAATGTTATAAGATTATTAAGCTTACCAGTAATTATGACTTAATGATGAAACTGTGTCAAAATAAGATATACACAATTTAAAATACATAGTCTCTATATCAGCATATATATATATAGTATACTATTCATAGTATAAGGAGTACCATATTCCTATTTACAGGATTGCATAAAAAACCATCTATAATCAAGTGAATTATATACAACTGAAACAATAAACACAGGTAAATATAAATCTTGATGAATTATAATACAAATTAGATAAAAACCATTTGGGCATAATAAAGACTAAAGAAAACTGCCCCTGGCTAGTGGTATATATACATATACTTCCAAAAAAGGATACAAAAATTAAAAATGATATAAAACAGTGAGTAGAAATGTTAAATTCAAACAAGTTGTAGGGAATTAAATAGTGAAAAGTAAACCGACTTTACAGCTACCAAGAGGATGATTTGAAGTTAAAAACTTTATACATCCACATACGTAGGTACAGTTTTTGGTTACTTATTACTTAATATCTTTTTGTTGATTGGTCAGGAAAGTGGACAACTTTTATTCTAAACCTAGTAATGAGCATATAAAAGTAAAAATATTTACATATGTTTAAAATTAACTTCGAATCAATTATTTTAAAAGCTCTCTTTAAATCAAAACATGCATTACATGTTCTATACCCAGATTATCCTATAATTAAGCCCCAGATTATACATTAAAGTGACAAATAGTAATTTCAGTGGAAAAAAAAAAGAATCAAAATTCATTAGCACTGAGAATACTGGAGGTTTAAAACAATACATTTACATAATTGTTTTCTAACAGTTAAATAAAAAATAGAAAAGAATATTTTCTAGATTCTAAAAGAAAAAATCTTATTTTCTAGATTCTGAAAATAAGAGTATAAGAGCAAAATCTCCCTTTTGTAAGTTTTAGAAATAATAACTACAAGTGAGTATGACATAATACAACAGTAAAAACAAAACCCCAAAGCAAAATCACAAGAGAAAGGAAAAGTGTTTTTTTATTAGTCTTAAGAGACCTACTCATATACTGTTCTCAATCCAATGTCATGTAGAGTGATTATATCTTAATCTAGTAGATAATTTCTTCCCCCTGGACTCCCTTCAGGTTAAATTACTACTATAGATCAACTCTTGTAATGAGTACTGCTACAAAGGAAATGTCTACAAATATGTCTACTCTGATTAAAGGAAACTCTATGCTTTCATCTCAGAAAGAAACTGGTCTTTTAAAGATCAAAACTTTTTTGTTTGTTTTCTTTTAAGAGGACTACTGCCACCTGTTGCTTAAGCAGCTCTAAGTGGGAGAAATATATCCCATCTCTGCCCTCAAAGGCATCGCTGAAAGGAAGGCCATATCCATTGGAGGTGTAAATTTAAGTCTACATTTTTGTATAGCAAATCAAGTTCAATGCCAGGTTAATTTACATCACAACATGTGTATCTTACAAACATATATGTTTAAAATCAGAAATTATTTGTTTTACAGAAGGATTTACTGGCTTAAAAAAACCAAATATTACTAGTTATACTGGAGCATTACTATTATTAAGTTTTTACACTTTAAAATCATACAGAAGTTCTTTGCAACACACAAACTATGTTAAAAAGATACATCTACATAACCAAAAGATTTCTGGCCAATCCCCATTTTTCAAAAGTACTTACTTAAAATTTTTCATTAAACAAAATATAGGTAGTTTTGTCTTAACTGGATTTTACTTGTAGTTAGAAAGCAGGATTACTAATTTTTATACAAGTGATTTTTACATATGATACTTCTCTGCCTTGATTTTCTCTCTAAATGGCTATTTTAAGCAGTCTACATTGAAGATGGACCGATATGTGCCCAAAATCCATTATTCATTTCTTGGTTTAGTCTTAGCTTCTGGAAGGCCAAACATCAGAATACTTACTTCAGTGTTATTTCCTACAAACCTATACATGGTCAATAATCATGGGTTTGATACCACCATGTTTCAACTGGTGTAATAACATCAATATAAAAACAAGGTCTAGTCTTTCAGTTTTATTGTTACTTTCTAAATATTCATTTTTATTTTTTATTCATTTTTCAAAAAGATTTCATTTATTTGACAAGGAGACAGAGAGAGAGCACAAGTAGGCAGAGCAACAGGCAGAGGGAGAGGGAGAAGCAGGATCTCCGCTGAGCAGAGAGCCCGACGTGGGGCTCAATCCCAAGACTGTGTGGGATCATGACCTGACCCCAAGGCAGCAGCTTAACCAACTGAGCCACCCAGGCGCCCCTAAATATTAATTTTTAAATATAGGTAAGCATTCCATATATAGAGAAAATCTCCCTATATGCTTCTTATGCTGAAATTGTCATTCAGTTGAAATACAAATGTATATTCATATTGCAATATTTAAAATGTGGCAATAACTAACGACAGTCAACAAATTATACAAATGTAAAAATTAAATCAAGGCAGAATAATAGAGGTGAGATTTCCTACCCTCTTTTGAATTTACAACATAAAATAAATGTTAGGAGCTGTTTTTAATTTTTAGTTACTTAATTTCATTCAGGCCATGAATCTTTCAAAAAGAAGTGCAAATTGGGAATTCTTTATATCTTGTGATGATGAATTAAAATCAGAAAGCCAAACCTGCCACCTCAAATTTTTACTATGAGGCAAATCTTGAAAATAGTATTGAGTAATGTCTATGATTAATTATCTTCAATCCGGACATAAAGTAAATAAAGAAAAACATGTTAGAGAATGAGGAACCCCAAACATATTGTTACACTACTGCCTTCAGTGAAAATTTGGTATCTATTTAGTATCACCATTATGCACCATTATAAGAAAATCTAGGAAGCTAAAAATACTAAGTATTATTTCTGTAATATAATGCCAAACCTTAAATCATTAATGAAAAAACTGTAACAATCATTTTTTGTGATAAAATTTCAGATTCTTACATTCAGAAGTTCATTCTATAATGGTCAAAGCTAAACATTAATGCCACTACTTGACCATGTGGAATTAAACCAAATGAGCATTTTGTACACTTCAACTAAAAACCAAGTTCTTTGCTTATCCGTTAAGTAAGAGCATTATCACAGTAATTTTTTAGAAGGATTATGATGAAAAGCTAAGCTAGTCTAATAGATCAAATTCAAGAGACCGAATTAGCAGGAGGCAGAAGAACAACTCGCTGTTCTGTCGTTCAGTAAAACAATTTGTTTAAAATGACATTTGTAGCAGAACTTCTTGAGTGCAACCTGGCTGAGTATATTTGAATGCTCTGTTAGACAAACAGTAAAAATTCAGAAATCTTTTACAAAGTGAAAACAGTAAATAATTATACAATATAATTTTTTAAAGTCTAAATGGCAATAAAAGTCTTTCAACACAATTTGTTTCACATACTAGAGTATTTTAAGTTGACAAACTGGGCTTCAAAAGATGCAAGTTTTTTAAAAGCACATCTCCCAGGTCTTTATAAACAAGGGGGAAAAAATGAACAGAAAATACACTGAAATGGTATACTGGCAAACTAATATACTTATGGAGAAAAAGATAATCAATTACAAGGATAAAATTTTATATTTTGATTTTTTTTACCTTAAAGTTAGGCAAAAAATTTTTAGTATTTAGGGATTATATGTAATTATTAATTAGCTTGTACCCATAGTAAATAAACTGTGGAAATAGTTCCTCACTTATGCAAAGCAAATTGTTTTCTAAATATCTAATATCTAGGAAGTATTCTTTCTTATCTGTAATAAAGTTAATACCAAAACATAAAATAAATAAGTAGCTCAGGCCAAAGTACTTTTTAGTTTTTAATCAGGATTATTCCTTATTAACTTCTATTCTTCCTATTTTAAGTATGAAGAAAAACTAAGCCAGTTACTACACTGAGGTCACCAGGAAAATGATCAATAGTATGATTAAAATTGTGAAATTGCTGCTATTGGTTGAAATGAAGGTAGCAGCTAAAATTAATTACATATTAAGTAACCTTTAAGTTAGAGAGAAAATACTTTACAGGCCTATTTTAAACAACTGAATTTATGTACTGGGCTGAATACTTAAATTCAATTGTTAGGCTCCAGTAATATACCCATGCATTTGAGTTGCATTTCCTAAACCACACAGATGGCCTCCCTTCAAACATAGTTCAGTTATCATGACTCTGTACAGCAAATAAATGTGAAAATTATTATAAGAGTATTCCAGAGAGATTTTAGGAGCCACAGAAAAAGACAAATTAGTCTTTTGATAACAGGGATCTATTAAGATATTAGAGAAAAATCAGCTCTATTTGAAAAATCATATATACAATTAAATATAAATCACATGTATATACATATATCCTCAAATTGATATGCAATATACATTTCTCAAATTGCTATCATATATATATATATTTCACATATATGTAATATAGGTTACATAAAGAAGCCAGTCATAAACTGTGTATATTGTATTAATCATTTTAGAAAGAAACTGAATTTTCCTTCCTTGATGGCACGTTTATTTTTTCTATTTTTCTGTCTTATGGCACAGTTTATGTAAAACAAGTAATTTTAGTCCGTGCTTTAGTGCTTACCATCAATAATTTTAAGAATTATATGCTAAGTGAAATAAGTCAAGCAGAGAAAGACAATTATCACATGGTTTCACTTATTTGAGGAACATAAGGACTAGCATGGAAGACATTAGGAGAAGGAAGGGAAAAATGAAGGGGGGGAAATCAGAGGGGAGACGAACCATGGGAGACTGTGGACTCTAAGAAACAAACTGAGGGTTTTAGAGGAGAGGGGGGTTGGCCCAGTGATGGATATTAAAGAGGGCATGGATTGCATGGAGCACTGTGTTGCACACAAACAATGAATCATGGAACACTACACCAAAAACTAATGATATACTGTATGGTGACTTACATAGCATAATAAAATAAAAAGTCAGACTTTGAAAAATAAAAAAAGAATTATAATAGACTTCTCCACACTAGTATAGGTATATTAAGAAAAAAGTTAAATTCTCAATTACAGAATTTTCCAAGAGATATTTACTGACTAATCATGGTCATCAAGGTTATTACATATTACATGTAAGATAATAAAAATGGTGACCATCAACAGATTCCTGAACAAGGTGTTAAATAACTCTGGTGCTTTGCTTTTGATTACTGGTTTGTTTCCATTCAAATTGCAATCAATTTTCAAGTATACATGTACAGATTTTTTTTTAAGTTTGTGGATCATCTTTGGTAAATTTCTGGCACCATCATCAGGATGTTTTCAATGCCACTTTCTCCTACTACAATGAACATGAATAGGGAATATCAAGTAACATAGTGGGCAAGAGTTTATAATGCTTCTAAATAAAATACATTCCAAAAACCCATTTTTCTTCCAAGTATTGATTTTGTTAATAAAAAATTTTTAGACAATACTAAATATCCAGAAGTCAATAAATATTTGCCAAACTTCTACTATAGGCTAAAACAGTATTATGTTTGCAAATAGATCTGAACAAAATTTTTAGTTTTCGCTGCAATGTTTTGGCATTGGGTAACCAAAGGTAGAAAAACAGATACCCAAGAAACTGACGAGATAAAAATATCTATAATAACAGGTCTGAGTTTCTTGCTTATAGGATAAGTAATAAATAGATGAAGAAAATACAGGAAGTTTTGCATATTTCCTCAAACTGAGTATCAAGCTGTCAACATGCTTTATTCTAACCACAACTGTCAAACACCAGACTATTTTGGAGAGCCAAAGAATTGAAGAGTGCTTTTCTGCCATGTAAAAAATAGGTATTATTTTTCCCAAAAGAATAAACGTTAAATGATTTTTACTTAAAAAACAAGTGTTGTTTTATTCTACTTAAACATGATTTTATTTATATAATATTATGGATACAACTTTTCTGGCTAAGCAATTATAACTTTTTCTATTCAGACATTCCACACTTACGAGTGTGGGTATAAAACATTTTAATTGCTTCACAAACGAAGAAACAAAAGAATATATCCAGCTCATAGCTTAAAAGTGTATAGTCCTGAGCTGGTTCAAAATTTTAAAACTCATAAATCTTGAGTTCTATACAGTTTTATCAAAGGGTACAAAAATACCTTTACCACATATGTATTTTCATAATATGTATGTCTTGCATGTGGTTAGGAATTTTTTTATTCCCTACTTAATGGATTTAAAAATTGGATATGCTCACAGTTGTCTACCAGATGGCCAGGAATCAAGATATCTTAAGTCTCAATCTGGTGTCAATTTACTTTTAGGACTAATATACAATTTAAAAATATTATCATCAAAGAAACTATGTTGGTGGATCTTTGTGACCATTTTCAGCACTCTCTTATCTTTATATTTAAAAAAATTTATCTGTGAAGCTAAAGTAGTGACTCCCTATGAATAAGGCTTAAGTTACTGGGGTTAAGGACACAGTTAATTTTTTTGGTAGAGTAACATATATCACTCAACTATTCTACTCAGTTACCAGCAGAAGCTTATGTACTGAAATTCAATAGGAAATACACATAAAAAGGAACTTCATTTTCCAGTGCTAATAAAAACTGCCTCTTGAATTTCAAAAAACTCTATTTTGTTTTTTCTCTGACTCATCTAGGGGTACATAGTCAATATCAAATGATCTGAAGTTAGCCAAAAAGACCTAGTATTTAAGTAGGCAGACACACATTTTAAAGAAAAAGTAATCAACAGAACAACAAAGATGCAATTATGCAAAATGAAAAAGAATATAATTTAAGTTAAAAAGTATTATGGAGAAAAAGAAGCACTTCACAAACTATGATCCCCATGACAGAAAAGTGTAAATGCAAGCAGAGGAAAGAAGATAGTTACACTTTTGGCACCTGTTTAAAATACTAAAGATTACTTTTATTTTATTTAAAAAGTTTTGAAAGCTTCATTCCAATTGTAGTTTTAGAGTAATGAACAAAAACACTTTTGCTCTGATAATGTTCTGAGAAAGTAATCAAGGTTTCCAAAATATCTTATTTTTGGGAATACTTGCATGCCAGGAAAAAAGGCTACCCTTAACAAACATATTATGCATTTCGACTGTGGACTCTGCATGTTGTTAATCATTTCCTTCTCAATACACATGTCTACACATTGTGATATCCTACTATAGGGACTCAAAGGAAACTGGAGTCTCCTTTGGATTAGAATGAGTGATATTTTTAAAGACCACTTGGCCATTTGATATGCTTTTGTACAGATCTTTGAACAATCGTTTCCTCAAACGAGTTTAAATCCATAACAAGACTTTTATATCCAAAGCTGCTCTAATAACTTCATGGCTAGTTTCTTTCATTTATCTTTCTAAATCATTCTTCCACTTAGCATCTTGTCCCACTTTCTCAGGTGTACAAGATGAACACCCAATGAATATAGGTATCCAAGATGTCCTAAATGAAGCTAAAGCACCATGAACAACTGGCCAATGATTTCTTAATGTGATTCAGATATATGTGCATTATGGTCAAATTTCAATTACTTAGGGACCAGCTATTCATTTTAGGGATTTTGCAGACTCTCTCATTTCTGTTTCTCTTGTTCATTTTCTCTTCAAAAATGATTCCACTACAGGGGTAAAAAATAGTGGTAGCTGACCCTATAAAGACTACCATTTGTTACTAGCTTGAGTTTAACTGGCTAGTCATTTGACAAATAAAAACTACTTATTACTATTATTGGAAATTTTAATTCAGAAGTTTAAAACAGGTATCCTCTGTATAGGGTGTTACCTGAGGACACATTCTAAGTTTAGCTTGTACAGTGCTAAAAAAGAGTACATAATCCAACATTTAAAAATCAGACGTCATATGAAAAGCTACACTTGCGGTCCTCCCACTCCCATAACTCCAAATGAAAAGATACAGCAGTAGCTGGCCAAATTGCCATATAGAAACTATAGACTAGAGGGGAGTAGTGGCTCTCCCCATTCAATGGGACAAGTGCTACAGTCCCCACTGTCTGTGCTTGTCACTAACACCGAGGCCAAATGTCAATAGCCATTTATCATCAACGTTTATCTTTTTTTTTAATTATTGAGAATACTTCTTTGGACTCATGACTACCAAAAGTGAAAAATGAAAAATATGCCTAAAGTTTCATGTGTTTCTAGAACATATGAAAATGAAGAATAATTTGAATAATAACATGTTCAATATGCAAATAAAATAGGTTTCTGTCAAAGACTACAGCTTAAGATGCCATTATAAAACAAACCACAAAAAGATCTTAAGAGTGTTATAGCCTAGAAACCTATCAGAATTTTTGAGTGTTTGATCCATGCTGTAACTTATATAAGATGATACATTTTTTGCAACATTTAAAAGTATAGCGAAGCTTTCATATCACCATTTTTATGTTCATTTAATTAACAACCATATAGGTTATCTGAAAATTGTGACATGTCATTTGTTGCCAAGTTCTAAGAATGTTTTACAGAGAAAAGAAACTTCTGTTGAAGTAGTTATTAAATTTCTAAAATCAGAAACCACAATTACTCTGAACTTTATTCTTCTAATGCTAAATTTTATTAAAAGATTTTTTTATTCTGATAAGTAAATCTAGTATCTAGATAAAATAATTTTACTTATATAGTGTCTGTGTTTTAAAGCTACTCCTGACGTTAATATAAAGTAATAAACACGAAGCTATTTTAATGCTGCTTATTTTTAAAATGTGCATGAGAAATATTAAAGCATACCATTATGTTGTTTTTGGTTCTGGTATTAATTAACATGGGTAACCCTTCAAAAACTCATCCCATTTAATAAATTAGAACATTCTGTATTTTCGAAACACTGTGATTTAATGTTGGCTAATTATTAATTTTACTTGTCACTTATGAATTCTCTGCTCATAATTTTTCTAAATATTTTTGGTCTGTGCTATAGTAATGATGATTTTTAATCTTCCCCCAGAGATAAAGCAAGTTTTCAATTTTGTTTACCATTCTCATTGCTATAGTTCATCAGCATGCCACAAAAGACAGTCAAGAGCTTCTCATTGGCGGGATCTGTTATACTGCACAGTGACCTTAAATGGTCAATTACAATCTGTGCACCACCTGCATGGTCAACTGCACTTCTGCCCTCATCTGTAAAACAAAGAGTTAAATTAAAAATAAAAGAAAAAAGAAACGTACCTTACAATTTCAAATATAAAACATAACAATGTTATTCCTTATTTAGTGAATAAGTAGAAAACAAACCTAGGCAGGGCATTAAATATGTCTTTTTGGAAAAACAAAACAAGTAAACATGGAAATGGGGGTGGGATGGGGAAAAGAGACAATCACTTTTTCAGAGAAAAAAGTTTATTCTCACTGGCATCAGATAGGAGCTTAAAGAACTCTGTCCTACGAATGTATGACTACCACATGTGAAAATTTTCACCTTCTCTTTCACAAATGACAATTCTGTGTAAGAGAAAAAAACAGGAACTAATATTTTATAGAAATTTTTTTTCTCAGCTTGGAAACCACTAAATATATCTTTCTATCCGTGTTTATCCGTGTTTTTCAATGTTAGTTGTTATCAAAGAAAACCATCTAACTCACATAATAATTCTGGATCATAATGGCATTACTCTATGTTTTTAATGGCATTACTATAGTTCATAAGCATGCTCCTTTTCTCAATTCTTGCTATTTTGTGTTTCATTTTTCCTTATTTCCTCCATTCTAAAACATACCAATGTACTTCAACATTACAACCAGTGGTCAAAATGATGGCCAGACATACCTTCTGTTATGTATACATAAGTATTATATAGAGCAGATGTCATTTAATGACTGGAATATATAAAGAGCTTTAGAATACTTTCTAACCTCTGAATGTAGGAATGGAAAGAGATGAAAGAAAGAGTATCTGTCTTTCTAAACCTGACTTTCCTCATATAAAAGATATGTAAGAGCCATAAGTATGAGCCACATGTGATTTAAATTTACTAGTAGCCACATGAAAAAAAAAGAAACATGTAAAAAATTAATTTTAATGATCTATTTCATTAAACCCAATAAAACATGATCCCAACACGCAATCAATATACAAACTATTAATGAAATATTTTAAATTGTCTTTTTTTGTGATAAATCTTTGAAATCTGAGTATGTTTTACACTTACAGTCACATGTTAATTCAGACTAGCCACATTTCACAATTGTTTAATAGCCCAATCTGGCTAGTGGCCACCATACTGGACAGGGCAGCTACAGAAGCACAGCACAAAAGGTCAGTAAAAGAAATGGCTCACAAGGGCATTATAGGTACTAAGTTAGTAAATGAAAGATTTTCATTTTTCTAAAAAGAAAACTGAAACTAAGGTCCTATCTTTTTAATTGTTGCCGAATCATATGAGACAATGAAATAATATATATCGCTTCTTATGGTGCGCACACACACACACACACACACACCTTTACCCTTATAAGCAGGGCCCCAAAAATATGTGCTTGATAACTTTGAAAACTTTTCAGGAAATCCATACTAAAGTGAAACAACATATTTTTGTCCACCTGGCTTTACTGTATTATATAGTTGCAGAACGGGAACCTATGCTCATCACCTAGTAAGATCATAGAAAACTCCTAACCGTTAAAGAAACTAGTCAGATAAGCCAGCCAAGAACACTGGTCATACCTTGTTTTGAAATCTAACATCCAAAGTTTTACCGTCCAATAACATAAATGTAAATTATCACAATTGTTGGGCAATTTGTATGCAGATGATGTCAGAGAAAACTGAACATTATGATTATAAATCAAAGTGTTCAGACCTTCAATAACATAAATATACAATATATGCCATGCCTAAAATGTGAAGTTTAAATAGTTTTTGATTCAAATTGCTGATTAAATATCAGCTTTCAAAAAAAAAATATCAGCTTTCAAAATATAAATCACACAGGCTTAGGACTTAGAAATCTTAGAGAACTGCTAAACTAAGCCTTAAATTTATGTTCTAGGAAACTGAGACTTAGAAACTTTGTGGAGCCTATTTGCAGTGAATTTTGAATCTAAGCTGGCTTCCTAATAACAGTTAACTATTTGGGGTACCTGGGTGGCTCAGTTAAACGTCTGCCTTTGGCTCAGGTCACGATATTGGGGTCCCAGGATTGAGCCCCGCCTCGGGCTCCCTGCTCAGTGGAGTCTGCTTCTCCCTCAGCCCTACCCCCACTCATGCTCTCATTCTCTTTCCCTCTATAAATGAATTAAACCTTTAAAAAAGAAGTTAACTATTCGCTATTCAAAATACTCAATAATGCAATAAATTTCAATACAAATTTATTCAACAAATCTGTTCATCAAATTTAATAATGCAATAAGAATATAACTGCAGTTAGAAGGCAAACCACCTATTTATGTTTGAGAGCCATAATGTTTTTCTTCTTTTCCTTTCCTTCCTTCTTCAGTTCCCTTCCTCACTCCCTGTCCTGTTTGGATTATTTACAACATAGCTGTTCACTCATGTATTATCAGCAGTTGGTTACAGAACATAAACTTAATCTTATATTAGAAATTACATTATACCCAATCTGAGAAGAAAAATAAAGCACATATAATAATAGATATCTAAGCTAAAAAAAATATTAACCACCACTATAGGAATGTTTATGCAGTTCCTTCCCCACCCCCAACCCCACCTTTGACAAGTCATCCAGGGAAATAAGGTTAAAGATGATTTTATTAACATATTTTAAAGAATTGGAGGATGCAAAGGAATAAATGACAATGTTGTATTCTATTACTCTACCAAATCCAGTGAAAGAGTATGTCTCTATGGGTATCTCATGAATCATTTACAATACATATTAGATCAACTGTCATTGCACAAGTCCATATACAACCACAATAAAAGTAGTTCTATAGTTTATGTTACAATAATTAAAATGAGTATTACTACTGTTCACTTAAAAATAATTTACAAAAGGTCCCTTATCCTAAACTTCCATATCTCGGAAATATAGGCTGACTTTCAACTCTTCTCATAATAAATAACTGCTAACTTGTGAAGCATCCTGCATTGTCACTTCTAGATATATAATTTATATCTTAATTTTCTATAATTGTGAGTGATTCAAACACCGGTGAAAGTACTGCCCACCAACTTTTTAGGCCCTGCTACATTCTTTAGTAATGATTTGTCATATAAAGGAAGTTTCTAGCATAAGTATGTTATTTCTTCACAGTAGGTTAAGAGCAGAGCTATAAATCTAAAGAGATACTGTACTTCCATTACTCTTCAGTAGCCAAAAGCAGGAAGCAATAAAACTTGTATGTCATGGTTATTATGTCTCACAGATGAGGAAAAAATGTTATAAAAAAAAGTTACCAAGTTGATATTCCACTCTGAGGTACAAGTATATAGTAAGGCTGAGGAAAGAACCTAAAATAACCACTGAATACAATCATTGTGATGTGTTACAGTGTATTCTAATTTCAGACTCACTTGTATGTTTGCCCGACTAGGCTCTCTCTCTGTTCTGGGTAGCAAATCCCAGTACATAGTAGACACTCAGTATTTACTGAATAAATGGGCCTTTGCTTAGATTTTGGTAAATTAACATTCACCTAAAGGATGAATGTGAGGAGTGAGCGAGTGAGTGTGTCAGGAGAGAGAGAGAGAGAGAGCGAATAGAACGAAAATCATTTACTTGCTTTTATTTTAACCACCACAATATGGTTATGGAATAGTTTAACTTTGCTTGTTTTTTGAACTTTATTTGAATGTAATCATGTTGCATTTATTCTTTTGTGCCTACCTTCTTATATGCAACACTATGTGAAATTCATCCATTCTGCTACATGTTTCCTGCTATACAATATTCATTGTATGACCACATCTCAATTATTTGCCTATTCTTTGATGAGTGTTACTTGGGTTGTTCCTAGGTTTGGGCTATTCTTTATAATACATAGATAGTACTGTTGGTTCACTGAATTTGTATGACTTCCACTTTCTCCATAATGACAAACAGGTTGCCAAAGCCAGTGGACACTCCCTCCCGCAGCATGTGTGTTCACTGCTTCACCCCTCCACTACCACTTGGGTATTATTTGATTTTTAAGGTTTAGGCAATCTGGTACGTAAAGCTGAACCTACTCCTGAATATATGAAAGCCAGGTCTTTGCTGACAGTCTATTTTTCTGCACATTCAATTAGGCAATTAATTTGGTATTGAGTGTAGACAGCATTACATAGGGAAAAAAAACAAAAAACAAAACCCAACCCACAACAGTTCAAGGAGAAACGGAGAGAAAGAAACAGATAAATACAGAGATACACAGATGTTAGAATTTCAAAGAAAAAAAATGGAAAGACATTTAAGTAGCTAGTAAAAGGTGCCAATAAACCTATGTAATAATACGACTAAGTGCAATTCTGGAACTTTCTTATATTCATGCTTTATAGACAAGCCTTATGATAACATCAGCAATACACTTTTTTTAAAAAAATCATTTCTATCATCACCAGATTTCCAAAAGAGAAGATAAGGCTCAAATCTTTGAAAACACTGAGGAGGCAGAATGGTGCTAGATATAAAAACAGCCTATAATCTGCAAAAGCAAATTTTATCTAAAATTAATTTTTTGCAATTGAAAGTCTGTGATTTTCATGCTGCTTCTGCTTTTGTGATTTAAACAGTACGTTTTTCATTTTTCTTTTCATAAATTCTCAGTAAGTATAAAATACGAATTTAAAAATCCATTTAAAAAATTTTGCCTACATATGTAATTTATATTAGTTTCCTTCCACCCTCTGATTATTTGTGTAACAACAGGATCTTGGTTCCTTATGCATCCATTTCCTCAAACGTACTAGCAAAAGTAATAATCCTTTGTGACATCAGGAATGGTCACTGTGGTGATGACTATGATGCACATCTCAGAAAATGATGACATGAGAAAAATAAACAGTAGGAACTGATCATACTCATAAGCTCTCATCTAAATTTTGTTACAAATTACTACTGAGAAACATGAGAAAAGTAGGGATGTATGGAGATACTGTTAAATAAATTAGCTTTTATGCTTTAAAATAAATTGTAGCAAATAAAAAGTTCACCTTTAGCGTTCTGAAGGGCCATGGATTTGTGACTACCTCCCTCTGTTTTCTCTAAAAGCTTCCTGAACATAATGAACTGCAAGTGCTAATTAACGATGCTGGCTCATCATAGGCTGCACCCAACACTACAGTAACACTACAGTGCTAGAGTGCTTGGTATAATTAAATGTGGAACAGAGCATAGAGCTATAAAGGCTTTTTAAGGTCACTGATGGCAAAGATGAAAGCTAAGGCATGGAGAAGATAAATACAAATGACTTATACTGTAAATGTACTTTAGAGATAATATAAGTGAATTAAGAAGAGTACAAACCTTATTTCTTTTTCCCCTTTTCTCAACTCAGACTCTGCTTAAAGAGATGATTAAATATCAGCATTCTGAATTAAAACTTTTTAATTCAACGTTCCCTCATTAAGCACACAAAAAAGGTATAATGGAATACTTCTGCCCTTCATTTCATCAAAACAACAGCACTGTCTAGTATCGATTAAGAATCTTGTCTTAGAGATTCACTTTGGAAAAGTTCTTTGGTATCTTCACCCAAATTTTTTTTGAGTATCCATGAACTTAACAAATATTAAGACTAATCTATACACTACAGCAGGTCCAAAATGCACACTAAACAGATAATGGTTGATAAGATAAAATCTATTTCACAAAAAATTGGTTAAAAGCTTAAAGAGGCACAGTATAATAACGCAAGTTGTACACCCAACTCAGTCACTAATCCATTCAATGAGATCCATTTTGAGAGTGAAACATTTCTAAAATTCCTAGAAAATGTGCTTTTCACAACAATATTTAGAAACACAGCAAGAATGAACAAACTATACAATCTTTTCTTAAACTTTGAAAATTACAAGCCTCATAAGCATGGACAAAGTCTTAAACTGTGGTGCAGTATTTTTTCACATGTCCCTGTCACATCACCCATGAGGACCCAACCAGTCCCAACTTTCGAAGCCCCTCCCTTTCTGAACATCTACACTTTTTTAAGATTTTATTTATTTATTTGACAGAGAGAGAGAAAGAGATCACAAGTAGGCAGAGAGAGAGAAGGAAGCAGGCTCCTGACGAGCAGAAAGCCCGATGCGGGGCTTGATCCCAGGACCCTGAGATTATGACCTGAGCCGAAGGCAGAGGCTTTAACCCACTGAGCCACCCAGGTGCCCCTCAACATCTACATTCTTTTTTTTTTTTTTCAACATCTACATTCTTAACAGAAATCATACTTCCTGCTTCACAGAGAAAATAGAAGACACAATCTTCCTCACTTTTTCACCCTCATTCTACTACATCCTTTTCCAAACACTTTTAGTATCCCCTGTTGTAATTTAAGTTGTTATAGCTAAGTAAGGGTAGAGAAAAGAAAGATCTATTTTCAATATAAGGTAAAACTTTTACTCTTCAAGTAAAGAAATCTGTAGACATGTCATAAGCTAATGTCTCCGAGGAGCTGAATGCAAAGAACATTTAATAATAAAATCTGAGGCCTAGTCCTGGTTGGGAGTGGAAATCTGAATTTCTTTGTTATCTAAAATTTGAAATGTTAAGAATGTCAATAAGGTAAGGTAGAAGTTTTTAATATTAGAAGTTTTTCTAATATCACTAATATCTAAGTTTTCTAATATCACTGAAAAAATTTCCAGGTTTTAAGTTTTGTTAAGTTTGACCATAAGAAAGCCTCTTAATCTCTGTTGGTGGGTTTCCTGCTCTGGAAAAGGGGGAAGCAGTAAAGAAGACTGCTGGGCTTCTTTTTAACTCTGACACTCTCTTATTCATTTCTATTTCAACTTTTATTTCTACTGTGTTATGCACACAGGAAGTGCTAGTGTATGCTGTGCTTGGTTTTATTTTTTAATGTATTAAAAAAAACCCCTCAAATCTTGCTATTTTAACTTTCCAATAATCATTATGATTCAGGCACTTATTTTTATTTTCCCCAAGTAACTATTACTAGAAACTATAAAGAATTATGGTAAATAAATCAAACATTCTTTTTACGAGCTAAGCTGGAAAGCTGAGACTGGGTTTTTTTCCTGTTGAGTTCTGAAAAACTATACTGTTTAGAAATAATAATTTTTGAAGTGCTCTATCTTGGTGAACACGAAGGTGATTCAGAGTAAATGCTTAAAGTCAAAACAATTATAATTTAAGTCCTTACTAGTGTTAGTTTGCAAAAAGCAATAGTTTTACAAAGGTGCCACGATAAAACTTATTTTAATGAAGTTTCGCATTGCTTTTCTTCAAAATCCACTGCTATGCCACTTTTTAAACTCTGAGAACAAATATTTTATTATGATAGAATATGAACACATGTAAATGTATTCTCAACAAGGATTTCAAAACAGTAGGCAACATAAATTGGACTCTTAAATGTAGGGATGCAAATACTACTCTCAGTCTTCTTAGTCAGTATCAAACTATAACTGGAGACTAGATTTTAAACTTTCAAGAGCTCTTTAGTCCTCAGTGAATACCGGCCATATGTGTTATGAAATTCAGGTGTCTCAGAAAGCTAAATGAACAATATTACTAAAAATCCCCAAACTATCCCATTACTGAGCTAAGGAAATGACTGAATTGCCTAATTTTACCAGAACTCTAGGTAAACAATGGTCCAAATAAGCAGCAAATGGGACAGTTTATAAATATTTTCATTAAATGTGATTTTAAAGGGTTAGCTGCGTTTCAAATTTACCTGAATTGAAAAGGAATCAAATATCAAAATTCTTCCTAGAAAGTTAAAATAAATTCATGACACAAAGATTTACTCATGAGTACATTCTCAGCTTGCTTTTCAATTCAGTAGTTTATTATTATCTTTATCTGTTTGAGATGTTACTGATTTAGGAGTATGCTTTTGAGACATAGACATTATTCCTGTTTACTATGGGTTAAATTGTGTTCCTCCAAAATATATGTTCAAGTCCTAACCCCCAGGACCTCAGATTCTGACCTTATTTGGAAACAGAGTCACTGCAGATGTGAACAGATAAGATGAGGTCATGCTAGAGTCAGGTGGGTGCTTAATGCAATAAGGCTGGTATCCTTTTTTTTTTTCTTTTTTTAAGAGACGAATGGTTTATTTGGGAACAAGAAGTAAAAAGGAATTTTTAATTCCTCTTCTCTCTTCTGGTGGCGAACTGACCGTGCCTGTCAAGTGGAGAGCAACACGCAAGAATTCCCCTGTAGTCCTTCACCTTGTGCAGAAATGCAGAGAGGCCTGAGTTACACGACTTGCCATCAACATTTTCTAGACAGAAGTCCCAGCTCTTGTGCTTTCTGACGTATCAGCAGTTGCCCCACTCTGTTGTCTTCGGGTGTCATGGCAGGGAAGAGAAGTACTTCCTTGATGGAGTCTGTGAGAAACATGGTGATGCAGTTGATTCCTGTGCCCCAGACACAGGAGGGGTGGGGGGCAGCCCGTATTCCAGGGCACTGCAGAAGTTCTCATCTATGAACATGGCCTCGTTGTCACCAGCAGCCTGGGCCTTGGCCTGTTCTTCAAACACCTGCTGCTGCCGCACAGGGTCGCTGAGCTCAGTGTGGGCATTGCAGATTTCCTTCTTCCTGACAAACGGCTCAAAGCGCTCAGTCAACACCCTCTTTAGCGCTGTGTCATTTAGCCAACGGGCTCATCATCTGTGGGTGATCACAGATGAATGTAGGATTGATGCATGCCATTTCCAGGAACTCCCCAACAAGCTTATCAAGGAGTCTGGCTGTGGTCCGAGGTGGAGGGCATTCAACAGCTCTTGTCACAAAGACGTCATCAAGAATTTTGCGAGTTTCTTCAGTTTCAAAGAGTTTCGTATCTGACAGCTTCACCCCCAAGGCCTTCTCCAACTCTTCTATCACGCTGATTCTCCGGAAGGGGGCGTGAAGTCAATCTCATAGGCTTCGCCCTCTGGGCCATTTGGGTAGTAGGTGACCTTGTAACTGCCTGTAATGTTCTTCACCGTCCTGGAAATCATCTTTTCCGTGATTTCCATGAGATCGTGATAGTCTGCATAGGCACGCAGAACTCACAGGTGGTGAACTCAGGACTGTGAGTCAAATCAATTCCTTCATTCTGGAACTGGCGTCCAATTTGATAAACTCAGTCAATGCCACTAACCACCAGTATCTTATGGTAGAGCTTTGGGGCAATTCTCATGTATAAATTCATGTCCAGCTCATTGTGGTAGGTGATGAAAGACTTGCCTATAGCTCCTCATGGGATGACATTCATCATAAGAGTCTCAATCTCTAGAAATCCCAACTCATCCAAGAAATTCCTTATATACATGATGATCTTAGAGCGGATGATAAATTTCTGCCTCATGAAGTCATTCAGGATCAAGTCCAAGTATCCCTGACGATACCATGTTTCCTTGTCTTTGAGGCCAAAGGGGTGATGAGGTAACATTTGTAAGCAAGGAGACAGCAGTGTGATCTCACAGGGAATGATGCTCAGCTCACTCTTCTTGGTTTTCCCAGGATTCCCCTGAATTCCAATTATGTCTCCCTGATGCAGTTTGTTATTGATGTGAATAAATGCTTCTTCTGATTTTTAATTCCTAGAACTGGCCATGACTTGCAACTTGACCCCCTTTCCTCTAAGGTCATAGAAGATGAGCTTTCCCCCAGAAGCTCTTTTAAGGTGATGTCAGTCAGGTGGTCCCCAGGCTGCAGGTGACTGTATTCACGGATGAAATCAATGAGTGAGATGTCAACATGGAACTTGTATGGGTACAGGTCTTCCTCATCGATCTTCAGCTGGTGGACTGCTTGGCTATGGAACTTGAAGTATTGGTTTGGGTCTAGCCTCTCCTCCTCAGCACCCACACCATTGTCAGCGGTGTGGTTGGTGGCAGCAGCAGTGGCCTGGCTTAGTTGTTTTTCACTGAGCTCCTTCTGCTTGGCCTCCTTCACTGCAATTTTCTTCTTGGCTTTCAGGCATCTCTTTAGCTCATTTTTGCTCAGTTTTGGCTCGTCACCGTCCACTTTCACCTCAGCCTCCTGCACCGCAGCCATCTTTCCCGCGGCCCGACCTAAAAGGGTGGCTAGTATCCTTCTAAGAGGAGAGAGATGCAGAGAGGAGAATACCTTGGGAACATATAAAAACACATAGGGAGAAGACAGCATGTAATGACAGAAGAAGAGAATAGCGTTTACTGTCACAAGCCAAGGAGCTCCTGAGGACACCAGAAGCTAGGAAAGGCAAAAAAGGCCCCTTTGCATCAGATTTCAGAGGGAGCACAGCCCTGCTGAACCATGATTTTGGACTTATAGCCTCTACAACCACAATACAATAAATTTCTGTTGCTTTAGGCCATCCAGTTTGTGGTAGTATAGCATTCCTAGGAAACTAATACACTTCTTCACATATACAATGTGGAATATTCAAGCTTCATACAAAAAAAAAAGAAAAAATTTGACATTTAAGTAAACCTTTACTATATATTCAGATTTTATACATTTCACAGAAATTATGGCTTTCAGATCACTAACAATATATCTCAAGTATAATTAATATAAGATTTTAATTAAGTCAGTATACATGTGCAAATTGTGATACTGGCACACCCAAAGGAAAATTGGTTATTTCCTCATTATTTAATCTACTGTCTTTGAATTTTTTTTCTATTTAGCATCAAAATGTTTAGAAATGGGTTTTTACCCTGTGGACTAATAGTAATAGTGATGGAGGCTCTGCATGGTGCTTGTGAACCACAGTCTACTGTTGGAAGAGGAATAAGACTATGGAGGGAATCCCTTTGTGGTATGTGCATACCACATATGATATATGCATACCACCTTTAGGCATGCATAAATGGCTAAAGGCTGAAGAGAAAGCAAGAACACTAAGCACCCCTACTCTAAGCATAAGGTAAGAGGAGCCCATTACTAAGAGAGTTTGAAGGCTACTGCACTAAGGTAAAGTTAGAAACAGCAAAGTGTAAACCCAGCTCACTTCTCACTAGATTAGCTCAACTTCTTACTAGATTAGCTGGACCTCCACCCTATATTAACTGCCTGAAATAAAAGGAAGTATGTTTATTCCTAGGGATTAAGTACTATTAATTTCAGTCTCTATTGTTTTTCTATATACAATGTCCAGCACTCAATAAAAAATTAAGAGATATATTAAAAAAGAGAAGAAAAAATAACCCACTAGCAAAAGATAAACCAATCAGCAGAATGAGACTCATAGGTGACCTATGTGTTAGAAATATCAGACAGGACTTTAAAATAACTATGATTAATATATTAAAGTATCTAATGGAAAATGTAAATAATATTCACAAACAGATTTGGAATTTTGCTGAGAAATGGAAACTTTAGAGTTAAATAGAGATGCTACAAATGAAAAACACAATTAAAGGCAAAGAATTATTTCAAGAGGCTGAACAGGAGACTCAATAAAACCAAAGACTCAGTAACTGTAGATCAAGAGAAATTATAAAAACTAAAACACAAGGAAACAAAACAAGTGAGAGGAAAACCCAGAGCACCTAAGAACTGAAAGAAAACAGCGAGCAATCAAATGTAAGTGTAATTGGAATTCCAGAAGAGATAGAGAGCAGGGTAGGAGAAATATTTAAAGAATGAATGGCTAAGAATTTTCTAAAAATAATGAAAGACATCCTGCTACAAATCTATGAGGCATATGGAATCCCAAACAAAGCAAACAATAAAAATACACACCAAATAGTCAAGTTGCTGAAAAATCAAATAAGAGAATCTCTTGAAGGTAGCTGGGGTGGGAGTGGGGGGGAGAAAAAAATTTTGGGGGATAGCAAAAATAGGAAAAACAGTAGACCTCTCAACTATTCAAAGTAGGAAACAATGGAAAGATATCTATAAAATACTGATATAGTGCTTTAATATGTTTTTTAAACTGTCAACCCAGAATTTTTTATCCAGTGAAAATCCTTTTAATAGTTAGAGTGAAATAAAGAATTTTTCAAAGACATAAAAGCTGAGAGAATTCATTGACAGCAAATCTGTTATGCAAAAAGTGTTCACAAAGGTGAACAGGCACCTTTGCCTTTTGTTGAGCCAAAAGGTATATAATACCAAAAATCTGTATCTACCCAGAGAAATGAAGAACACTGAAAAATGACAAAAATGACAGTAAATATTAAAAAGTTTTCCTCCTATATTTAATGATAATGAACTGTCTGAAGTAAAAAGAACAATATTTTGTGAGGTTTCTAACCTATGTAAAAACAAAATGTGTAACAATAATAACATAAGGTATAAGAAGGAAAAATTAGAAGTATACAGTTGTAAGGCTATTAAACTATATGAGATATGATATAATATTTGAAGGTAAACTATGATAAGTTAATGATGTATACTGCAAACCACAGAGCAACCACTAAAAAACTAAAGAGGTACACCTAATAAGCCAATAATGAGAAAAATAAAGATTACCCAATTTTTCCAAAAGAAATCAGAAGATGGAAAAAGGACAAAGGGGAATTCAAAAAATCAGAAGACAACCTGCAAGATTTCAAGCCAAGCCAACCACACAAAAGTCACTTTAAATACATATGGTCTAAATCTCCCACTTAAAAGGTAGAGATAGTCAGATTGGATAAAAAAGATCCGACTAAGCTATCTACAAATAATCCACTTTGAATACAAGTGTATTCAGAATAAAAATGAAGGAATGATAAAAGATATATTATGCAAAGACTATTCAAAGGAAATTTGTGTCTATATGGTCAGACATAGTAGACACAGAGCAAGTAGTATTACCAGGGATAAGGTAGGACATTATACAATGTTAAGAAGACATAACAATCCTAAATAGACCTTCAATATTTACAAAATAAAAACTGATAGAGCTAGAGAGATAATTAGTACATTCAATTATAGAATAAGTGCTTATTAAATGTTAACTTAGCATTTGCGTCAGACACAATGGATATAAACAGAGATTTAAGAAGGCCTTGCTTTCATAGGATTTCTATTCCCATTAGGAAGAAAGAGTAGTAAACAATAAAAGCTTTGATACAGTTTTTACAGGGTGCTATGGGAGCACAGAGAAGATATATGTCTTCTGGAGGAAGACATGAAGGAAAAAGGAGGAAGGTGGTTTACATAAAACTTCACAGAAATTAAACGTTCATGTTCATGATAAACATACGTATAGTCACCTAAATTATGAATTCATAATAAGATTTATACAGTAAAATTAAAGTGCTTTCTCTAGCACACCTAGAAAGCTATTAAACCTATTAAATAAAATTCTTATTTAATAGGAGTAATAGTTCTTAAAGTACTGATTTATCACATACATTACACAATTATTTTGAGGTATTTCAAAAACTTTGACCAAATTAGCATTAATTCTCCTGTCTTTATTTATCAAACTTTTTTGGGGGTACCTATGATTCTTTATAAACTTGAGCTAGATTTTGGAAATACAAAAATAACTAATTCATAGTCATGGAGAAAAAAGTATGAAGGAAAATATTTAAGCAGTAAACGCAATTGAGTTTTTAAGAGTATAATGGAAGCACAAATAAATTAGCTTTATATGAAAGGATTAGAAAAAAGTTCATGGTCCTGTTTTCCAGAATGTCTTTCAAGACATCTATTTTGTGTATAAAAAGAAAAACTAATGTGTACTTTTGTGTTTAGATCCTGATTCCCTTCCTCATTAACACTATTGAGGAAAACTCATGCAAAATAAACTACATAGGCTTAAAGCGTATAACTGATAAGTTCCAACAGTTCTGTATACCCTAGAAACCACCAATACAATTAACATATCAAATATCTTATCACAATCAAAAGATTCCTCTTTTTACAAGCTATCTCTCCCTCCACCTCTGGCCCCAGACAACCAATGTTTCCTGTCACTATAGATTATTTTGCATTTTGTGTGTGTGTTAGATATACATACATATATTATATACATAGATTAATGTAATATGTATTCTTTCAGGTCTAACACTTTTTTAGCTCAGCTTAACGATTCGGAGATTCATCCATAGCGTCAGGTATGTAAGTGGTTTATTCTTTGCTGCTAAAGAGTATTCCACTACATGGATATATGACTATTCATTTTTAAAGATTTTATTCTGTATCGCTATTTCTTTTTTACTCCATTTACCTATATGATAGACACCTGCATTGTTTCTAGTTTGGGGCTACTGTGAATACAGCTGCACTGAACGCTGACATACAAGTTCTTAGGTAAATACCTAGGAATGGAATAGCTGAATCATGTGATATTTATGAGTGTATCACTACTGAAGACTATTATTTAAAAGAAGAATGTGGGGCGCCTGTGTGGCTCAGGGGTTAAGCCTCTGCCTTCACATTGATTGAGCCCCCAGCTGTCTGCTCAGCAGGGAGCCGGCTTCCCCTTCTCCCTCTGTCTGCCTCTTTCCCCACTTGTGATCTCTTTCTGTCAAATAAATAAAATCTTTAAAAAATAATAAATAAAAGAAAAATGTGATGTGTCACTGAAAAGTTTTATTTAAGAAATTTTCAAATACAAGGGGTGCCTGGGTGGCTCAGTCATTAAGCGTCTGCCTTTAGCTCAAGTTGATCCCAGGGTACTGGGATGGAGCCCTGAACTGGGCTCCCTGCTTGGCAGGAAGCCTGCTTTTCCCTCTTCTACTCCCCCAGCTTGTGTTCCCTCTCTCACTGTGTGTTTCTCTCAAATAAATAAAATCTTAAAAAAAAAAAAAAAATTCCAAATACTGCAAAAACTGACAATCCTAAAAGAAAAGACAATTAAGTATTCTTGAGCATGTAAGAGACACTCTAAGTGCTCATCAAATTAGATGTGAAACTTTAGCGGCTTCATAACTAGGTAAGCTTAGGGTTTCTCCTTCTCCAAAATCAATTTGGCCACTACAGAGAAGCATCAGCCCCATTCTACAAAACTACTTTTCATGTATAAGTTTTCTAACTAATTTTACAATGAATAGTCATCCAAATCACAAAATGAGAAAAAATATCAGGGTGAAAAGAAGTCTTGATAAGAAAAAACTCTGGAAATGATAGAAATTATGTCATAATAATTCAGAAATCTGAAGAAGAAAAATACAATCAGATCTTCATGCAAGAATGATAGCACTGCTCCCACTCTCAGAAATTATTAAATATTTTCACCTGGAGGCTTGGTGCTCAATCAATTTTAACATCAAATTACTTTTTAAAAAATAGCCCATGATTTTCATTCAGTAATGGCTTCCTGCAATATATACCAATCTGGAAAAAATGACTTGGCATATCTCCATTTCTTTCTTTTCTTTATTATAAAGCACTATCTAATACTGACCTGATCTAATAAGGGTTAAGTGATACAAATGACATATATTAAATACTTATTAACCGACCTATACTATATTATGTGGAATAAAGAGAAAAAACAAGTATCACCTGGTATTCACTCAAATGACAAGCTGTCCAATTTAAAGAACCTGTTTTTGTGCTTTTATCTTCTTGTCACTGCTTATTTTAAGGTTTTTTAGGTCACTGAGGAACTTTTTTTTGCTGCTTATTTGACACATTACTAAGATTTTGCTGTTTAAAACCTCAATTTCATTTAGAGCACAGTATCAGAAAAAATGTTATACTAGTGAGCTACTAAATGGAAAAGATCACTTTACAATGTCAATAAATCAGACAAATTTAAAAGGGTGTATCACGGTAGTTGGACAAAACTGAATTTAAAATATTTGTTAAAAA
Organism: Nasua narica; assembly: GCA_028533885.1. NCBI lineage: Eukaryota > Metazoa > Chordata > Mammalia > Carnivora > Procyonidae > Nasua > Nasua narica. Next base: position 72,366,754 of record CM052800.1, on the reverse strand, counting down.
TATGCAAGATGTGTACAAATACCTTTCTATCATTCTTTATTCCAGGAATGGAAGAATTTATTCAAGATATTAAAGACAGTATAATTTTAATTTTCATCATCTACATACCTTGTATACAGAAGAAATAGTACAAAGCAATAGATATTTATCTGAAAACTTGAAGGGTATACCCATGTTTGTCTAATTGGTTTACTGAGAATAAAACTCTCAGATTGTTATCTGGCTTTCCTTAGTTTTACTAAGAATCCTGATCAAATCACAATGTCTTTTATTTCTCAGTGAATAAACAGGGAAGTCAATACTTTAGACTTCCCTACATTTATAGAAAAGGACAAACAAAGAATCAAATATGATAATAAAGCATGTTTACGGACACATATTACTTTTTATACAATGTTTTCAAAATCGGGAAAACTAATGAGCTTTTTCTTCATCATTTGGTTCTGCTCCATTTTCTTTCAATTAGGTAGTTTATTTTTGTGACTTATAAGAGATTAAACAAAATGTTGGTTTAGGATTAGCTTTTCACAAAATTCTCAGAATATACTCCTAAATCTGCAGTTCTAAGAGCTGAACCGTTAATATTAAAGCATAAGTGTATTTAATGATGTATTTATGACAGTGGTAACTTCCTCAAATACAGTACTTATACAAACAGTGAACCACAAACATGGATTTTAGTTCAGCACTTTTTTGAAAAGTCACTTGAATTCTCAGGTCTCAGTTTCCTCATCTATAAAATTTGGAAGGAGTGGATTAGAAGACTTAATTCTAAGTCTCTTCTATTTAAAAAATTATTTAAAAAATTATGAATTCTAGGTCTCTTTATTCCCTAAGCTTCCTAATTTCTCTTGGTTCCTTGAATCTATACTACCTACCCAAGTATAATCTGGACATTTTGGTAAATGCAAGAAATTATTTAAACTTTTTGGGTGTTTATCCCCAAAATGTATACAAATATAAAGATACAAAATCACTCACCTGTCATTTCCCCGTGCATATCTCTATTAAGAACTCAGACTTATTACCGCCCCCAAGAAAGCAAAACAGGCAGCAATAACAAAAGTCAGAAAAATATAACAAATATCTGTTCTTTCCTGTATCAGTAAACTGCCCTAACCTCTGTCCAGCTACTCAAGCCCTAAATCTAGAAATCATTCTTGATTTCTCTTACTCTCACTCCTGATCCATCCACCACCATAAATACTTCTTGAATTCTGCTGTCCTCCATCATCCTCACTACCATAACCCTAATCCAAGTCACTATTATCTCTTGCCTAGACTACTACAAAAGCCTTATAATTGGTCTCCATGCTTAGATCTTAATTCTCAACTTCCATTCTTCTCAACCCACTTTCCATGCAGCTCCAAGAGTGAAGTTTTAAAAATGTGAATCAGATCCCCTTTCATAAATTCCTATTACTTTAGAATGACCCACAAGGTTCTCTATGATCTAGGTCTTGCTTATTTCTTCCACATTTTTACAGAATATATTTTCTGTAAACATCATCTCTTTTATCTTGATCTCTTTTCTGTTATTTTTTTTTAAAGATTTTATTTATTTATTTGAGACAGAGAGAGAGAGAGAGGTCAGATGGAGAAGCAGACTCCCCAGTGAGGAGGGAGCCTGACGCTTGACTCGATCCCAGGACTCCAGGATCATGACCTGAGCTGAAGGTAGCTGCCCAACAACTGAGCCACCCAGGAGCCCTCTTTTCTGTTCTTTAAACATACCAAGTTCTTTCCTCACTTAGGGCTTTGCAAATGCTCTACTTCTAAAGGAATATTCTTCCCCTTCTCTTCAAATAGTTCATTCTCATTTTTCAAGTCTCAGCTCAAATAACATCCTCAGAGACAACTTTCTTCACCTTCAGACATACTCCATTACATCATCTTGTTTATTCCCTTGATATCAATGACCACAATCTGTAAATATATTCTTTTTGTAGCATTTACTTGTTTATTATTTATTTCCTCCTATGCAAGCCCCACAAGGATAGTGACTTCCTGCTCTTATTTCCTCCTCCCTGTCACTGGCACAGTGAAAAATATAGGGGGCTCAATCAATATTTGTTGATTAAAGTACCTGGTAGGTGTGTGTGTGTGTTTGTGTATGAAAAAATACAAAGACACAGAGTGAGAATTTCCAGGGATTTACTCATCATCACTACTGGAATAAAAACACTCAAATCACATGACCCATGGTGTACATACTGAGACTTTGTATGGGCAGGAACATAAATATGTATCTTCAATGACATAAAGGCATGTTTCTAATTCTAATATGGCTTAGTAGAGATAAATTTTTTCCTGTCATATAGAAGGCTGATTAAAAGGACGGTTCAGCAAGTTAAATCTTTGTTAGTTTATTCAAATACGTTTTAAACATTCAAATGAAAAATGTGAACCCATCACTACCTTTTCTGAAATTTAGAAAGAAACTTATAAATGAACCAGGTGCAGGTAAAATGCATGAAAGATTAGATATAAAAGTAAAAGCTATAAATATTTTATCAGTGAAATTACAAAAACGAGTCAAAGAAAAAACCATGATTGTTAAAATACTCATACATCAAAAAAGAAGCATAAAGCTTGCAATTTTGTGGCACAGTATTATATTCAAGGCTTTAAAATTTTGTTTTTATGCAGGAAAATTTCAAATAAATTTATGTATTTACATGTATAATGCAGGATCAGGAGAAAAGCACTAGTTCCACAGATGCAGTTTAAAATCAGGTCACAACATGTAATTTGATGGACACAGCTTTGGTGCGCCTGATGATACTTGTATTAATTTCTACAGCTCAAGAGATTTCTCACATTAGTCAAAACTAATTGATAATATTTTTGAAAAGGCCTTTATAGAATAGAGCATCCTTCAATCACCATACATTTGCTCAAGAAATTACTGAAATTACTCCCTTTATTTTTATATTTCTATATTATCATTTTACTAGCAAAAGGCAGAGTATCTGCAGATTATAAGCAATTTACAATTTATCAAACTCAATTATTTCCATAATTTATGACTTCTGAACAGCCTTCAAGTTATAATATAAATGATTGTTCCATTTTATAAGTCCAAATTGCTCAAGATCAAATTCAATTTTATTCCAATTATTTTACATATAAAAGAGGCTCTTGTATCAAACTATTTCATACTTAAAAGTAATTATGCCAGATTATGGAAACATAGCTGTATATGTGCATATATATATTTATAGTTACAATTTAAAATTTAACTTGAACTGATAACGGCAGTTTCTCAAAAGGTACAAACATTTATTCCACCCAGCAAGAAGAATGTGAAATATTCACCTTCAAACGGTCTTTATCTTTTATATTCTCTCACAGCCAAAGGAAATATCCACAACATGTAGCAGGGACAACTGATTAAAAACATAAAGTTCTCAATATTTCAGCTCAGTTACAAAGAAGAAAAACAGAAAAATTTGACCACAATTAAGAAGAGCAGAGGATAATATGTGTTAACAGGGTTTCTATAAGCAGACTACCAATTTTATGTTTCATGTAGCTAAACTTTAACCTCATCTTTAACAGGTGAAATTAGGGTAGTAAAGGTTAAGGAGGAGAAAATTTAAGCAAAAACAAACAAAAATCTTGTTTTTGAAGAACTTTATAAATTGAACTTTCCCCACCCTATTTAAGACTTGTTATTCAGGAAAGGAAAATTCCAAAGGACATTCAGGCTTTGATTGAGAGACTAGGAGGGAACTTGGTATCCAAGGGACAAAAAAATTAATTTGGTAACCATAGGACTTTTTATTGAACTCAGGAAAAATCATGTAGTATTTTTGCCATGTGCAACACTTTCTCACATGCTGTCTTCACCTTCATATCTATAAAACTGGTAACAACTACTTGAAAACAATTATTCCATCTCTTTTTAACAAGACAGTCACATTTTTGTAACACAGCAGTTGTAAACTAATGAAGCACTGGAAAAAAGCAGCTTTGTACTGTGTTCCTTGCCCTATAATTTTTATTAAGGAAAAAATTTATAGCATCTTAGATTTTTAAATACCACTTTAATAAACAAGAGGGATTTGAATGTTACAATCAACTATAAAAAATGGAAAGATCATAATTCCTCAAAGTGTAAACTATTTGAAGGGTTACAAAGTGACCATTTCTTAAACCTAGTACACTACTTTGCAAGAACCAAAATGGTAATAAACAATCTAATCTTACTTCACATTTTAACTTCATTTTCTCTGCTCCAGTCATTATTTACATCCCACCTGGCCTACGATAATGGCTTCCTCTTCTCTTCCCACTCTTATCCAAAGTATATGCTTCTATGAAGCTGAAATATCTATTTCAAGTTATTTTCGATGGTTCTTTCCTATCCACACATCAAAGTACAAAATAACTCCTTAGCCTACATACATTTTAAGTGCACAGCACACATTAACAAACCTGCAGACATCATCTCTAACTGCAGTAAACCTCCACTACCATTTGGTTATTTAAACAATTCAATCTTCACGACTATTAATAACATGCCTCATAACCCCAATTCTGAACTTTCCCCTCACACCACAAGTTACCTGCTATTACCTTGCCTCTGACTTTTATTAACAGACGGGTTTGACTTCTACTTTACTGGGAAGATGGGAGGCCGACCTACGAAACAGTCTTCTGATTGTCCTCTTTATTGACATTTTTTTTTTATACTTTACGTATCTTCTGACAGTTTTCTTTAAGACAAAAATGTCCTTTCCTGTTCTGTCCTGTCCTGTTTACTTGAGTTCATGATTTCTTTTTTCATCTATGATCCTTCCCAATCTATTATTCCGTCTAAGAAATTTACTTTGTCCTTGTCCACAGAGGCCTAAACTAACAAATATGTTCCTGTCTCCATAACGCTACTCATTCTCACAGTACCACCGTTCTCTCAAACTACTCAGCTCTTCCTTTCTCATTAAACTTCTAGAAAGTTAATACTCTCCCTTCATTTCCTCATTCCTTACCACAGCCCTTGAAATTTGACTTTTCTCTCCACACAGATCCAAAGATGTTTTTTAAAACATGAAATGTCCCTTTATCCAATCATCAAAATTCAGTATTTTTTTTTCTTGGCAGTACCTGACATTGTTTACCACCCAACTCTTTGGAATCCATGACAATAAACTTATTTTCCTCGAATCTTTCAGTGCTTCTTCACAAGCTCCTTCATGTCTTCTACACTCTATATGTGGCTGTTTTTTTTTTTTTTAAAACGTTTCTTCTATTCTCATGGGTCAACAATCACTTCTAAGTGCATGAATCCCAAAGCCCTGTCACCTGAATGTGACAACATTCAAGTTCAATACACCTCCAAACATATCGACCTAGATGGGATCTTACTACTTCTATGGTTGGTGTTATCCTGATTCAAATTCTGGACTCATAGACTCCTTCCTTCTTATGTGATATCTTCTTGGGTTCCATATACACCCTCTTCCTTCCTATTCTCTCTTTCACTTGTTCTTCAAGCTTAAAAAGAAAAACTAGCCTTCTCACTGGTTATTCTTCATCTAGTCCACTGTCCAATGTTTTTTAAGCAGGAACGTGCATCAGAGTAATTTAGGGAGCTTTTGCAAAAAAGGCTGGATATACTGGTTCTAGCATATGGCTAAGAAAATGTATTTTGAAAAAGTTCCCTAAGTGTTTCAGATGCACACTTCTTGTTAAATATGACTGCCTATCTTATAATGTATAGTTCTTTCAAATTAACTCTGTCTATGGTATCAATTCGAGCATTTCATTCCTTTGCTGAAATACCTTCAATGGCTCCGCATTATATAAGCCCTTCCCCAATCTGGGGTCCAGACACATCTCTTCATTATGTTTATCTACCTTTTAAAATGCTTTTCTGTGCTCCTGAAAAATCCTTTCCCTCTCTCCATAGGTCTAAATCCTATGCCAATTAAATGCTTTCTTCTTCATGGATACCACTAGAAGAGCTCAAACACAAATGAGCTCCCTCCCAGAATTATATTATGTAACCTTTTACAGCATTTGTTAAATAGTGCCTTGAGTTTTAACACTGATATATATGCTTCATTATCTTGATACATTACAACTTCTTTAAATATCAAAGACACACTCGGACAATTAAAAAGAAATGATTATCAGTAAAAGCATTCCCTGCCCCCACATCATTTACATTAGTTTTCTAGAATAAGCGTAAATTATAAATTACTTAAAAGGCTGATACTAACTTATCAGAAATCCCACCTGAAGTAGAGGCTTGTAGATGAACTGCTAATGTCCTAGTGTAACCTATGTACACTATGTAACCCTAGTGTAACTTATGGTGATAGGTTACACAGAAGGGGGATGCTAGTAGCGTTATTACTTGTTGATTACCTGTTCTGATCAGAGTCTTGAGAGTATAAATTCCCTCTCTCTAAATTTTATTTTGGGACTGTTAATTTTTTGTTGATTTTTTTCCTGAAACTCAAATTTGAAGGGAGAAAAAAAAATTAGAGGCAATTGTATTCTCCATTTTAATTGCACAAACCCAGTTAAAAATATTTTTGCTGTAGGTCATACTTTAAAAATTTTATGTTTATGTACGTAAGTGTGTATTTATATACATTGATATATATTCATTTATGTATTTACGATTTTTATATATGTTTATATATATGTGTGCGTGTGTGAGATATATATTTCCCCCACCACTCAACTAGGGTTGAAAGAAGGTCATTTTGCATAGGAGAGAGAGCATGCCTCCTGGATAAGTGGAGTTTTCTAAACTTTTAATTTTCAAATAATCAGAGACTCAAGGAAATTGCAAAAACACGGTACATAAAGGTGCCATGTACCCTCCATCCAGCTCACTCTAATGATCTCATTTACACAGCCCTAATACAATATCCCAACCAGGAAACTGACACTGATACAACCTATACACCTTGTTCAGATTTCATCAGTTTGCCCGTGTACTTGTGTATAAGTATGGGCATGTATGGTTCCAAGCAATTTTATCACATGTATAGATTCATGTAACCACCATCAATATGTGGTATTTGAAAATATTCACTTTCATGCAAATCAGGGCATATTTTTTATCTCAGAAATTAGAATTTGGATACATTATTATACACAACACAGAAATTGAGCAGATACAATGAATACAAAGTAGAACTCTATTTTAGTTTAAAATAAATTCAAGTCAAAACTTCTTCCAATTTTTAAGTTGTATGCTTGAAGTTTACTAAAAAACAGTACATTTGGGCTATTTTGCCCAATTAAAACAAAGTACTCAGTATTATTTCTTGGATTCTGTTGAAGACTTGGTACACGCAACAATCATATGGAGAATACTCGGGCAATTTTTATATAGCCATTATATCCTTTGCATATTTTAAGAGGGATGTGTATACAGTTATCTAGAGTACTAATGATATTCTGATGATAAATCTTTTAGTGTTTGTCTCAACAGTTTTTGTTTGATTGAGGAACTAGACTATTTCTCCTTATGATAAAATAAAAATTACTTAGCATAATAAGTTTTTTTTTCACCTTGGCTGCCAAGAAGCTCAAATTAAATTAGTGTTCATTATAGTCAATATATTATCCTTGATTCTTAGATTTATCTTTGCCTATCTTTAAAAGGCTTCTGGCCTTTATATCTTTATTTTAAATATCTTGTGTATATTAGTATATATATTACACTACGTCATAGCATACTCTTAGAAACAATAATGTGTGGACTGAATGTTTGTGACCCTCCAAAATTCATATGTTAATACCCTAACACCCCTGATGGGATGGTAGGAGGAAGTAATTAGGTCATAGAGGCAGAGCCCTCATAATGGGATCTGTGCCTTTATAAGAGATAGGAGAGCTTGCTTCCTCTTTTTCTTCTCTTCTTTCTCTGCCATGTGAGGATACAATGAGAAGAAAGCTATGGGCAAGCCAGGAAGAGTGCCCTCACCTGATACTAAATCTATTGGCACCTTGATATTGGTTGAACTTCTCAGCTTCCAGAACTATGAGAAACAAATGTTGGTTGTTTAAGCCACCCAGTGTATGATAGTTTGTTATAGCAGCCTAACGAAGACAAACAATCATATATAAATGCTACATATTTTCTTTGTATAGAAGCTCATAATTTATATTACACATCTATAAATAAACCTGATTTCATCCATAGAAATCACTTTAACAATGAGGAAACTGAAATTCAAAAGATTAAATGACAATTTAGTGAATGGTAGAACTGGAAATCTCATCAATCTGCAATATTTGCCTTCCAGGGAGGCACAGCAAAATCTCATTTATTTATAATTACATTAATTTTAAAATAAACTACATGTCTTTATAAAAAATGCACTTATTTGCTTAATTTCTAAGAACGGCCCCAATTACTATTCCTATCATCATTTTTTTTAATTCTGATTAAAACCCACATACTTATTGTGTACTTTAAACTGTCAACAAATTGTGTTCCTTTGTGCATATCAGAGATGTCTTTAATGGCATGAAATTATTTTTAGAGCGTATTAACAGTGTTACAAAATATCTATTTCTAACTATTCAGGATGTCTTTTTATCTTAAGATTTTATTTATTTGTTAGAGAGAGAGAGAGCATGTGCACGCACAAGCAGGGGGAGCAGCAGTTTAGAGGGAGAAGTAGGCTCCCTGCTGGGCAAGGAGCCTAACATGGGGCACAATTCCAGGACCCTGGGGTCATACCTGAGCCGAAGGCAGATACTTAACTGATTGAGCCAGACAGGTGTCCCTAGATATCTTTATAATATTTTCATGTGATAATAGCCATAATTACTGTCTCTAAAAATAGCAGTTGCATATAGTTTTTTATTCTTATATACACAATATACTTTGATAATACACCATTCATATAAAACAAATTAACTGTTAGAAGCTAAAGAATCTGATTTTTATACTTATTGGCTGATAATTCTGTTTTACTCTAAAACTGAATACTGAAAAGAAGTGGGGTTAATATATGAACCTACAAAACTCTATAATTAAATACTTAACCTAATTTATACCAATGAAATAAACATTTATTTTAAATGCCAGACATAAATAGGTCCCTGTTAAATATAACTGCGGCAAATAAATTTTGCTTACTTAGGCAATTTCAAAGCATGTCTGTATTATATTAATACACACTTATCTAACCAACTTACATTACAAAATATTATAGAATTATTGCTAAATGTATTTTGGCATTTGCAGCCAGAACAGTAAATTCATTTTTAATATAAAAATAGTGTAGCACAATTATAATCACTAATATATACACAGATCCATGCATATATTTGGCATCCTTTCCAATTACACTTGAAGTCAATGATATAAACAATATTTATTTCACTTACTAAATACTGGCTTTGGCAAGCCCGATTATCACCTCATTTTGAATATTTATTTATTCATCAATGAGCACAAATCCGATTATATATGTAAGATGGCATATTATATAAGCTCTTTAAGTATGTATCTTTCCAATAACAGTACCAATTATATAATAAGCATTCATTTTATTTTTGTAAACAAGAATATTTGTTTAACTTTAATATATATTAAATGTATATTTATATTTTATACTTATATTAAATGTATATGTATATTAATCTTTTTCTGGTATACAAAAGGCACAAATATTTAATTTTGTCTAATCATTTTCTTCTAGCCCCTACTACGTATCTTTGAACAAGTATACCTAATATCAATTATTTCCTGACCTCAAGCAGTAACATCTGCAAACAGAGAAAACTCAATTTCCAATCACCAATTTATCCTTACAAATTATAAATACACGAAGCTCTTTATTTAATTTAACATGAAGCTCTTCAATACCGTAAGACCATTTAACTATATCAGCAATTTAAAATGTACACATCTATATAAACAAAACTAATCACTGAAAGAAGGGACTACTACAGAGATGGCCAGATAAGGAGAAAAAAAGAACTCATTTTTTTAAATATCACCTTTGAGAGAAATATATAATGAAACAGGCTGAAGGTATGCAATTCTGGAATTTAATACAACTTCTCTTTATTTAAAATTATATTCCCCAACGTATCCCATCACAGCTTTGCTGATTCCTTCAAAATTGAAATACAATTTTTCTCTGATCCTTGATTTAAAGGATGTCAAACTTCTTATAGAAAGGGTTACTTGCCAAAGTTCAAGGCAAAAGAGCTATTTTAAAATGTTGCCTATATCAGAAGTCTGTTTGGACACTTCAAAAGAGAAATCCATAACTAAAGTACCTTTCTTCTGTTCTTTTGGAAGAACAGAAAAAAGATCAGGCATTTTCAATGAAAAATGTTCTCACCCAGTGACTCTTTCATCTATATATGCAAGAAAGAAACTAGGATTCAAAAAGTTCATCAGCAACAAAGCCTCACTTGGTCCCATTTAGGAGTTGTATTAGCCTGCTACCTGACGTTATGTAAGAGTTTCCTTCCATTCGGAAGAGTTCTTAAAAAGGGTACTGTCAAAGCCGGTAACACTAAAATCTGACCTACTTTTTTCAAAAGATTTCCATGGATCTTATGGTAAGTGTAATTCCTTTTACAGTTGGAGCTCTCTTCCTTTCAAATAAACTGCGTTAACTGAAACATGCTTGCAACTGCTTTACTTTTTAAGGGTTAAAATACAAATCCATAAAATACACACATATTTCTCAAATTTTTATCTGAAGAGTGAATGCCTTCTGGTGCTTTCTGCATACATTAGCTTTCCTATCTATTTGTAAGCCTAGTATCATTCTGAATAAGCTCACATTAAAAAATTACTCATTTGGAGTACATTTATAAAATATAAGTAAACTAATTAGTCTGATAGGAAAGTCTGATAAAATGCAAATGTGAATTTTAAAACATATGTTACTTATAAGGAAAAGATTCCTTGTATTTATAAAGCTGTCATGTGCAGTTTTCAATCTTCCTTTTAAGAATGAAGCATTACATTCTTGAGAGGGAAGAAGGTTAATTAATTAAAATAGAAGCTATTCAATACTTTTTAAAAAGAGAAATCTAATCTCTGGGTTCTTTCAAACTCCCCATTGTCATAAAATATAATGAGAAATGCATTTCAAGTATATTCACAAATCAACCACACAGCATCATTATTTACAAATATAAAATATCATTCTTATAATCCAAATAAAAGTGCTGTACTTTTCCTACAATTATTCTGAAAAAGTCACTGAGAAGTTCAGAGATGTAATTTCAGTTGAAAGGATAAGAAAGCATACAGACTTATAGAAATTACATGCACAAGATAGCATGGCACAACAAACCCATTTTTTCATATGATTTACAGTAATAACTCACTCCTTATATATATTCATTCTTAAGACTACTAACTTCATTTTCCTTAAGCAAGGTTTACAAGTATAAAAAATAGCCTGTATTTGCTATGCTTAATTTTCCACTTAACTATAGTTTACATTGAATTAAGTGAAAATGAAGTGGTTATAAATATTTATAAATAAATGAAACCAAATAATTAACTTCATAGCCTAAAGCACATCCACAGACTTTATGCTGTATATCTCATAAGAAAAGAGCAAATAGATACAATAAACACTGCAATAATGGACTTTAGTTTCATCAAAATGATAATCTTATTAACTACACATTTATTACCCTAACTTCAAGGTTCCTTAGAGTACACAGGAAATAAAATTAACTCTGTGCCCATAAAAATCACAGCAATATGAGACAAGAGATCACTAAGAGTGTTTCTCCTATTGTGCCAAAACTAAGGGAAAGCCCAGGACAAAAGTACTCAAAACAGATATTCCCTATGGTTAAACAATGCATAATTTAAGAATAACTAAACAGAACAAGGATTAAAGAATACTTATGGCAGACTTAAATTCTAGTAATATACACAGAAGGATAAGAATAAACACAGTAATGATCAAAGTTCTCCAAATACATGCCATCAGTCTTTGATTATAACTCTGTAGAGGCTTTTTTAGTATGTATTGTTAAAATTAACCATATAAAATATATCTTAAATGGTTAACTCTTGAAAGCTAATATTATAATAAGCCATGATGTTAAAAAAATGCTAAATATAAAAATGCAAACTTATAATCATAAAGTACCAGAATTTTATAAATTAAGCTAATACCCTAGGATAAAAGGTATAGGAATGAAGGGAACAATAGATAAATTTATAATCAGTACTGCGTACTAGAAGCTATAAGCTAAAATTCATATTAAGACATCCACATCCTCAGATGTAATATATAATGTTCCAGAAAAAGTAAGGAAAGGAGAATAAATGAGGCTAGTCTTACCATTAATGCTACAAATTATAACTGAAAAGTTGTAGTTTCAGTCTTTTTCTACTTCTTTAATCATAAATAAGTATGTTCATGACCTTATTTTCAATTTGGCTTACATACACAAATCACTTTTTGAAGCACTGCCTATCATAAAAGGGCTATGTCTTTTGTGCATGAAATCAATGGGGAAAATAAACAATAAGTTATGCTAGTTACATAAATAGAACTAAATTCCTAGGAGACTTTAAAGGTAAATATTAAAATATGTGGTTTTGGCTCAGAAAATATAAATCTAAGGAAAATCCAGGATAAGGCTAATTAAACTGAATATACTCAAAATTTTTTTGTATTTCATTTACGTTAAGCATGGAGAGGAGAAGTAGAAAATTTTGTAATATGCCCATACCTAAGTTCTTGCTTTCTCTCTACCTGGCAGAGCAGTGTATTTTAGAAAGTGGTGAGGATGACAGTGTGACATTATGACAAATAGGAATGGAGTCAATGAAAATGCAGTAGGCCAATCTAACTTTTGAGAAGATGATGGTTTTTATGAATGGATTTATTGAATTGCAAGTAATTAAAAATGAATTTGGACAGACTTAGATACTTTAAAAAACTGTCAGCATTCTCATTCAGAGACAGAGCTCTGATAAAATATAACTGAAAAGATAATATATATTTTTTCTAAAACTAAAAGCCCTAACTTCTTAGAAATGACTTACTTTCCTCTGAAAGTATTATTTGTGGTAGCAGAGGAAAAGAATTCATTTCCTTAACTTCTTAGTTAAGAATGCTATGGCCCAAATTTCCACTGGTTCTGCTGAATAAGAAGAGCTAAGTCATAACTGGCTCATGTTAGTATCTTAGCCTAAAAGAGACAGTGCTAATACTAAAAGTGAAATTAGTCTCAAAACCATAATTCTTACAAATAAGTTTTTAAGTGTATCATTGATATTTCAACACTTACGGCTATCGTAACATATGTTTCCTAGAGCCCTGCCCGTTTGAAGTAGCACTTCCTGGTCTTTGCTATTTAGCAGCTGCACCAGTGGTGAAATCAATCCGGCATCCACACATGGAATACGCATAAATTCTGAAAATAAGAGACATATGTAATTAAAAATCTAAAAAAGTCACAGTTTACATAATCATGTCCTTTAATAAACTACCTACCTACTCTTAAACTGTTTAAGATGGCTTACCATTTGAAGAGTACATTCTGTTCAAAAGTACCATGTATAACTCTACTAAATACTTAGCGAAATAAGTACACAAAATGAACGGGTTCATATTTTTCTTTGCTGACAGTCTCTGTCATAAACCCAAAAGGTTTTTAATTAACTTTCATTATACCTAATTAATCACTATTTTCTTATAATAACAAATGTGCTTGGGAAGCAATATATATGATGATGGAAACACTGGCAATGTTCTTTCCATGAGCCTGATAATTAAGGTACTACAGTTACAAACTAAGCCATCAAATTGTGCAAATTTTCACAGGTTCTTTTTTTTTTTTCCACTATATGTTCTATAAAAAGACAAAATATTTTTTAAAAGTTTCAAGTGTATAATTACAAATAACAGGTCCTTTTCAATTGCTAAGACCTAGTAGAATCATCTATTCCTTAATTCCTACTCTTTATTTTTATGGATCACTTCGGCTGTTGCACCCATAAATTCATAGGTCTCAAGTAACAAATGTTAAGTTTTCTTTTTTTTTTAAAGATTTTTTATTTTATTTATTAGAGAGAGAGACTGAGAATGAGAGGAGAGAAGGTCAGAGGGAGAAGCAGACTTCCCGCAGAGCCGGGAGTCCGACATGGGACTCGATCCCGGGACTCCGGGATCATGACCCGAGCCGAAGGCAGTCGCTCAACCAACTGAGCCACCCAGGCGCCCCGCAAATGTTAAGTTTTCTTATACTTCTCATTTTTCATTAGTTCTATAGTAAACCATTCTCACATTTATTGTCTCCCAATGATACCATCAGTCATGATGATTAGACATAAACCTCTTTACAGTGTCTCATGATAGACTACTACAAAATGGAGGGATAAAAATGATATCCAATTAATGAAAGTTCTCCAAATAATCAATATTAGAGCCATCATTTTGGACATCATGACTTACTGTAAGTCAAGGAACTCAGTCAACACAGACCTAATTCCTCAACCTATAACCCATCCTACTAAGTTAAAAAATCATTGTCTTTTCACTATTACTTTCAAGGGGGTCCACTCCTTAGTTTCTTTCACAAGTACCATCATAAGAAATCTTCCTTCTCTTTCTCTTCATTTTCAAATTCCTAGAGCACATAATATAAGGCTGTTATGTGAGCTGTTACCTCTGAAACAGCTTCTTTAACCCATGACATAGCTATGAGTCACAGAGGTATTCCTCTCTACCTAAACAAAGGATTGCATTCTTATTACATCTCTTACTTACTTACCACTGTATTATTGAAAACTCTTTGTAATTTAAACTTCCAAGATTTAAGAAGTACTTCTTAAAAAAAAAAAAAAAAAGAAGTACTTCTTACTTCTAAAGCTAATCTTTAAGTCTACTGTTGGTTTTTTTTTTTTTAAACTCCCTATTGAGAGTTTTCCCTAATGGGAAAAATGAGTTATGCTATATATACTTCCAAGAATTCAATGACTATCTTCTATAGGGTATGACACATCAATCTACTTGTCTACCTCTTAAGTTAATGATCACCTTAGGATCTTTATATATTTCAAATCCTAAAATAACATGTCACCAACTCAAATTAATCAACTTAAAGATAGATAATTCATTATCTTTTCTACCTATTCGGAGTTTTCCCAATTGGGAAAATGAATCATGCTATATATACTTCCAAGAATTCAATGACTATCTTCTATAGGGGATGACACATCAATCTACTTGTCTACCTCTTAAGTAGAGGTAGGTGATCTTAATGATCACCATAGGATCTTTATATATTTCAAATCTTAAAATAACATGTCACCAACTCAAATTAATCAAAGATAGATAATTCATTATCTTTTCTAGCTTTCCCTATGCCTAGTTTCTAACAGTGAAATAACTACTAAAATAAGAAATTTAGAAATAGTCTAATTTGTACTCTTACTTCATAAATGGAACCTGTTGTTATATTTTATTGTTTTGCTTGTTTGGTTTGTTGTTGCTATTCTTCAGGTGACGGCAATATTGATGAGTTACTATATTTCTTTGCTTTGATGCTCTAATGTTCTATATTATACCAACA
This sequence comes from Nasua narica, assembly GCA_028533885.1. NCBI lineage: Eukaryota > Metazoa > Chordata > Mammalia > Carnivora > Procyonidae > Nasua > Nasua narica. The sequence continues at coordinate 72,351,202 of CM052800.1, read as the reverse complement.
TATCTTTCAAAATTCTGATGGTACAATCAATAATAGAGAATAAAGAATTATAGGAAAATTGCAGAATCAAATAAAACTGTTCTGAACTTTTTTTTAAAAAATACAAAAGCATACAAACACCATTTGTAGGTCAATTGTGCCTCATTTTTTTTTTTTTAAAAAAGCATATAATAAAATAAAACTAGTATATTCCTTGGCTTTCAATGTAAAGGCAACACTGCCAGTCCTTGGAAGATGTAAACTCCCTTCTAAAACCTTCTGCTTTTCAGTCAGTTTACTTTTTAACTGAGGAGTGGAGCTCTCTTTAGCTAGTTTTAAAGACATGAAGTTACCTACTTTAGATGGATATATGTAAAAATATACCAGGAACTTATAAGGAATATGTTTAAAATATTATATTTTATTATATGTATGTGTGTGTGTGTGTGTGTGTGTGTAATAGAGGCTATAGAATGAATGGCTGTGGCAGCCATCCTTGTTCAATGGGATTCCCACCACACACACCCCTAGTTCACACTTACATGAACCTGTCACCTGAGCATAGCTGGTTAGACTCTTACTCAAGGCCAGACTCTATACAGGATGGCCAAGAGCCTATCAGATGTTCTAGTGTAAAAATCTGCTAAAAAGGACAATAGCAATGAACTGAAAAAAAAAAAAAAATCAGATCCCTTCTTTGTAATTTGAACTTCAGAGAACTGAAAAGTTCCTGGGAAGGACTGTCACGGAAATGACACTACAGACAAAGGTCTGATATCTAAGATCTATAAAGAACTCCTCAAACTCAACACTCACAAAACAGATAATCACATCAAAAAATGGGCAGAAGACATGAACAGACACTTCTCCAAAGAAGACATACAAATGGCTAACAGACACATGAAAAAATGTTCATCATCTTTAGCCATCAGAGAGATTCAAATCAAA
>CM052800.1:72327439-72349775 GCA_028533885.1 Nasua narica | reverse complement strand
TACAGCTACCCTACGACCCTGCAATTGCACTACTCGGTGTTTACCCCAAAGAAGCAGCTGCAGTACAAAGAAGGGCCACATGTACCCCAACGTTCATAGCCGCAATGGCCACAATAGCCAAACTGTGGAAAGAACCAAAATGCCCTTCAACAGATGAATGGATAAGGAAGATGTGGTACATCTATACAATGGAATATTATGCCTCCATCAGAAAGGATGAATATCCAACTTTTGTGTCAACATGGACAGGACTAGAAGAGATTATGCGGAGTGAAATAAGTCAAGCAGAGAGAGGCAATAATCTTATGGTCTCACTTACATGCGGAGTATAAAGAAAATCATGGAGGGCATTGTGAGAAGGAAGGGAAGGACGAATGGGGGGAAATCGGAGGGGGTGCTGAACCAGGAGAGACTGCGGACTCTGAGCAACAAACTGAGGGTTTTGGAGGGGAGGGGGTGGGGGGGTGAGCCTGGTGGTGGGTATCAAGAGGGGCACGTACTGCATGGAGCACTGGGTGTGGTGCATGAACAATCAATCTTGTAACACTGAAAAATTAAAATAAACAAATTTGGGGAAAAAAAAAAAAGCTGAAACGAAGATACATGCAGAATGACGGTGAGTGAAAATACAGTCAGTGGAGACCACTATGCAATAGAAGACAGAAGCCACTAAGTATTTGTATGTTTCTACATGTGTCTATACATGATAAAATATATTTTGGTTTTTGCGTAATGTGTGAAATTCAATATAGAGCTTCAAGGAATAGACATTGCTCTATCTCAATATCAACCCAAATTTATTAACATAAAGTTGATTTCTACTGGAGTATCTTTTCTTTTGATTGCAGAGAAACACTCAATAAATGCTTGATAGAATATTTCTATTTCTTTCTGAATCCAGTATTCCTTTCTTTTTTGCTTTTACTTTCCCAAACCTACTTGAATTACATATTCATTCAGCATCATCATGAAGGATAGCACTGTGATGAAAATCATAAAATAGTCTTTTTTATAAAATCTGCTTTTAATATATCTACTTATCAAATACTAAAAGCCTTACATATACATACTTTCACCAATTTCAGCTGCCTGAAGGAAACAAATCTATTTTAGTAAAACTTTTTTAACTTTATAAGCCAAATAAAAACATAGAGAGTCTACCTTACTGTTAGACTAAATAGTAATGTGTATTCAGAGTTTGATTTTTCTTTAACAACCTCCCTATAATTATTAACTCAACTTTTTATGTTTTTCATTAGAAGAACAAGGACAACTTTGAGGCATGAATACATAGGAACCAGTGACTTTTATGTGTAGGTTGCTGAATTGACATTTTTAATTTATACTGTATTGCCTTTTGTTAAAAAAAAGTTAATACTGGTAGCTGTAACTAATTCTTACAAAGTGACTGAGGTTAACCTTCGAACACTGCAATATCAAAGTATACTTAAAGCTACCTGATAACCTGGTGAACTTTTTTGGTTGGGGGGGGGTATCAATTTTATTCAACAACTTTTCTAAAGCATACATGTATTTAATACTAAAATAAGCCTATGCCTGTTATGGAGTAGAGGGTGAAGTTAAAACAAATAAATTTATAAGACAAAACAGGAGGCCTCCATGTTTCTAGTGGTGGCTTCTCCTGTTCATCCTGGGCGTACACTTGAACTCTTTTGTTCAGAGCATTCAAGGAGAAAGTCTGATAAAGACTTTTACAATCTTTTTTTTTTAAGATTTTAATTATTTATTTGACAGAGAGAGAGATCACAAGTAGGCAAAGAGGCAGGCAGAGAGAGAGGGGGAAGCAGGCTCCCCGCTGAGCAGAGAGCCTGATGCGGGGCTCGATTCCTTGACCCTGAGATTACGACCTGAGCCGAAGGCAGAGGCCTTAACCCACTAAGCCACCCAGGCGCCCCTACTTTTACAATCTGATAAAGCACAGATGGGGGGAAGCATAATGTTGATCCAAATTACTGATTCTGTATTACTTTAGCCTGTGATTTGGTTCTCAAGCTTTATAGGCATGAGAATCACCTGGAAGACTTGTTAAAAACAGACGGCAGGCCCCAGTCCTAGAGTTCCTGATTCAGTAGGTTTAAGTGGGAGGATCCAAGAATTTGTATCCTAATCAGTTCCTAGTGAATCTGATGCTGATGGCCCAAGACAGGCAACTAGTGTTTTGGAGGACTAGAGGAAGAGATACAAAGTAGTTCACCTTTTGTTTGTTTTTTACACATTTTAACTTCAGTTATCAGCCTAATCTTTCAGGTCATCCGCTGCTATCCCTGCATTCAGACCACTAGTACACTTTCCACTTCTATCATAAAAATCTCATTTACTGAAGAGAAGTAAAGGAGAAGCATAAACTCCAACTATTATCACATAAATGTTTGAATCCCAGCTTTACCACCTACTAGCGCTGTAAAAATAGGCAAGATATTTAACCTGTTTTCTCGTGTGCCGTGTATAAAATAATGCCGTCTCATATGGGGTTGTTATAAGAATTTGAAATAACGTACATAACACCTGGCACAATGTAGGCACATCAATAGCAGCACCCAGTTTTAGGAAATAATTATTGTTATACCTTGAGAGTACAATTCTGAAAAGGAGGAACGATTCATAGATAATTTCTATCTTGCTTATTTTTCCTTTGCCTCATATCAGTCTTAAATATATTATATAGGTGAATACTTTATTTAAAGGTATCATAACCTTTTACTGGAATTTATGCTCATAGCTATGCTGCCACATTAAACTTGCCCGTAAAACTTCTTGCTAATCTTCCGGATTTTGAACATTAGTACATAGTCAGGCATGTTAATTTTTAGAGGGTTTTCTGTATGTGCAAGTGTAAACATAATTATATTTTAAGATTAATCTGAATCTAAGAAGTATATACTAATATTTCTCCTCTGTAGTTACATAAAATGTGCAGCAGAGTGAAGACGAACAAATCAACTTCCAAGCTCTTTTTAACTTTGGTTCATATAATCTTTTTTTCATTGTCAAGTTCCTAACAGGAAGAAAGACAAGCCCAATCAATGTACTCTGTTGGGTCATGCTGTATTTCTGAAGATATTGTTTTTAAAAGAAGATTCTAATTCACTTTCTCAGCCAATCACTTAGAAAAACAATGTGGTGATTAAGCAAGAAATAAGTATTTAAATGTATTCCATTTATTGTAATCAGTAGAGGTTAGTGATATGCCACAACAAGCCTCTGATTGGAAGCATAAATTTTAAAAATTCTATTATGTCTTTAGAACATAGCTGTCTTCCATTACAGTATTACTAGCAGCAATCTATAGCAGAATTATTATGAAACTGTAACAAAGTATTATAAGGAGTGGTATTATTAAATAAGATTATAGAGGAATGGCAATACATTTCACAAAAACTTACTATCCAAAACTTCTGAATCTATGTAATAGTTAGTAAGTAGACTCATTCTTAAAAAGATTTCAAGAAAAAAATTGATTTCTGGAAATCTATACTCTAATTCCCATGAAGTTAAAAATGAACCACCTGATCTTAAAAATCAAGTTATATTCCATCTAAGAATATTCAGGTAATGGTTTGTCTGGTTAACAAACACTGTCTAGCGGGGTTGCATTCTCAGATTAGATCTGCTTCAGTTCTTTGTTATCCCAAGGTAATCACTGTCTATTCAGAGTATTTCAAACCTGCTTGAAGCACACAAAATATTCCCCTACCACTAGGAATCTGAACAGTTACGACCAGCTCGAATCCAAAGTACAGCATAATGATTATATAATTATAATAGCTTATACATGACATACAAAGAATAGGTGGCAAGTTTTCATCTAACAACCAAAAAATGATTTACCAATACAGAACCTCATTAAAATTTGAGAGAATTCTGAGAACCCCTAAACAAATGAAAAAATTTCATTGCAATTTTTTGGTGACACATGTGAACAAGTTGTTTTACGGGACCAAAAAACAATACATACTGGTACTTTACAAGGCTGCCTGACATACTCATTCAAGAATGATGCCAGAATTTCTTTAATTTCTTCTCTTTGAAGTATAATATATGCAACTTGCTAAAATAAAAGTCCTAAAAATAATATCAAACTTTAAAAATTGAGGCACACTAAAGGTATTACATTAAGTATGGCCTTCCCTCATGCTTAAAAACTGCTTTAAGAAGTTAGTATTTTTCTCAAACTGAATTAAAAAACGTGTAAATATGTCTGCTAAAATACAGTTCTTCCAATGAATCTCTCACTAGACAGAAACCATCTCTATGGATTAGCTACTATATAATCTAATTTTTGCTGTCACTGTGGTTTTTCCATAGTATTCTTACATGGAGACTTAAATAAATGTGTCCCACGTAGGTGAGTAAAGAAAACAAAACATCTATTCCAGCTGCACTGCTGCAGTCAGACCCCCCACCCCGAAAAAAAGGGAAGTTTATCTGGGTATAATACAAACCAACATATACACTGAAAAAGGTGAGCTCTGCTGTGACAATAAAGATGAATGACTCAGTGGTGAGCTCAAGGATCCTATTACCAAAGTAACACATGACACAGGTGTGAAAGGAACTAGCAGTACTTTCCTATAATTCTACTCTGAAGGAATGGAAATGTATGAACAGAATGACTATAACTATAGTCATTTTTAACAATTATATGGGAAAAAAGTCAAAGAAAAGAGAAATAGAAAGAAATGGACAATGTCTAATCTACAAAATTAAAACATAAATTAATAAAACATACTGACAAGTGAGGTGTAAAACTGAAGATGTTCCCAGCAGAAAAGTTCTTGAGGAAAACCTCACCATTTTTGGCTACTTCTGCTATGATGTTAGCTACTTTGGCTGTGCAGGAAGACTGTGGAATCAACAGACTTGCAAACAGCTGTAGTATTCCACTTCCTTGGATTTTTTCACTCGTTTCCATATCTGAAAGAGATATATACAAAGAACCTAAATGAAAATCTTCAACACTAATACTGACAACTTCATCTATATGAAGTTCATCATATGAACTTCATCAAGATGACTTCTTCATCTTGAAAGTCTTCAAGAATCTGCACCGTCCATAACAGAAATTAGTTCAACGTACATTCAAGTATATACATTTACATAAATATATTTATAAACTTCAGTTCAATAAGCTTTTTTTTTAAAGATTTTATTTATTTATTTGACAGAGAGAGAGATCACAAGTAGGCAGAGAGGCAGGCAGAGAGAGAGGGGGAAGCAGGCTCCCTGCTGAGCAAAGAGCCCGATGTGGGGCTCGATCCCAGGACCCTGAGATCATGACCTGAGCCGAAGGCAGAGGCTTTGACCCAATGAGCCACCCTGGCACCCCTCAATAAGCTGCTTTTATCTTGAGTTTTTATCTACACAAAAAACTTTATAATACAATGTTTTGTCTATCTAAAGTCAGATTATAAAGGAATTTTTTCTGAATATACCATTTGCATACTACATTTACTTTTCCATGTTAGTTCCAACCTGGTCTATTCAGACTAGGAATGCTTTTTTTTCTACTTCCCTTCTGAACTTTTTCTTCTTCTTCTTTAAGATTTTATTTATTTGAGAGAGAGAGCATAGAGAGAGAGTGAGAAGCAGACTCCCCACCGAGCAGAGAGCCTGACATGGGGCTCAATCCCAAAATACTGAGATCATGCCCTGAGCCGAAGGCAGATGCTTAACTGACTGAGCCACGCAGGTGCTCCCTTTCTAAATTTTTTTTTTAAAGATTTTATTTTATTTATTTTAACAGAGAGAGAACACAAGCAGGCAGAGAGGCAGGCAGAGGCAGGCAGAGGCAGAGAGAGGAGCAGGCTCCCTGCCGAGCAAGGAGCCCGATGTGGGACTTGATCCCAGGACGCCGGGATCATGACCTGAGCCGAAGGCAGCTGCCCAACCAGCTGAGCCACCCAAGCGTCCCCCTTTCTTAATTTTTAATGGCATATCATTATATATGTAATTCCTATGGTTTCCTACAATGCTATAGCACTTTTTAAATGGTAATTAAATGAGCAAAAAACTCACCTTATGTCATTTTATATGGAATCATACAGAGGAGACTATAGTTTCAATGACTACTATGTTTTTCATACCACTCATTCAAATAACCACTAATGAAGAAGAGAAATAGTAAACAGCAATAAGGCCATGGTATTCAGAACTCTGTTGATACAGAAATGTAAGAGTCCCCTACTTCTTTCTCTTCTTTGTTAAAATACAAATAGCCTTTCTATGAAACCAAGCCATTCATGTACCTGTTAGTGAAAGCATGACATACTAAAAGACAGTAAGAACACTGGAATGATGATGGGAATAAAGAAAAACTCAAGGAAATAAAACTTAAAATCACTATGTGATTCTAAACAATGAAGAGGAATGGCGTGTGTTTAGAGAGTTACAAAGCTCATTAAAACATCCAATTTAAATTCAGTCCTCTATATCTTTTACATCTGTTGGAAATACATACAAATAAGAGGGAACTCTAAAGACCGACTGTTAAATAAATGGAAGCTATTGTGATCAACACAGATTAGGAAAATCATTTTTAGTAATCTGAGAAAGTAATGTATTTCTTTATAGTAAGTGTTGATTGTTTAGTACAGTGGTTATCAAATTGTGGGTACCAGTCCATTAGGAACTCTGACTTGGTGAATAAGAACCAGTAATTTCTTAAGAAGAGAAACAGAATTAACATTTGCAACAACAACAAAAGAATAGAAAAAAAAATTTTGACCGTAATAAAGTAAAACAGTGCAACTTTGGTTTGGACTATGTGCATGCACATGTACTACTCTATGTAAAATGCATTTCTAATTATAGAGTCTGGTCAAAAAAATTAAAAACCACTGTTCCATGCACCCCTTGACTATGCAGGATTCTGAGCTAAAGAACCTTTAACATTCTCTTAACATCATCAAAAGAAGCCAAAACTGTAAAATGGCTCTGAAGAAATAGAAAGGTATATGGAAAATTATACTTCCATGGATTTATTACCTTAAAAAAAGTTATTTACAACTAATTACATGTGTGCGCGTGTGTGCTCACCTAAAACATTAGTACTATAGATCAAGTAACCAAGATTATCCAATGTTAAAACTCCATCCATGCACTTCCTGTTGCTACCATAAGCCTAGTACATTTTCATAGAACAAATACTATTTTAGTTTCTTATATTTGTGTAGTAAAATAAAAAGGAAATTTTGGAGATACGTTAAAATAACCTTACTTATTAAGTGAAGAAAGAGAGTCCAGAAAGATGACGTAAACTTGTCTAAAGTCACTAATCATACTAATCACAGAGCATAAACAGCAACTTTAGATTCTATGACACAACCAAATTGACATGTGTTTTACCTGGCATCCACTGCTTTGTTTTGTTTTTCAGAACAGAAAACTTCCTTAAGCATGGTAGAGGAAACCTGCCCTTCTGTGTGCAGCTTCTTACTACGTTTCTCATAATTCAGATTATTAGAAACATAAACTACCTATGATAGGACTAAACACAGAAGATGTCTTTCAGCAACCATATTTATAAAATATAATGTGATGTTTTGCTTTTGTTTCTTGCACTAATAAGTTTTGAAGATACCACCTAAAAATCAGATACCAAATTTCCATTATTTGATTTTTTTCCCGCAAGAATTCAAAAAAGAACTGAACTCAATTTGCCATTATTAAAATCCTTCCTTTTCTGACCATTGCTACCAGAAGATGTATAACCCCTGAATGATGGGGCAAACTGCCCCAAGAGTCTTGTCCCACCATCTGCTGATGCTGGGATGACAGCAAGAGTCTGACATAAGGCATGAATCACAATTAGATGTGAAGCTGAGGCATTTGTGTGTGTGGAGGCGAGCAGTTAAGTGCAAATCACCCATGCATGTCTCATTTTAACCATAACTGAAAGAATGACTTAACATCAGAGCTGAACTACCAAGGGCAGGAGGGAAAAAGGAAACAAAAGCAGTATCAATCCCTTATATTCTAATAAGACTTGCCATGGGTTACAATCCAAGGAATTGGGAAAATAGCTCTATTAAAATGAATGAAGATTTGCGAACAGTATTTTTTTTTTTAAAGATTTGGTTTATTTATTTGAGAGAGAGAGAGAAAGAGATTGAGAGAGCAGAAGGTCAGAGAGAGAAGCAGACTCCCCAGGGAGCTGGGAGCCTGATGTGGGACTCGATCCCAGGACTCCAGGATCATGACCTGAGCCAAAGGCAGTCGCTTAACCAACTGAGCCACCCAGGCACCCCCGAACAGTATTTTTTTTTAATGCTATTGTCAGAGAGATAAAAGGGGAAAACAATCTGTTTTTTTAATATAAGTCTGATACACAATTTAGAAAGATCTAACAGGAATTCTATTAACCTGCTAGCATGTGGATTTCTATGTAAATTTCAAATTTAAACAGCTGAAAATTACCTTTCTTTTTTCATAAAAACATGACCAAATACTGCTTATCACTAAAATGCCACGATACAATAAATAATTACAAAGTTTCAGTCTCATTTCATATTTATTTTCTGCACTGGCATTCTATTGCATCTCAAAAGGCATATTTATCTATGAACCAAAAGATGTTCTCAGATATCTGTGAGCACTCTTGAAGGAATTTTGAAAGAACATTAAGAAGTACTCAGTGGTTAGTGTTTGCAATCTAAATGATTGACTACTTGTAAAGAACTCTTGCACCAGGGTCAGGAATCTTTAAAAAAAAAAAAAGAGGTAGACTCCATTATCTTTAGTCAGACTACTATTGACATTTTAACTATGCTCCTTTTAAATGTTTGTAGGAATCAATTCAACATTTCTCCCCCTTCACATTTAGATGCAGTCATAAAAATGTTTGAGTGTCCCTACAAATTATAGGCAGCTGGCAGTCCTTGAATTTTGAAGGACCCATATATGAAGGACAATTGCTACTCTACAGTAATATCTGTGGGAGTGACTGCAGGAGTCATATCCATCACAGTGGACTTACAGTTCAGCAAGCACTCATTCTGTCCCTGCAGTCCTATGTCCACACTCCACCTGACCTCCTGATGGCAAGGAGGCAACTTAATTATGAAACTGCCAGTGAAAGAAAGGACAAGAAAAGTGGGCAATTGGGTCAGAGAAACTTGAAAGGAGAGTAAATCAAGAAGCCAGGATATAGTGCCCATGCCATATAATGCCATCTAGGTGTTAAAGCACTACTCAAAGAACTTCTCAAGGCCAATAAATAACCCAGTAGAAGAGGGTAAGTGGAATGAGAAGGAAGCTATAATTCCTTCTAGAAAGGCTATTGTTCCCAACAAAGCTGCTAAGTAAATACATTAAAATAACTGGCTTTACAGTTAAACACCAAGAGGAGGTTTTCAGGTATGCTACTAAGATAAGTTAAATTTATGATGTTAGGGCGCCTGGGTGGCTCAGTTGGTTGAGCAACTGCCTTCGGCTCAGGTCATGATCCTTGAGTTTCTGGACTGAGTCCCACATCGGGCTCCCAGCTCCACCGGAAGTCTGCTTCATCCTCTAACCTTCTCTCCTCTCATGCTCTCTCTCACTTTCTCTGTCTCTCAAATAAATAAATAAAATCTTAAAAAAAAAATTATGATGTTATGTCAGCAGGTAGGCTACATGAGAATGAATTAATGGAAAACATCTGATAACCATTTTATAGTAAACTCCAAGTTAAAACAAAAATAATGACAGCTATTACTATAATACTATTAGATTAAAACATGTATTTAGATTAGATGGATAGTATTGTTTTAGAGTAAAAAAAAGTGTCTGAAGTTTTACTTAGAGTTATAGGAACAATAAAGAACTGGTATCTTTACATCCAAGGGATCCTTATGATGGACTATGAAGAAAAGACTCAGATTTTGGATTGACTACAAGGACCAGGAATATTATTCATGGCTCAAAGGGTCATGTGTCTCCTTCCCTAGGCAACTATGTATTACTTCTCAAGGGGTGGATTTTTAGAATAGAGTGTAACAAAAGACTTGACCCTGTGTCTAGGGGATCTAACCCAAATGCAGGCCATCATTTCATCAAATGTGGGCAGAGTACCACACAGACAAGTCCCAAATCTTCTCTTCTTTTATCCAAGTGAAAATGAAGAATTTGCACTTGCATATGCCATAAATATTTAACTTAATATTCCCAAAATCAAATTTACCCTTTTCCCCTCAAATTCATTCTCGTCTCTATCTCAGTGAATGGCAAGGAATCCATTTAAGCCAGAAGCCCTAGAATGATTATAAACGTGTCACTTGTAGTAAATGCCTTTCTACTACCCACACTTAATCAGAGCACAGCTTCCACAGACTCCGTATCACTAGCATCTTTTGTATCCATCTTTCTACACCCAAGTCACTTTAAGTTCTCAGTTCTGACCTTTATTAAATCTAATAGCCTCCTCAAGAGTCTCCCTAACTCCAGCTCCCATCCCCCATCTGTCACCTAGAGTGATAACAAAATAAACTTCCAGAAATGTAAATTTCATGTCACTCCTCTACTTAAATCTTTAAATGACCCACCACAGCATTTAATGAAACAGTCAAGCACACCTGTCATATTTTCCAACCTGTCTCCTGATCCTTCCCCACTGACATCCTATACGCTAGCCACACTAAATTACTTGTAATAATACAAATTAATCTTATCTTATACCTTCCTACTACACATGTCTCCTCTCGGAAATACCACCGCCCCCCACTTTAGATAATTCCCGCTCAGAGCCTGTATCCTCGCTTAAGGATAGCTGATTAAAAGCCATTCAATCTTTCTAATGATATCTGGCCAATATAACAACCACTTTAAATTTATATTGAGAGCATTTTTTTTTTAAATTTCAAAGCAAATTCAAACATATAATCTATTTAATTTATTTTTAATTTCATCATTTTAAAAAAGCCATATGAGACAGCATTATAGGTCATGTTTTCTTCACATTACAAACAAGGCCACATGATAAGATTATACTGGAAAAGGAAAAAGAATCCAGTTTTTCTGGTTCCTACAGTCTAGTGCTCTTCCTACCATAACTTATTTAAGATATGTGGTGATGACAATACCTTGACTAGATTCACCAAGGTATTTTGTGAGAAATATTTTTATTTGACATATTTTGCAGGAGTAAGAACTGAAGTAATACAACTGAGTGATAAGGGGATGTATAATATTTTGAGATAGATAAATTGAGGCAATGACTGAAGGAAAGAAAGGGAACTAAGTATAGAGAAAGTGAAGCAGATTTAAAATAGATTTAAAACATGTAAGAAGAATATGCTGAGTATAAGAAGATTAAAGTAAGGGCTTGACAAAGAAGAACCGAATGTTTCTAAAAGAAAATGGAAGTATAAGAAGTAGGGAATGGGAAGTAAATAAAATGGTATTTCTTTCACTGGGGAAAATCTTTTTCCTCCAAAAAGCCTTTTAAGCAAAGGAACATGAGATACAGGAAAGAAAATGTATACAGTCATGAAAAGAAAGAGGGCAGAACAAAGACCCATTTATACAATGACTCACTATCAAAAACAGGTCTTCCTAAAAGAGTAAGTTGTGACAGTCATTTTATAAAATTACAATAAACGATTTTGATAGTCTTACAGTCATTTCAATTCCGGGGATAATAAAAGCTGTGGGAGTGGGAGAAGTTATGTGTTTGGAAATCACTGCAAGAATAAGCAGGGAGATCTACTAGTTTCACTACTTTCTTTAAAATTACAACTAACTAGGTCATAAAATAGTTGCTAAAAAATTAAGAGTTCTGTGGTTAAAAATAAAAGATATTTACTGAGCAAGTAAACACCAGGAGGAAGTATTTTAAAAATTATAGTATAAGTTGAGTATATGAACAAAATACTCAATTAAAAGTTGAAAGTACTGAAAATATGGCCCCATAGTAAATGTGGATTTTTTTTTTTAAAGATTTTATTTGCTTGTCAGAGAGAGAGAGAGAGCACACAAGCAGGGGGAGCAGCAGGCAGAGGGAGAAGCAGGTTTCCCACCCAGCAAGGAGTCTGATGCGGAACTCGAGATCATGACCTAAACTGAAGGCAGATGCTTAACTGACTGAGTCACCCAGGTGCCCCGTAATTGTGGATTTCTTCACTGCAAATTAAGACAATGAGGTTAAAGCACAGTGAAGAAATATTTTCAGTAAAAGACCTATCTACACCCTACTGTTACCTTAGGTGAAAACATAAAGAAAGCTAAAGAGATTTGACATCTGTAGGATTCAATAGGATTCTTTAAAGTCCTTGGTTTGCTAATATTTACTGTAGGCCTATAGGATTACACACTGTTTCTCAAATAAACAAATCATTTCTTAATGGAGCATCATAAAAAAAGACTGACCCAAGAAATGCACTTAAAGAAATAATACTTAATGCAAATAAGTCAATGTGATGTAAAATTTACTCTATTTTTCTAGGAAAACAAGAACAAACAACAAAAAGGTACATAAAAAGGAAAAACGGTAAGGAGTCACTTCAAACTGATATTACTGTAACCTTGGCTAAAGGAGATAGAGCTGAATGGTATCATTCATATATCACAGTATCATCTTAAATTAAGTTGTAAGTAAGAAATGTCCAAAAAAAGATAACTATCATTGTGGTCTATCCATCCAATAGAACATTATAAATTCATTAAAAATATCATTTAAAAATATTTATCAACATGGGCAGATGTTCAAAAATATGTTTTTTAAAAAAGGAAGCTACAGGGGTGCCTGGGTGGCTCTGTCTGATCCCAGGATCCTGGGCTTGAGCCCCGCATCTGGCTCCCTGCTCGGCGGAAAGCCTGCTTCTCCCTCTCCCACTTCCCCTACTTCTGTTTCCTCTCTTGCTGTCTGTCTCTCTCTGTGTCAAATAAATATAATCTTTAAAAAAAAAAAAGGAAGCTACATTTACATGGCATGATAGAAATTTTATAAAGTAAAAAAATTACAATAAAAAAGTTTTCTGTATTTTTTTAAAGATTTTATTTATTTATTTGCCAAAAAGAGAGAGCACAAGTGGGGGCCAGGCAGGCAGAGGGAGAGGGAGAGGGAGAAGCAGGCTCCCCGCAGAGCAAGAAGTCTGATGTGGGACTCCAAGCCCAGGACCCTGGGATCATGACCTGAGCCTAAGGCAGATGCCCAACCAACTCAGCTACCCAGGCGTCCCTGTTTTCTGTATTTTTAAGTTCTATAGCATATGCTGGAATTATTTTATAAACAGAATACTATTTTAAAACCTGTATATATTAGGACATATTGCAAGTAACAGAAACTACTGTATAGTCCAATATTATATTCCAATAGATGAATGTATTAGCTTACAATTCACGTAATTATAAAATCTGAAAGTATAGCCAGCTTTATGAATGGTTTCCTGCTCCTGCTCCATTTCTCTGAGCTCTCCTCAATTCTCTCCTCTTCTGTGTGTTGACATTATCAGATGAGCTTGTATCATGGAGGAAAAATGGCTGTGCCAGTTCCACGTCTTATAGGAGAGCAACACAGAGTCTCTTCTCTCCCCTCATCTATCCTCCCCACCTCAAAATAAAGACCAAAAATACCAAGGCTCACATGAACTGAACCAATCTGACTTAACTCATTTGGCCAGATGAATGTCATGCCATGTATCAATCAGTTTAGGCCTGAAGCAATTTCAGTGAATAGACGCCATAACCTTGGGGCTGGAGATGAGGGTCACCTCTCTCAAATTTCATGGCTTCTCCCAAGGAGGAGGGCTGTGTAATGAGAAAAGGAGGGAGAAAAAGGCAGGGGGAGGGGTAAGAATCTTAAGCAACAGCAAAGGGAAAAAAAAAAAAAAAAGGAAAAGAAATGTAGAGACATGGCATAAAAGAAGCAGAGAGAACTGATTGAGATCTGTAGTGATTCACTACTATTTTATTAGAAAGAGAAAACAAATCCAAATAAAATCATGTTGGCTTAAGTAAAATTGAAAAGTTTTTAAAGTTTTGTGGAAGGAAATTAAATATTTTCTTTCAAGTACAGTCCTAGAGAATAGGAACCACAAGTTGTCAAGTGAGGCTCAAGATACAGGGTCCAGTTAAGGAATGAGTAAGTCACAGGAATAAAAGACACGGCACAAGAAATACAGTCAATGATACTGTAAAAGCAATGTAACCGGACAGAAGGTAGCTACACTTGGGGTGAGTACAGCACAATGTGTAAACCTATCAAATCACTAAGTTGTACACCTGAAACTTAAAAAAAAAAAGAAGAAGAAAAGAGAAACTGACTTCAGACTACCATAGCCTACCAAAAAATGGGGGTAAGTTATATGTTGGATTTAATTACTGCTAATAAATAGTAACTAAATAATGGCTCTTAGAATACACACATGATATTGAAAAGCTATCAGTAAACCAACAGACATCATACATCATGAAATGAAAGCTGTGAGGAAACATATACCATATTTCCTGAGAAAGTTCTTTCCTCAAGAAACATATATGCTAATGAAGGAGTAGATTTTTATCATCACACATAATGTGAGTTACATTGTTAACATTCGTGAGGTTTCTTGACCACTCTAAAAAAAGTTACCAGATTCATGCACTGACTTAGCTTTACTTTTTATTTATTTATTTTAAAAAAGATTTTATTTATTTGACAAAAAGAGAGATCACATGTAGGCAGAGAATCAGGCAGAGACAGAAGGGGAAGGAGGCTCCCTGCCCAGCAGGGAGCCTGATGTGAGGCTCGATCCCAGGACCCTGAGATCATGACCTGAGATGAGGGTAGAGGCTTAACCCACTGAGCCACCCAGGGTGCCCCGACTTAGCTTTAAATACTTAGTAAGTACCTACCATGTGCTAGGCAAATGGCTAACAAGACATAAATATCTATATATCTATATATAGATAGATATAGATATATATACCTTGTCCTCAAAGAGTTTGTAGTGTAGTGAGGGAGGCAGACAAGTATAAAAGCAGTCATAATACTTTGATAGAAATAGAAATCCCACAGCAGACTTAATGTACAGAGGCACCTAACCCAGTCTAGGCTTCCATCTGCCTAATCTTCATGATATTTGATGATCATCCATTGTTATAGAACCTCATTTTCCCCAGAGAACTAGCTTTTTCTATTAAAATGGACGGTAGTAGAGACCAAGCTAGACTAGGCAAAATATTACCCAGGGTGGCTAGAATCAGGATTCAAGAATATAGTAGGTATCCCGGTAGAAATAACAGCATATATCATGAGGTCTGTTATCACTAGGAGCCTCACCATTCATTTCCCTCTCCTTACCCATACATAACTCACATACAACTTTTGTGGCCACTTAAATTTCCATGGTACCTTAGAGAATAAAGAAACTACTGGTTTACAGACTCTGGCAGAAGTCAAAACACTTTTCCAAGTACACTATTTCAAAACAGTTTTCTACCTCAGCCCTATCCTCAAAAACAGCCCCAACTCTCCATTCCCTATCACAATTATACTTCCCCAGTTCTATCACCATAACAACCAATTACCCTGACAATAGAAGCAAGACTGCCAAAGTGACCTTGGCCCCACTTTGTTGATGTCTGTGCTCTAAAAACTTAAAATGCTCTTTGCAGACTGTAGGGAATGGTAATATGTAGCACCGTAAAATGAGTGCTTAAAATTTTTCCAATTGGTCCTAGACACTAGCTATCATGCCACTGCGGTCATTGCTTAGGTCTCCATAATACTGAAGACAAAGAGCAAATTGTAAAAATTCTACAAACCAACAGGGGTAAAGGTCAAGGCAAAATGTTCTAAGAGAGAAAAGCAGGGCAAATGATGGGAGAAAAACGTCTGATGGAGGTCTATGAACAGTGCCTAATCTAAGAAAACAACGGGGGAAATACCAGTCAAAGAAGAATTCACTCTGCTAAGCAGAGAGGTTAGAAAAGATCATAAATGAGAAAATGGATGGCAATTTCCCAAGTGATACAGAGTACAGTAACTGGGAAAAGAATAATTGTGAGATGGTCAGTTCAAAACCTTTCCCATCCCAAAACTTCCTCAGACCTCATCTGGACCCTTCTTTACTGTGCCCTTTGGAACCCTTAACTACTGTATACAAACACCAGACCCTCCCAGAACTCTACCTCCCCATCTTCACTGTATCTGGAATCCTTCTCTGGAGACTTACCTTGAAGTGCTCTTAAGCAGAACTCCTCAACTCTCTTTTTTCTCCCCTTCTACTCCAAGACTCAGGGCTAAGAGGTCGAGCTGGTATTTTCTTAGCTCAAAAATATCTTTTCTAAACCATTTGTCCTCTGGCTTCACTGAAAAACAATTTCTATCTTTTCAAATTCTACCATCCTGTGACACTCTTCTCATCACTAGTAAGTATTCCAATCTTCAAGGACATTGGATCTTATTCTTGAATTCTCCCCTCCAATTCCTGCCGTTGTTCTGAACAACTGTGAATCTACACAAAGTGGCTAATAACTTGGCCTCACATTCCCTGACTTTAATAAATGGACTAATTCTCCACTGCTCTTTAACAATCCACCACACATAACATCCAGGCTGCCAGCCCCTTCATCATGTAGAGCTGCTCCACAGTTGAAAGTTTAAATCTGGAAATCACTTTCTGATCACATTCTTCTATTTTATCATGCATTTTATTTCCTTATTAGTATGTAAATATTTTTTAATCTCATTGAAACCTTTATTCATTCAACTCCTCCTTCTTTCTCCAATCTATCAACCCTTTCCAAGACTGATTTCATCCCTACCTACTCTGAATAAAATGAAAGGATCAATGATTTCAACAATTCTAGTATTACCTCAGTTTCCAAAACCTTAGCTATTTCACCTTGTCATTCAATCGTTGACACTAGATGAATCCAGCCATATACTTCTTCCTGCTAATTTTAAAACGTTAATATGAAAGCTAGTACCACACAAATTCACATTTTACAATCTTAATTAGATCTTCAACATTGTTCAGTAATCCTTTTATTTATCCCTTGTTATTTCCCTTTCATATTTCCTAAGCCAGTAATTCTAAACATAAACTATTCTCTATATATGCCATATTCTCATTTTCCATCATGGTCAACAGATAACCTTTCCTAATAATTCAGAGTGCAAGTATTTTGTTCCTTTACATCTAAACTTCTCTATGACATTACCTATCCTTAACTCCTGTTTCTGAGAAAAACCTTCCTCCTCTTCCTCTTTTTTCTTCTTGGCTATCCCCCAACTCCTCTTTTAATCTGCTACCACAAATCTTTTCAAAACACAAACCTGATTTTTATTTGTTTTTGCTGGTTTCCCTAGCTTGGTGCTACAAATGGAATGTCTGTGTCCCTTTCCCCACCCTACCATTCATATGTTGAAACCTAATCCCAGTGTGATGCTATTAGGAGGTGGGGCCTTTGGGATTAGGTCATAGGGGGTGTTCCCACAAATGAGATTTGTGACCTCACAAAATAGACTCCTGAGAGGGTCTATGGCTTCTCCTACCGTGTGAGGTTCCAGCAAAAAGACAGCTGTCTATGAATTAGGAAGTAGGTCTCACCAGACACTGAATCTGCCAATGCCCTGCCTTGGACTTTCCAACCTTCAGAACTGTGAGAAATGCCACCAGTCTTGGGTATTTTGTTTTAGCAGCCTAAGCAGATGAAGACACATGGCATAAAATCCCTTTCATAATTTGAACCTTTACTCCGTTTTCCATTTATCATCTCTTGAGCCTTCCCTGTATTTTTTTGTTGTTGTTGTTGTTGCTGGCGATACCAAACACTTCGGTTTCTAATTGAACATTTTCTCCTACCGCTGTGACAGTATATTGTTTCTTTTGCTTGGATGTTTTTCTCCTAATTCTCGGGCTCTCACATTACCTGGGTTAAGTGTGCTATATTTTCAAAATCCAGTGTGATGATTCTGCTTGTCAAACTCACACCTCTTCTCCAATACTCACACACAATGTTGTAGTTATTTCCCAAGTTCTTAGCATCTTTTTGATAGTTGAAGACTTGGGAATAGATGAGATCATTCAAAAAAAATATTTTTACTGAGTCCTTACTATGTTGGGAATAAAAGATAAATAGGATACAAATCATATCCTCAGAAAGCTATCTAGAGAGAGGTTAACAAATTATCACAGTTCAATGTGACTGATACTACTATGAGGTTATGTAGAACAGATACAGTGAGAAGCAACCACAGCTCCATAAAGATCATGGAAATTTTCAATAAGGAGGTAACATTTGAGCCAAGCTTGGAAGGGCAATCAAGCATATTCTAAGCAGAAAAGGAGAAAAATATATTTTACAAAAGAGAAATATGTTAAGCATTGCCAGCTGAGGCTAGAGACCCTAAATTGTAATAGCAACATTCCATAACACTGGGTGATTTGTGTGTGTGGTGTGGTGTGTATGTGTGTATGTGTGTGTGTGTGTGTGTGTGTGTGTGTGTGTGTGTGAACAGCAGAAGAATGACAGAATTGGGAAGTGGAATAGGTAGATGCTTAGGATTATTTAAGGTTTGAAGAAGAGGCAAGTAGAAGAAAAAGTGTACACCCATAAAACCCTCATTTATTCATTAGGATCCAGATGAAATGTCAGTTCCTATGTGACACATTGAAAGACCCTTACAATAGGACTTGAATCTAGCTCTCTCTTTCCTCAGTACTTAGTAATCAGCTCTATTACATAATGTATTATACTATATAAAATTTATCTATTACTTGTCTATCTAAACTCTCCAGGGCAAAGTACCAACTAATATATGATGGTACCCAATTAATGCTAGTTGTAGAACTGCCTTGCCCTTAAAGAGTTTGTAGCTGAATAAATGAAAAAGGCATACACAATTAATACATGCTAAGTTCAGAGGGATGGATAAACCATTATAGAATACTAAAGATGGAGCAATCATGTTACATTTATTGATGCTGTAGTACTTGCAATTACTTCTAACAGAAAAGAAGACTGAGTTTATAAAGAGATTGTCTTATATTTTAGAAATTCTCACATCAAGAATGCAAGTTTTCTGGTAGGATTACCTATCACTAGCTCATGCAGAGACTAAAGTTTTCACTTTGCATTAAGCTAATCAGGCCTTAGATTACATGTTTTAAAAGTAAACATATGCAAAAATGTTCTTTAAACCTTCAGAAATCATTGCAGAAGATTACCTGGCCTTTATATTATCCCTCCCACATGCACACATCAGAAAGAAAAGATGATAAATCCATAACCAAGTTATTATGAGCCAAATGAAAACATTCTGTTTGCTTCTTTAGTACAATGAATAGAAAAGATGTGTAATACTTAACTATGGGAAAAGAAAATTACATGCATCTAAAATGAACCTCAGAACATTGTGTGCTAAAACCTAGACTTTGAATCTACGTCTTTTTAAAAAAACATTACTCTGCCTCTTGGAGCTTCATTTTGAGATTTATCCCAGTGAATATAAAAAAACAGGTCATGGAAAACCTCAGTAAAATAAATTATAGATTCCTGTGTGGAACGTTTTAATACTAATGGCATCATTCTTCACTAGTAGTTATCCCAAATACATAATATTATTGCCACGCAATCCATTTTGATACTTCATTAGAATATATATTCCACTTGTGATGGTTACTTTTACGTGTCAACTTGGCTGGGCCATTGTGCCCAGGTATTTGTTCAAATATTATTCTGAATGTTTCTGCAAGGGTGTTTTTAGATGAGATTAACATTTAAATGCATAGAGTATGAGTAAAGCAAATTGCCTTCCATAATGTGGCTAGACCTTATCCAAACAGATAAAGACCTGAATAAAACAAGACTGACCTCCTTACCCTTTCTCCCCATTCCCGCACCATACACCCCTGCTCCATCACAGCAAGAGGAAATATTGCCAACAGACCACGTTCAAATTTGAACAGCAGTATCAGCTCTTCTCTGGGTTGCCATCCTGCCAGCCCACCCTGCAGATTTTGGATTTGTCAGGCTCCATAGTCAAGTGAGCCAATTTCTTAAAATAATTCTCTCAACCCTGCACACACACACATATACGTATAGGTACATACACACACGCATTGGTTCTATTTCTCTTGAGAACCCTAATATACCTCTGCCCCTAGATGATCTTGTTCTCTTATACAAATACTTCCAAATAAGAATATCTTATATATGCCATACAGATAGTAGGAAAAAATATTCTCAACCTTTACTCTATTATTTTTTATCAACATACTACTCTATGTTATCATACAAGGGCCAACTGAGTTAATAAGAAATATGATAGTTTTCTCCAAATACAGAAGATTTGTTAGGGAGGAAACATATTGTTTGTTTATCTAGGAGCTAGAAAAAGGACCAATGAGTGGCAATGGCAAGGATAAAGACCAAGGATCAATATTAAAAAGTATTTTCTAGTCTTAGGGCTATCAGGAAGGAAGGAAGGAAGGAGAAGAAAAAGAAAGGAAAAGAAAGATTTTCTTTAAGAGACTGAGGCTCTTCTTTAAGCCTGAGTAACTATTTGCTAAGGTAAACCATGCTATTGCTATTTGCTAAGATAAAACCATGAATAAATCCTTCCTTGGACTTGAAAATAGTTAGCTGAACAGATCTGTAAGAATCATAGTAGAAAACACTAAAGAATTGTTCCAACTTTAAATACAATCTTCTGTGTCCTCATTGCTTTCTATTATTCTTTACTATTCTCTTCCATCCTCCACTATTGTTCCCCACCTCTGACTTCTATCTTATCTTTCTCTCCATTCTAATTTCATCATCCCCTGTTAACTGTTTTTAAGAATACAGAAATGAGGGGCGCCTGGGTGGCTCAGTTGGTTAAGCAACTGCCTTCGGCTCAGGTCATGATCCCGGAGTCCCGGGATCGAGTCCCATATCGGACTCCTGGCTCTGCGGGAAGTCTGCTTCTCCCTCTGACCTTCTCCCCTCTCATTCTCAGTCTCTCGCTCTCTAATAAATAAATAAAAATCTTTAAAAAAAAAACAAGAATACAGAAATGAGGAGTGCCTGGGTGGCACAGCAGGTTAAGCACCATTGGTTTCCACTCAGGTCGCAAGAATCAGCCCCGCTTACGGCTCCATGCTCACCATGGGATCTGCTTGTGATTCTTTCCTTCTCCCTGCCCCTCCCACTTCTGCTCTCTCTCTAAAATAAAAATAAAAAAATACAAATGTGAGGAAATATATCTAAAAAGAAAGCAAATACTTTACATAAAAGGTTTCTCTGTATCACAGTTGTACCTTTTTATGTTGTTTTGATTTTGTTTTGTTTACTAAATTTTCCTCCTCTCCTTTCTTTAGATACATAAGTAAATTCTTAGAATGACACACTGAATCTTACTTTCCTATTTGACAAACAGTTTTAATTTTCTCTTTATTTTCCTATTTACATAATAATGAATACTCATATAAAAGTTAGTCTTCAACAAAATTCCAAAAATTTTTCTTCAAAGGTCTAGCACTAATTTCATAATTAAATTCCTCTACACAGTATGACAGCATCTTATTTACAGATTATAGCAAATAAGAGCTTGGGTGAACACTGATATGGCCTTTGATACATCCCAGACATTCTTTTCAACCCCACTGAAGATACTGTCCACATTAGAACCTTGTTACTTAAAGTGTGATCCATAGATTAGCACACTGGCATATACTAGGAGCTTATTACAAATGCAAATTGCCGGGCCCCACATAAAACCACTGAATCAGAATCTTTCAGGATAGAACCCAAGTATTTGTGTTTTAACGATCCTTACAAATACGTTTTTATGTTCCTAAAGTTTGAGAAACATTGATATAAAACAGTGATGTCCAATGGAAATATAAATGTGAGCCACACAAATAATTCAAAATTTTCTAGCAACCACATTAAAAAAGGTAAAAAGAAACAGATGAAATTAATTTTAATAAGCATTTATGTAAAATGTTATTTCAATATGTAATCAACACAAAAATTGAGTCATTCTACTTTTTTAAGGACTGTCTCTGAGGTTATAAATCATCTCAATTTCAAGTAGTCCCCTTTCAAGTACTCAAAAGCCACATGGGGCCAATAGTACTTTATGGATAGCCCAGGTCTAGAATTGGTTGAGACAGATGCTGTGTTTTTTTTAAATTAATATATAATGTATTATTTGTTTCAGGGGTACAGGTCTGTGATTCGACATTCTTACACAATTCACAGTGCTCACCATAATACATACCCTCCCCAATGTCCACCACCCAGCTACCCCATCCCTCCCACTCCCCTCCACTCCAGCAACCCTTAGTTTGTTTCCTGAGATTAAGAGTCTATTATGTTCTGTTATAGAGAGCCCAGAGATGGACCCGCAACTCTATGGTCAAATCAA
>CM052800.1:72310753-72327339 GCA_028533885.1 Nasua narica | reverse complement strand
CTCCAAAGGCAAAGGAAACAAAAGCGAAAATGAACTTTTGGGACTTCATCAAGATAAAAAGCTTCTGCACAGCAAAGGAAACAGTCAACAAAACAAACAGGCAACCCACAGAATGGGAGAAGATATTTGCAAATGACACTACAGACAAAGGTCTGATATCTAAGATCTATAAAGAACTCCTCAAACTCAACACTCACAAAACAGATAATCACATCAAAAAATGGGCAGAAGACATGAACAGACACTTCTCCAAAGAAGACATACAAATGGCTCACAGACACATGAAAAAATGTTCATCATCTTTAGCCATCAGAGAGATTCAAATCAAAACCACACTGAGGCTATCCTTCCCTTATCTTTTTTTTTAAAGATTTTTTTTTTTTTTTTTTTAGGAAAGAGAGAGAGTGAGAGAGAGCATGAGAAGGGAGAAGGTCAGAGTGAGAAGCGGACTCCCCATGGAGCTGGGAGCCTGATGTGGGACTCGATCCCGGGACTCCGGGATCATGACCTGAGCTGAAGGCAGTCGCTCAACCAACTGCGCCACCCAGGGGCCCTATCCTTCCCTTATCTTGACCACTTCGAGCAAAGAGTTAATCTTTTACTCTCTATTTTGTTTTTAATGTCATGACTGGTTTTCCAATTTAACAATTTTGCAGTTGGTCATTAATATTCACATACACTGGGGCGCCTGGGTGGCTCAGTGGTTTAAAGCCTCTGCCTTCTCAGCTCAGGTCATGATCTCAGGGTCCTGGGATCAAGCCCTGCATCGGGCTCTCTGCTCAGCGGGGAGCCTGCTTCCCCCTCTCTGCCTGCCTCTCTGCCTACTTGTGATCTTTATCTTTCTGCCAAATAAATAAAATCTTAAAATACTCACATACATTCATAACTCAAAAAATGAAAACTGCAGTAAATAATGAGTCACAATGAAAAATGAAACAACTTTGCTTTTATTTATTAACTTGGTATAAAACATTCTCATGGTGTGATATCTCTTCCTGTTTTAACATAATAGATAAACTATGGTTTTATGTGAAATAAGATTTATACAAAATCAAACTTCAAAAAGAAGAATTTTCTTTAATTGCCTACTTTTCTGGCTGGTGTTTCTTTCTTCTCCTAAGGCCAAATGTTAGAAGCGTTTAGAAATAATATTTAAGGCCAAGTATTTAAAACATTTTTTTAATTTATAGAAGAATTTATATGCCTATTTCACTAAATCTTATATATTTTTTAAAGATTTTACTTGTTTATTTGACAGAGAAATAGAGGGAGATCACAAGTAGGCAGAGCAGCAGGCAGAGGGAGAGGGAGAAGCAGGCTTTCCACTGAGCAGAGAGCCTGATGTGGGCCTTGATCCCAGGACTCTGGGATCATGACCCAAGCTGAAGGCAGATGCTTAAGTTGCCCCCAAAATATAAAAACACTAATTCAAAGGGATACATGCACCCCTATGTATATTGTAGCATTATTTACAATAGCCAAATTATGGAAGTAGCCCAAATGTACATCAAAAGATGAATGGATAAGATGTGGTATGTACATACACACACACACACACACACACACACTGGATTATTCATCCATAAAAAGGAATGAAATCTTGCCATTTGCAACAATATAGATGGAGCTAGTGTATAATGATAAAGTGAAATAAGTCATATAAAGACAAATACCACGTGATTTCACTTGTATGTGAAATTCAAAGAACAAAACAAATGAGCAAAGAAAAAAAGAGAAAGAGAAAAAAAACAGAAATAGACTCTTAACTATAGAGAACAAAGTGATGGCTACCAATGGGAAGGTGGGTGAAATAGGGTGATGGGAATTAAAGAGCACACTTATCATGATAAACACTGAGTAATACGCAGAATTTCTGAATTGTAATATTGTACACTTGAAACTAATACTGTATGTTAACTGGAATTAAAATTAAAAACTTAAAAAAATTGTATGACACTCCTAAAAAAGGTAATGCTTTACTGTTTGTAGTTTTGAAAACTTGGGAGGCTCTATAGTACTAAATTGAGAAATTCCCTATGTTTACCAGACCATTTAATAATCACTTATTCTAAAATATATAATTCATGTTGTTAATTTTAATCACTCTTTAGGTACTAATTCTTACTAGATAAGTATTTGTCCCTCAATATATAAAGGAAGATAGAAATTATACTGAACCTCATTTAGTTTACTAAATGGTCTTGATTCTGAGATTGTAAAACTATGTTGCACTTCGTCTTAAGAAAAATTTCCTCTAGTAATAATGCTCCCAATGAATAATTTTATTATACATAAACTTTATAATATTAAAAGTAATAGATACTATTTTTAATATTAAGTGATTAGGCTAAAGGATTATGTTTTAAAGGTAACCACTCTTGATTTAAAAAAAAAATCGTTCTTGAATTAAGACTGTTTTCTTAATATGAAAAAAACCTTTTACATTAAATCAAGAGGTGTTATACTGAATGACGCATTAGAAGGACAACTATTATTAGCAGAAATTAACATAAGATATCATTCACATCATTATTATTTACTATTTTGCTGGAAGTTCAAGCCAACGTATTAAGTCAGCTATAATTACAAGGGAAAGAAGAAACAAAAATGTCACTTCACGGATATTCTGACTGCAAAACCCAAAAGAACTAGTTAAAGTTTAATTTTAACTACTAAGTGGATTCAGAAGGTAGCTGAATACCAATAAAAATATAAAAATCAACACAGATTTCAAATTGACCTTTAACAATAACCACTTAGAAGTTATAATGGGAAAAACTCCATTTGCAACAACTAAAAAATGTAAAATAAGTAGGAATACTTAAAACGAGATATGTGTAGAAAGCATGAACCAAACTACATCTCACTGAGTCACAAAAAGACTTAAAGATATATAATCTGTGTTCTTAGATTGACAGACAAAATGCTGAGAAGTTTTCAATTTTTTCCAATTAATTTATAGCTTATCTTAATTTCCATAGGAATTTTCAGGAATGTGACATGCATTCCCACAATTTCTGTGATATACTAAATCCATAAAAATAGAACTTTCTGACAAATTAATAAAAAGAAACTTCCTCCATAAAGCCAATATATCTAAAATAGCACAAGTAGAACACAAAAGACAGATTAATGATATAGAATAAAACTCCAAAGCTGGCCCAATTACATTAAATTAAGCAGTTATTATATGATAAAAGAAACATTATCAACCAATAAGGAGATTAAACAATACATGTTGTTGAGAAAATTGATTACTCAGAAAAAAATAAAATTAGATCCTCACCTTATACCATATATCAAAATAATAAACATAATCAATTAATTCTAATAATATGCATATTTTATAAAGAGGCTTCCATTAGGAAAAATGATGATTCATTAAATTTTTATTATTTCACAAAATATCTCATTTATAGATTTCAGTGTCTACATAATGGTGAAACTCTAATCTTTCTTCTACTACGCCAAATGGGTACTCCAGAACTCTGAATTACAAGAGATAAAAATGAAAGCATTTAAACCAGGTAAGGAAGCTTTCTAGAGGAAACATAACCATCAGGGATGATCAAGTTCTACAGAGGTGAAAAAAGGCTATGATACTGACCACACCTTTAATATCAGGTTCAAACATCTATATTCACAGTGAAGACACTGAATACAGATAGTAATCTATTACTATAAACTATTTTCCTTTAAATATCAAACTATACCCTTCTGTTGAGAATATATAATTCTTAATCAGATACTAGTATTATTAATTCATTTCTAATTCACTGTTATCAATCAAAAGTCCAATTTATATGCCATATTCTTTAACACATTCAAAACATACTGAGATAGTGCTTAATTGATTAGAGAAGCCAGGTACACAAAACAAAGGAGCAAAGGGGAAAAAAGGAGCGGACAAGCCAAACCAAAAAGAGACTCTCAACTATAGAGAATAAACTGTTGTTACCAGAGGGGAGGTGGGAGGAAGGATATGTTATATAGGTGATAAGGATTAAGGAGTGCACTTGTGATGAGCACCGAGTGTCGTATGGAAGTGCTAAATCACTCTATTGTACAAATGAAACTAATAGTATACTGTATATTAACTAATTGGAATTTAAATAGAAACTTAAAAAAAAAAGAAGCAGGAGCCAGAAGCCCATCACATCAATCAAGTATATGGCCACAGAAAATCCACAGCTAGTTGTCCAGGCAGAGTTACATACAAACCCTATCTTGTTGAAAAAGAATGTCAAGAAAACACAGCAGCACAACCCCCATCACTTCTCTCTCAACAATAACTTAAAAGTGTAGTCCTCAGTGATAGTAAGTCAGCACTGGTACTATAAATATTGAGGACAGATCTTCTTAAGTATATATTTGGCATAGAGCATCATTTCAAATCACATTTCTCTTACATATTTTACTCTCTCTTAGAACATGAGAAGTTCTTCAAATTTAGCAAACTTAAGGAGCAAAATGGTAACATTTATAGCTAATGTTAGAAAACCAGATCCTCTGCCAATGTTTTAATCACAAAGTACATATACCAATGGAAGCTTATCTCCTTCTGGAGACTGCACTTAACAAGAGCTTTTTTGCTCCTTAGGAATTATAGCTTAAAAGCACATCAGAGGGTAAACTGCAACCAATATCATAGTTATATCTTGTTTCTGTTATTAATCTCAAGGCCTATGACAGATTTCAAGATGGTCTTTCTCATTCTTCCAATCAGATCAAGCCTTTCCATGATCCCTTTCTACAAACTCCTGGATACCAATATATTTGAATATACATTGTCCTCTTTCTGCTTCTGAGTAAATGCACAGAACATATCTTGGGACCTATATGCTTTCTCTTTCTTAGATTCTAACCCTTGAACAACGAACTTAAGTTCAGTATTTTAGTATATGTGTTGCCGAAGCGAGCACTTAAGTTCAGTATTTTAAATGTCTTCTTTTAAACGTCCTTTCCTACACTGAATTACTCAATTGGATTTTATTGACAACATGCATTTTACATATCTTACTGGGTGGCCCAACTCTTAAACCTACTTCAATCAGCCATCGCCCACAATTCAAGAAACAATGGCCTATGGGGAGGGTATGTGCTATGGTAAGTGCTGTGAATTGTGTAAGAGTTCGTGAACTGTGAAGATTCACAGACCTATACGCCTGAAGCAAATAATACATTATATGTTAATTTAAAGAAAAAAAGAAACGGCCTATAAAGCTGCAACAGAAATCAAGTACTTGTAAATATCATATATAATTTTAAAAAAATGAGATTCAATATGTAATCAATATTTTTAAAACTGTTAATGAGACAGTTTATGTATTTTTTTGGTACTAAGTCCCTGAAATCTATGGTGTGCCTAAATTCAGACTAGCCTCATTTCAAAAGTTCAATAGCCATGTCAGATAATGAATACCAGGCAGCATGAGTTTAGAAGATTCCTGTGGAAGACTAATGAGTATAGTGATCCCTGGATTTTTCCATGTTTAATGGTGTTATTTTATAGACGATACTGAGCAGGTTGGCTCAATATAAAATTCCTATTTAATTTTTTAAAAATACTGTTCCATTACTGACTTGCTTTGTATATTGTTATTGAGAAGTCTGATGCCAATCTGATTTTCTTTCCTTTTTAAAAAACTTCGTCTTTTTGAATGGCGGCCCTAAGGATTTTTCCTTTGTACTTATTTTTACTTTTTTTTTATGGTCACCAAGTGATGAATTTATTTGTGAAAGAAAAAGTTGTTCTTCTGTTTTTCATTTAGACACAAATAAAATAAGTAAAAGTTTTAGTAGACTAAGTCTCTGAGTTGCCCATGACACGTCAATTTTTGCAAGTACATGGCTGCCTCTTTCATATCATGTAGATTCTGGTCTTTCTTTTCTTCAGAGAAGTTCTTAGTTTTAAATATTAGCTCTGCTTCATTGTTTTGTTTTTCTCCTTTAGACCTCCAACTGTGTGTATATTGGATCTTTTCCCTATCTTACACATCTATCATTTGCCTGTTTTCTTCAATGCTCCATAATAAATTTTAAGTCACCTCTATTCTTTTCTGTTATAATCTAGTTTTAATTTCTAAAATGATTCTTTTTCTTCGATTTCTTCTAATCAGCTCTTCTTTCGCATCACTCCGGTATTTATCCACTTCTGTTTCAAGGATCTGAAACTCTTATTTGAGGATTTTTTTCTTTTCATATATACAAAGTCTTAAAGATATTTAATATAGGTCATGATGTTCTGTTACTGATAAGTGCTTTATGGTTGGTTTAGGAAGAAAACTTTTAATAGCTAAAATGTTGGTTCTTATTTCTTGCTTTATTCATTGTAGCAATTTGTATGTTTATCATCTGCAATTTTTTTTCTTTTTTTATTTTAAGATTTTTTATTTATTTATTTGAGAGAGAGAGAGGGAATGAAAGGGGAGAAGGTCAGAGGGAGAAGCAGACCTCCCGCAGAGCCGGGAGTCCGATATGGGACTCGATCCCGGAACTCCGGGATCACGAGCTGAGCCGAAGGCAGTCGCTCAACCAACTGAGCCACCCAGGCGCCCTCATCTGCAATTTTCTATTCAGTGTATAGTTTTTATTTTCTGTTCATGAGCAATAAAAATTTATGCACTAAGGGTAAAGATTTGGGATGAATGTCTAGATCTCTAGTTCAAAAGCTCTCTATTCTGGACTTAAACTAAAGGGGGTGACTAGTGTGTCTTCTACTTTTATGGTTTTCTTATTTTTCTAGAACACTTAATTTCCCTATCTTGCTTCCTTCTTTCCTTTCACCAGCAAGTCTACAAGGCAATACAAGATAATCCCCAAAAGTGGCACCCATCTGATGTGTTGCCTGGGTCCTGTGTACTTTAAAGTCTCTTCCTTTTGATTTCTCAACAGTAAATGCTCTGACTGAAGCTAAGACCATATCTTAGTATTTTCCAGGCTAGGACCCTTTCATCCTAAAGCAATTTTAACTATGTACCCTTGGGTTCCTGGTTCAATCAACTTTCCTGTCGTCTTTTCCATGCAGTTTCTGCAGTTTCAATGAATTCTATCATGGGCTCTGATGTAGGCTAAAAAAATCTAGTAGGCTAGATTTTGATACTTATTTGTCTCCCTAGTAATCTGAAGGTCTTAATCTGTCTTCTAGTTATGCTTAAGGCATAGGTTATATTAATTGGTTTTACTTTTTCTCTTCTATGATCTGTATAAATTCTTAGAGAACATGCAGAAAAACTGAAATTTAGGTAGCTGCCATTATTTAATGGCAATCCAATATTCTCAATTCATCAAGAATTGTCAATGGCTTTTTAGTTGAAGATTTTCTCTACTTTAGTCTCCTCTATTCTACAAATGCTATCTTTACTTAGTAAAAACTGAACTTTTGATAATTTGTGGCCAGTACCACTAAAAAGCTCTCACGGACAATGGACACAATAACTAGAAGAGTCACATGATACAAAAATATGTAAAGGAGGTGAGAACATAATGAATTTAGCTTGCAAAAGA
Organism: Nasua narica; assembly: GCA_028533885.1. NCBI lineage: Eukaryota > Metazoa > Chordata > Mammalia > Carnivora > Procyonidae > Nasua > Nasua narica. Next base: position 72,319,833 of record CM052800.1, on the reverse strand, counting down.
AATTTTTTTTAGCTTGCAAAAAAAAAAATGCACTTCTATGGTGCATTTGATAACTTAGGGTAAAAAGTAAAATCAAGATATTACCATGAAAGAAGTAAAATTAACTTTGTGTTCTACTAAAACAGCAGTCATCTTTCATGCCCAGTGATTCAGATTTAATATGGCTATTGAAAAACAGTTGATAACAAGTTTCAAAGTCCCTTACTTAAGAAATGATTTGGATATAAAAGTAAGTTAATTCAGAAATATTGAAGGCATAAAACAGACTAAAAGCAAATGACAATAGCAAGTTCTGTTAGAGAAGATTCACAGAGTAATCTACATTTGTGGCTTATATACATAATCTGGTATGCTTAGGATTATAGCTTCAGAAGGGAGCCAAAAATCAATACAATGAATAAAAAAAAAGAACAAAGGCTAAGAAATAACTTAAGTATTCAACAAGTGGATGAGTACGATATTAGGTTAGGAATGTGGACGAGATACTAAATACTTTTTTCTTAAAAGTAAACTGGGTTGTTCTACAGAAAATAATTCTGTGACTCTTGTATGAAATAGGAATTGTCATTAAGCTATAAATTAAATAAAGTTAGAGCACAAAGGTACATGAGGCAATGAGAGAGAGGAAAACAGCCTAATCCTTTATGACAAGAATTTAAAGCTGTGTTGGTGATCATGCTGGCATTATTTTGGAGTTCACTTAGCAACAGAACGTGGCCCCCATGCTCTTATAATGGAATAGATTTTTTCATTATGAATGGACTGTTAATTTTTCTTATCGTTGGGCTTTTGATTTATGCTAGCAGTTTGCCTTACAAGGGGATTTAGATGTCATATTCTCTAATGACAATTCCTGTCCTAATGTTTAGGGAGAAAAACATGGCCTGTTGTTTTAGATTTTCAAATAAGCATGAAATAGAGTAACCATACTACAATAAGTATTTATAGAGAATCCTCTGTTCTCTGAATCAAAAGAAGACTGAACACGATCTGATTTCTTAGAAGGTAGCTTTCAAATATTTACTAAAAAACATTTTAAAACTGAGATCTAAAGTATTTATATGAATGAATGAATGTTTCTATTATTTAGATCAGAAATTTACACAAAATGCTTAAGCAAAATGTTTTCCATAAAACCTACTATTAAAACTCTCTCTTATCTCATAAGATTCTGACATATATAATATATTTAATGTTACCAAAAAAAATTTAAGAAAGAAAACCACTCTGAAGTCATACATCAATTTCAAATTATGATAATTTTTGATGTGCAATCAAATATACTAAATTTCCACAGTGTAAAAATTTTAAAGAGCATAATTTCTTTCCATTTAGATTTGTCCTTTCCAATGACAGGTTAGTAGACTGTAAAATAAAATTTTAAGTTTAGATTTCTATTACACATACTGGTACAGAATGGAGAAATTATTGTTTCTTGATCAGGTGCAAATCTGGTACAAGCAATGATATTTTTAGCTAAAACACCTGACACTAAGAAAGAATTATGACAGTAGAAGGTCTCTGCAAAAAAAGCCAATACAGATTCACTTGAGTTAAATGTTTTATATTAAGTATAATATATACCTTTATATCCTCTTAAAGGTAAAACATTTAAGTTAATGTTTTATGTTAACCTAAATGTTTTACCTTTAAGAGGATAAAAGTAGCAATGGATCAATCACCTCAAGGGAGAACAAATGAAGAAAACAAACACCTTACTAGTTTTTTTAAAATGTGAATAAAATATCTATAAGATAAGCCTGTAATTTAAGAAAAAAAGGTTTATATATCATTCTCATCTTTAATCATATAATTTGAGATCATTTTCTTTAAAAAAGCAAAAAGTTAAGACACAATATTGAAACCTATCTTTTGGAAACACTTTCACAGCCTGTAAACTCAGCAAAAAGCCACAGTTTTATTTTGTAGACTAAGAGTACAAATCCAAACTCCAGACTCTGGCAGAGCAAAGTAACATTGTAGTGTCTGTTTCCTTTTTTTACATGGTGATGATAGTATCTCTTCATGGGAGTAAAGGAAAGTTTTATTTAGATAACAGATATAGTCCCAAGTCCAGTGTTGAGTATACAAAAAGTACTCAATCAATGACAGATAATCATTCTTAAGTTAAACACTGAACATCTGCATGAACTCCCTCTTCCTGTGTCAAATTCTTTTGTCAATAGTCTTAGATATGAGGGCACATGAATTTTGTTACAGATTCTTAAAAAGACATATTCCTTTTGGTCCCTTCTTGGGGAGTCTACAGTTAACTAGGTAGAGTTTGTTTTTTTTTTATTGACATCTTGTGGTTATTGGTCTTAATACTTTATAATATATAATTTCAAGGCTATTTTTCCATAAAGAGCTTCAATGAGTAAGTCTGCAATGGATCTGAAATTTAATCCAACGATTATATACTTCTAGTTCTTCAATCAATTCTTTAAAAAGTTATAAACTTTGGCTTCCTTTTCTTCACTTCTCTTCAACTTCAGTTCTCTATCAGTCTTTCCAGAGAGGGATGAGCAATCCTCTACAAATAAACAAGAACACTGCCTCCATATCCTTCAGTTTCTGAACGAATGGTCCATTTAGAAAATTGTTTTTTCTAACATAGAGAAAAAAAACGGTCCACTAAGAACAAGAGTATAATAAAACAACTCTTCCAAAAAAATGAACTTGAGATATTCAATTTACTTAGACTACTTACATGATTATATAAATCTGCCTATACAGGCATATAAAACTCAGGTCATCACTTGGTTCTTTCTAGTCTTCTAGACCCATACAAAAGAACTTCCTGTGATAATGGAAATGGCTTAGTATCTGTGATCTCCTAAAAGGTAGATACTAGCCAAATATGGCTATTAAAAAGTAAGACTAAGGTACTTACTTTTAAATAAAATTAAATGATTAAATTTAAATAGCCACATTTCTACTACAATGGATAGCACAGCCTTAGACACTCTTCTTTCTCTCTACCATGGTGAACCTTATTCAGACACTCTTATTGAACTCCTTGTTTTAAACCCCCCTTCTCTGTCATCTCTAAGACTAAATAGCTTGACAGAGTTACAATCTCAAAAGCAAAGAGAAGTACTGCAAAAGAATTTTCCAAGCTAGTTTTAAAATGTGCTTTTTGATGAAGAGTACCGCATTCAATTATCTTAGATTTTCTAAGCACAGTTCACTAAGAAATGAAAAATAAAATAGAAAAGAAATAATATACACATCTGAGTACTTAAAATTAAACTCTAACAATATATACTTTCTCCTAAATTCTTTGTCAGCTACATAACTAATCCCAGAATAAAACAATGGTAAAATTAAAAACAAGTACAGCATAAACCATAGCACAACAAAGCAGTACTAAGGAAACAGATAAAAATCATTCTGTACCCCCATCTATTCTCTGTGATAATAGAAAAATTAATGAATGGAAATATGATGGATCAAATACAACAATATAATGTGTTAGCCAATGAAGAGTTATATAATTTTTATCATGAGTATTATTTACCACACATCAAGTCTTAGCTCAGTTTTAAGGGATTTCTGAATGACTGCTTATGTCTTTCCAATTAAATCTAAGTATAAGCATTATTTTATTTATTTTTCATAAACATTACTTTCAAGTAAAAAGGTGACCATAAGATCTTGGAAAAAGACTTTAGGTATTTTAAGTTCCCCTCTGTTTTTCCTCCCCAGTCTCTCCACATATATACACACACAGCCTTTTTCAAAGAACAAATGTAGGTGTTATGAAGGGAAACAACTATGGTGCTTATCTGTTAGGAATGAAAGAATGGCCTCTCTCTGGGGCTGGTATAAATGTCACCACCACCAATCAATTCCTCCTTTCTTCTGCCTATCAACTTGGCTTTCAGTACCTTTGGGGTGGGGAGGTGGGATGGGAGAGTGGAGCATGTAAAACAACCTCAGTATTCTGGGGACTCAAAAGAATTCAAGTTATGTGAATCCAAGTTATGTGGTAAACTACATACCAATTTCTGAATGACTGCTGATTTAATTTTTCATTTGGCATTTTAAACATAATGAAACTTACTATTTTGAGCCAGTGCTTGAAGCAGACAATCCAAGCATCCTTCTAAACTATCCTCAGTTCTGTCCACAGCTGTTATCTTCAACTTCTTCAAGGTATCACTGAGATTATCTGCTTACAGAAAAAAAGAGCAATCAGAACTCTAACATATGATCCTCATGTTTCATGACAGTTACCACTAACAGGCATTACTGTGAATAACTTCCACATACATTACAAAATGGTAATGGACTGTACCATTACAAATTTTTAAAATAAAATGTATCCATTTAATTCAGATATTAAAAATTCATTCTGTATATGTGCGATACCAGGGATATTCAGGAATAATACAGATTGTCACAGAACATCTTCTTCAGGATTCTTATACCATATTTAGCCTGTTCAGGAAACCAGCCATGATTAATTGAAAAAAAAAACTAAATGTCCCCCAAAAATTACATCGCTTTGCAAATAATATTGTTTCATTTTTGGCTTCCTCTGCTGTATTTCAAAGATATAAAATGAAGGTTTAGAAAAGTTTCAAAATAATATAACTTAAAATAATACAATGCTGATGACTATAAAACCTACTTTAACACTGCCATTTGAAAAACACTTCAAATAAAAATACTGCTATAAGCCAAAACATGTACATTTTGGATTATAAAGCTGTGCTCTCATCCTAAATTGTATGTGGATTCCCCCACACCATAGACTGTCAAAATTTCTTTACATTAAAAATTCAGATCCCCATAGAGTTTTTATTTACATCAATTATTTCTATTGACATTTAAATACTAAAAGTTAAAACTGAGACATTTTAAGATTCATTTTAATAATTCATTTAACCCTAGCAGTTATAAAATTATTTAACAGTAATATTTAAAAATATATACATTTCAAAAACAAAACACTCATTAAAAATAACTGTTCTACATTTTTACAAATCTCCATAATGTCTGCCTTAATAGAAAATAACTGGATTTTCACATCTGCTTCTGTACTCAACTTTCCATAATTTGTTGTTTGGGTTAAGCAGATAAAGAAAATTCAGCCTTACACACATAGTTGAAAAACAGGAGAGTATTTTAATAGCCTTTTCAGATAATTGTGGATATTCTCTGATACCATACCAAAACTGGACAAGTGGTAGTATTTTAAAGGTTGGTTGCCATAAGAAATCTGAAACAATTATTAATAAATGCTTCCAGTTGGAAAGAACTGCTTTTGTAAGTCTCAACCTGACTCAGATTCCTAGGAAATAAACCTGCTCTGAAACCTATTCAAGTGACCTAGGCAGATGCTTCTTCTTATCTCCCATGTTTAATCCTTTGCTCTCACTGAGAAAGGATCAGAAAAGCACAACAGGATTCCACCTAAAAGCAAAAATAATATAATGGCCCAGTACTGGTCTCCCATTCTAGATGAACTGCCCTGGAAAGAAGCTCTCTCCAAAAGTCTCCAGCGATGCTCCAGGATTTACTTTATTTATTTATTTATTTAATTACTTACTTATTTATTAAAAGATTTTATTTATTGGACAGAAAAAATAAATAAATAAATAAATGCTTCCAACCCTCGCATTCATATCCACTGAACTCTTAGACTGAATTTTTCATGCATGTAAGATATTTATCAATGCACTGGTCATTAAAAAAATTAGGTCATGGAGTTATGCATATCTTCCAAATACTGACATATTTCAAAATATATTGTACTATTCAATATATATTTTGTACTATTTCAAAATACAACATTTGCTAGTATCATCACTAATCTTATTAAAAGTCTCTTTGTAAGTCCTGGGGAAATACCAAGCTGAAGGCATGCAAGTTTCCCAAAATTTTAATTTTCTCTTACAAATTTCAATTTCACTACCTGCAACAAATACGGTCAGCTGTTTTCCTTAAATGATAAATTAGCCTCATTCATTTGTGAGAAAATATCTGCCAAATATGAAAAACCAGTTTGTCTGTCAGTTCTTTCAAGTAAAAAATGACTTTCCATGAAAAAAAAGTACCTTGGTCAGCTCATAAACAACTGCACAAATGCTTCTCTTCAAAACAGGAGTCAGACTTTGCAATGCAATCAAAGTGTTTTATGTGTACCTCCCATTTCATGACAAAGAATATTTATTAAATGTGTATAGAGATATTGAGATTTTTAAATTTTTTTCTGCTTCATCATGGGCATTCTTAAGTGAAGCTGGTATTTTTTTCTACTTCATGTTACGATGAAGAATACTAATAGTACAATTTAGTACTACTACTGCTCTGATTCACACATTTTAAAGCACCCTCATTTTTTTTACCCATAATTGCTTTCGTACCATTGTTAGGGCAAATGCAGGCAGTATTGACCTCACAGACACCCAAATGGGATACCAAGGACCTCTAGCATTGCTGCTACAGTTAGAATTTCAGGCATTTTCTTACTTCAAAGTAACGTATATATTTTAATAGACTTCTGTACATTTCCAGGTCATGACAATTCTATAAATATGATGAAATCCCTTATTATAAAATGAGAGATAATTACTTCCTATGCCAATCCAAGAAAGAGTAGACTTAAAATTTTACATCATATAATACTAACATGCTCTAGGATACCTAGTACAACCTGACTGATCCAGTAAACCTAAACCTATACTTTATTAAAAATCCCAGGTTATCATTCACATCTAAGTTGAATATTTACTTTCTTAAGAGGGACTAAGCAATTTTGAGAAATTGATTTTTACTCTAAAGAAAAAGTATATTTGTATGTATCTCTTCTATAAGCTAAAAAGGAGATGCAGGGCATCCTATCTCAGATATTCTTGTTCAAACTTATTAAGTTCATATTAAGTTCATTTTCCTGAAATAAAGTATGAATAATGTATAGTATCTAAGTTCATTTAATTAAAAGTAATAAATGTAATTATCCCAACATTGAGGAAAAAAATAAGACTTATGTTAGTCAAATTACAGCAATCCATCAAGTCTATCAGTCAACAAAAAATAAAAGACAGTTAAGACTCATTTAGTACTACCGATGTTGGCATGTGGGTATGTTTAAATTCTTTCCTTCTCTTCATCCTATCTCCAAAGCTCCTTACCTGACATCCCCTTCTGATGGAGTCTCAGTCTGGATGAGTCAAGAGACAATCCTTGTCCATTTTACCTAAGTCTCCTCTGCCTTAACCTCCCAGGATCATTTTCAATCACTATATCCATCCTTCACAGGATTATTCACAATTTTTATATTTTTTGTTTAATTGTTAATATACGCTCCCCCACTATATTTTGTGGGACATCTAGTTAATTATAGTCATTGCACGGTACCCCGTAATAGTTGTTAAATTAACTGAGTGAACAAAGGACTGAGTTCCTTCTTTGCACAAAGCTGTCTAGTTACCATCCTTTGTACCACGATGTAAGAGCCAAAGTGGGCCCACAGCAAAGGGAAGGGAAATGTGACCTGTTAAGCACCTACTATGTACTCCATATAATTTAAAGTATAACTATAGTGACTTATATTTTAAGATGCGAAGAAATCATTGAAGATGATTTAAGAATTTAAGAATATAAAATATATAACTAAAAACTATGTAGATCATCCCACTTTTTTTTTTTTAAAGATTTTATTTATTTATTTGACAGAGAGAGGGAGATCACAAGTAGGCAGAGAGGCAGGCAGGGAGAGACTGGGAAGCAGGCTCCCTGCTGAGCAAAGAGCCCGATGTAGGCTCGATCCCAGGACCCTGAGATCATGACCTTAGCCGAAGGCAGAGGCTTTATCCCACTGAGCCACCCAGGTGCCCCTAGGTGTACCACTTTTAATCATCCCTGTGTATATATATATACATATATATATATATAATTTATTAATTATTAACATATAATGTATTATTTGCCCCAGGGTACATGTCTGTGAATCATCAGGCTTACACATTTCAAGCATTTGCCATAGCACATACCCTCCCAATGTCCATAACCCTCCCCTCCCCCCCACCTCCCAGCCACCCTTAGTTTGTTTCATGAGTTTAGGAGTCTCTTATGATTTGTCTCCTGCCCCATCCCATCTTGTTTCATTTCTCTTCCCCACCCCCCACAACCCCCTGCCCTGCCTCTCCAATTCCTCATATCAGAGCGATCATGTGATAACTGTCTTTCTCTGACTGACTTATTTCACTTAGCATAATACCCTCTAGTTCCATCCATATCGTTGCAAATGGCAAGATTTCATTTCTCTTGATGGCTGCATAGTATTCCGTTGTATATATATACCACTTCTTCTTTATCCATTCACCTGTTAATGGACATCTAGGTTCTTTCCATAGTTTGGCTATTGTGAACATTGCTGCTATAAACATTCGGGTGCATGTGACCTTTTGGATCACTACATTTGTTATCTTGAGGGTAAATACCCGGTAGTGCGATTGCTGGGTCGTAGGGTAGCTCTATTTTCAACATTTTGAGGAACTTCCATAGTTTTCCAGAGTGGTTGTACCAGCTTGCATTCCCACCAAGAGTGTAGGAGGGTTCCCCTTTCTCTGCATCCTCGCCAACATCTGTCGTTCCCTGACTTGCTAATTTTAGCCATTCTGGCTGGCGCGAGGTGGTATCTCACTGTGGTTTTGATTTGTATTTCTTTGATGCCAAGTCATGTTGAGCATTTTTTCATGTGTCTGTTGGCCATTTGGATGTCCTCTTTACTGAAATGTCTGTTCATATCTTCTGCCCATTTCTTGATTGGTTATTTGTTCTTTGGGTGTTGAGTTTGAGAAGTTCTTTATAGATTTTGGATATTAACCCTTTATCTGATATGTCATTTGCAAATATCTTCTCCCATTCTCTCAGTTGTCTTTTGGTTCTGTTGACAGTTTCCTTTGCTGTGCAAAAGCTTTTGATCTTGATGAAATCCCAGTGGTTCATTTTTGCCCTTGCTTCCCTTGCCTTTGGAGATGTTTCTAGGAAGAAGTTGCTGCGGCTGAGGTCGAAGAGGTTGCTGCCTGTGTTCTCCTCCAGGATTTTGACGGAGTCTTGTCTCACAT